>CM076974.1:47878371-47970871 GCA_039105355.1 Benthosema pterotum
CCGATAGCCGATATCAGCCGATTATTATTTACTTTTTTAATAGAATGAAAGTGCAGAAGCAGCAAAAGTGTTTCAGTTTCCCCTCCATAAAAAGCATCTTTTTTAATTCAAGGGCAACAATGCATTGTAGCAGCATTGGAAACATTTTGCCGTGAAGTACAGGCACAGAGCTTCAGACATAGACAAGAAAAAGAGAAAATACATTTAGGGTAATTTGGATAAATCTATAAATACATGAGGTGAGAGGGTCAGAGACACACAGCTATACACCACCACAATCTAGAAAGTGGTTCATGTACAACGTACCATTTTTGAACATTTATAATAAATAAAAATAATCGGCTGCTCTCTTTCCGATTATTTATTTTTAGCACCGATACCGATTATTAATAAAATCATGGATATCGAATTCGATAATCGGCCGCGGCCGATAATCGGTCTATCACTACTCCAGGGACCACTACTTCTAGTTATGGATATAGTTTTCCCTAATCTACTCTCTCTCTTCTCACACACAAACTACAAAATGTTTGTGAGACCAGTCAGCCCACGCTAAGAGAGAGAGAGAGAGAGAGAGAGAGAGAGAAAAACGAATTCCGCCCACCTCTTTATGCTTCTAAACCTGTGATGTGACAACAAAGCCGCTTCTAATTAAGCTTTAAAGCAGAGAGCGTGGCGTCTTCTGTGAACGTTCAATTATCACGTTAAATGTTTAAAAAACCCTCAGGGAGGGAGGGAGGGAGGCAGGGGCGGATTGGCACATATTTTCCCACTGGGACAATTTTGCCTTTGCCAGGCCACCCTGGTGGTGGCAGCTGGTTAACCAGATGTAACTCTTTGAGAGCGTAAAAATGAAACCAAATGGACCCTTGCGGGTCCATTTGGTTTCATTTTTACACCCTCAAGAGTTAAAATATTCATCATGTGAATTAGCCCAACTTAGTCTCTACACAACTAGAGAATGTAGAAGATTAATGGTCATTTTGATCTGTATTGTTCCGGGCGAGCATCTAGCGCATTCTAGTGCATTTTGGAAGTGCCACTAGTGCATTTTGGATCTTGTCCAGCAGGCCACTAGGTGGCGCAGGCCACCGGGAAAACTCCCTGTACTCCAGATGGCCAATCCGCTCCTGGAGGGAGGGGAGTGTGTGTGTTCTGGTGTAATAGTGAGCGTTCATCAGCTCAAACAACATGCATCACTTCTCTGCTGTGAGCCAACGCCGTGCTGCGTGGTGCACTATGTGAGACCCTGATCACCTCTGGGTCGAATGTCCAAGATATTTTTTCCCCTTTTTCCTCAGAACGTGTATTTTCATCTCTTCAGCTCATTAAAATCAACACTCGTGGAATACCAGCGGCCCGTGACCCAGGGGCGGATGTAGCATTTTCCAATTGGGGGGGGGCAGGAGAAAATGGTATGGGTGCGGCTTCATCACCCGCGCCACGAGCGATGAAGTCGCACCAATACCATTTTCAGTTACAGGACTTTTATTAGGCAAGTAAAGCATCAACAATAACATCAGTCGTTGTTGAAGTTGCAACAGACACGCAGCATGCATAAAGCTAAAGGTCTGACTCGGAGAGTTTTCTGTTTTCAATGATGAAATGCTGTTGGTTTAGTGGTGACACAGCTGTAGTTAGTTAGTAGCAGTAGTAGTAGTGTTTCAAATCATTTTAAATATAAGCACTTTAATTTGAAATATCTTGGGTTGTTTTGCATGCCATCATGTTTGGTGGGGCAGACTGGGCATTTAGGGGGGCATTGCCGCCCCCCCCCCCCCCCCCCCCCCCCCCATGCCCATGCCTAGATCCGCCTCTGCCTTGACCGAAGGCATGCACTCTCCTCCAAAAGGCCTCAAGGCAAGAAAACCAACCGTTGGTCATCTACTGGTACTTAAAACAAAAGTGATCCATGAATGAAATAGAACCATGTTTATAGTTGTTTAGCTTCAATCGCCAGGCTTTACTTCTGCGCTGCGAAATAAAAAGCAATGAAAACCCATAGTGCCCCAGAGAAACTATCAAAAGGCGGGACTTCCGGTTTGTTAACTTCCCTCGTAAGTTAACAGAACTTTTCAGCCAATTTGGGCACGGTGCTCCCGGAAATGTATACCCGACGGAAACATTGTATTTCTCCCTTTGTGATTGCAAAGCTGATGTAAAAGTTTACAAAGATGGAATCGTGTGCACTGTGTGCACACTTCCATAACTGCTTCGTTTGTTGAAATATTTTTTTTTTCCGGAAAATAAGACACCAGTGAGGAATGGTGCCTGAACTGCCAAAAATAAAGCTTCTATCCACACACTGAAGGGACAGCCGGATGTTGTGACTCCAGGAATGTATTGTTCTTGATAACAAACCAGACACATTCCTTGAACACCATCGACCATAGACGTCCTCTTGGTATTACAAAGTAATGCAACAGATTTTTGCAGCCTTGTTTCGTTGGCAGTTTAAATTAAAACCCTGTACTGACGCTGGGGCTTATGGTCTCGGTACTGCTATGGAACTGCCTGTCTATCATTGTTAATCCTCCACAAATTCGACGTATCCTCCATTCAGCATTCATGCTGTTTGTCTGGATGTTGTAAACAAAAGTTAAGCCAAAGCCTGTTAGGGACAGACTGAAAGAGGAAGCGCAAAAATATCAACCGACTTTGGTCCACAAAACCATTGAATATTTCTCTGCTTATGGTTTGATGTGTGTGGTGTTGGCATTACCACTCACCCAGCACTGCTTAGTGGAAGTGTGTGTGTGTGTGTGTGTGTGTGTGTGTGTGTGTGTGTGTGTGTGTGTGTGTGTGTGTGTGTGTGTGTGTGTGTGTGTGTGTGTGTGTGTGTGTGTGTGTGTGTGTCTGTCTCAGGCCCGGATGTCACATTTCCCAATTGGGGGGAGCAGGCGAAAATGGCATGAGGGCAGCTTCCATCGATAGTGTTTTCATTTAAACTATTTAGTTCTGTGACAGACAAGATTTATATCTTGTAAAGGACTTATATTAGTCAAGTATAAGCATCAATAACAACATTAGTTGTTGAAGTTGCAACAGACACGCAGCATGCATAAAGCTAAAGGTCTGACTCAGAGAGTTTTCTGTTTTCAATGATGAAATGCTGTTGGTTTAGTGGTGACACAGCTGTAGTTAGTTAGTAGCAGTAGTGGTGTTTCATATCATTTTAAATATAAGCACTTTATTTTGAAATATATCAATTTGAAATTTGGGTCGTTTTTGCATGCCATCATGTTGTTGCCATCATCATGCCTAGATCCGACCCTGGTGTGCGTTGTGCGCGTGTGTGTGTGTGTGTGTGTGTGTGTGTGTGTGTGTGTGTGTGTGTGTGTGTGTGTGTGTGTGTGTGTGTGTGTGTGTGTGTGTGTGTGTGTGTGTGTGTTAGCAGCACTCACCCAGTCTCCTTATTGAAGTGGACGGTCCGGTGGCCGATCCCAGGGTGTTGGGGGCCTGACAACACAACACAACACAATGTCACATTGTTCCCTGGTTTTTATTATGTCAACGGGCAACCCTCCAAAACGCCTTGTGATGAGCCTGGTCTACCAGGACTGACATGGCTGGCAGGCAGGATGGAGCTCATTCCAAAGGAAGAGGCGTGAAGTCACGTGATTAGCAGGGGCGGATGTAACATTTCCCAATTAGGGGGGCAGGAGAAAATGGCATGGGTGCAGCTTCATCGCCTGTGGCGCGAAGCGACACGGGCGATGAAGCCGCACCCATGCCAGGACTTACAGAGCCGCACCCATGCCAGGACTTACAGAGCCGCACCCATGCCAGGACTTACAGACCTGCGCAGTGACGTCACCGCCCCTGTTCCAGAAACGGATTCCCCATTCATTTTTCCTCATAGACTTTTCGAAAATAATTTATACAAAGACGATTACGCCGCAGACAAAGCCAAGTCTGGTAGTGACAAATCATGATGACACACACAAACGTTTGGGACAATCAAATCATTTCTAAGATGAAAAACGAAACAAAAAGTCTTGTATCATGCCGTTTTCTACTTCTTGCTAATTAGACATTATATGACGATATTGTGTTTGTTGTCATGATTTGTCACGACCCGAGTTGGCTTTGGCCGCGGCGCAATCGTGTTTTTATTAACCGTTTTCGAAAAGTCTATGAGGAAAATGAATGAGGAATCCACTAGTGCAGGGGTCGGCAACCCAAGATGTTGAAAGAGCCATTTTCGACCCAAAATTAAATTCAAAATCTGTCTGGAGCCGCATTTTATTATTATTTTTTTCCTGAGAGTGTGCAAATGTGAACCAAATGGACCCTGGCGGGTCCATTGGACCCTGGCGGGTCCATTTGGTTCCATTTGCACACTCTCAGAAAAAAGGTCCTCAAAGAAAAACCATTAACATGGTGAAACACAACCTTTCTTCAGAAATGGAGTTTCTAAAGTTTTACAGAACTCCATTTCTAGTCCACACAACATCTCTAAGGTATATTAATGACATAGTAGGCTGAGTAAACCTTTGAAAATGGGTGGTTCAGATTGAAAGCTCCACCTCTGATAACTGCTGGGCTTTTTTGACATGGCCAAGTGCTACTTTAACTGGCAACTGTCAGACAGCGCAACGCGCTTTGGGTGACTGAAATGTTTACATTATTTTGGTGTGGATCACCCGCCCCAGTGTGTGTATGTAATAATGCTACAGCCACTGAGCCACTAGGGCTGTGTTCTAGAGCCCAGTGTGTATGTAATAATGCTACAGCCACTGAGCCACTAGGGCTGTGCTCTAGAGCCGCATGCGGCTCCTGAGCCGCAGGTTGCTGACCCCTGCACTAGTGGAACAGGGTTGGTGACGTCACTGCGCAGGTGTATATTAGGCAAGTAAAGCATCAATAATAAGATCAGTTGTTGTTGAAGTTGCAACAGACACACAGCATGCATAAAGCTAAAGGTCTGACTCAGAGAGTTTTCTGTTTTCAATGATGAAATGCTGTTGGTTTAGTGGTGACACAGCTGTAGTCGGTTAGTAGCAGTAGTAGTGTTTCAACTCATTTTAAATATAAGCACTTTAATTTGAAATATCTGGGGTTGTTTTGCATGCAAATATGTTAGGGTAGGGAAGTCTGGGCATTTAAGGGGGCACTGCCACCCCATGCCCATGCCTAGATCCGCCCCTGGTGACTAGACACTGGGACTGCTTCATAAACTCTTACCGGAAGTTTTAAAAATATACATGGCATTTCCGGAACAAGGGCGGGACTCCTCAGCTCTATTGCGATGCCACGTTCAGAAACTAGTTTGTCCTCTTGTGTACAGACAGTGTAAATATTGAAAAGCAACAGATAGCACACATCAATCATGTTACTCAATTAAATATCATCCCCACGGGCCGGAGACAATTCATTCTGTGGGCCTGATTTTGCCCGCGGGCCTAGAATTTGATATATGTGCTCTACAGGGGCGGATGTAACATTTCCCAATAGGGCGGGGCAGTAGAAAAGGGTATGGGTGTGACTTCATACTTGACTTTTATTAGTCAAGTAAAGCATCAACAATCATCATCAACAACATCAGTTGTTGTTGAAGTTGCAACAGACACGCAGCTAAGCTAAAGGTTTTCTGTTTTCAACGATGAAATGCTGTTGGTTTAGTGGTGACACAGCTGTAGTTAGTTAGTAGCAGTAGTAGTGGTTCAAATCATTTTAAATACAAGCACGTTAATTTAAAACATCTTAGGTTGTTTTACATGCCATTGCGTTTGGTGGGGCAGACTGCCCCCCCCCCCCCCCCCATGTCCATGCCTACATCCGCCCCTGGTGCTCTAGTGGGTGTAGTGCAGATGGAAGGTGTGTCTCCTCACCATGCTGTAAGCAGCAGCAGCAGCAGCTCCTCTGTGCAGAGGAGACATCTGTGAGAGGAGCTCCTCCTGGAGGTGGTCCATGGAGGAGGAGGAGAAGGAGGAGGAGGAGGAGGGGACCACCCCCGGCCCCGAGGCACTGGCACTGGGCAGCGCCAGGCCCAGTCTGAGGCCTTCCTCCATGCCGCTGGCTGCAGCCCTGGAACACACAATACATGGTAAACACTGTGTTTATCCAAGGCGCTTTACATAGATTGTTCATCACACATTCAGCCACACACATTCAGCCATTCACACCAGTGTTGCCAACTGCCAAAATCCAAAATGCACTAGTGGCACTTCCAAAATGCACTAGAATGTATGCGCTAGAGCAGTGGGTTTTCAACCATTGTCATACCAGGGCCCACTATTTATTCTGCATTTTAGCCACGGAGGACCATTGTTTGATGTTGAGATTAGTCTCCCGGACTAATTTAGGAGAAATAACTAGCAAAATGTTGGTCAAAATAGCAATTCTTCTGCATTTTTCTAAATATGTAGATTCTTGAAAATTAGGTAATTCAGGTGTTTAAATATAATTTAACTCTTTTGATCTCAAGAGTTACAGCTCTATGAGGGTCCATTTGGTTACCAGTGCTCCTTTCTAGGAAGGAAGGAGGACTCTATCATAGGAGGAAAAAAAATGGGGAAAACAAGGGTTTTATCTCTGGCGCCTGTCAACCAATTTCGCCCCAACTCAGCAGCAAAAAAGTACCAGATTTTCTGCCAGGTGTTTTTTTTTTTTTTTTTTTTTACTAATTTTGGCGCTAGGGGGTCTGGAAAAAAAGCTAAAGCCAGAACGAATCAGGTGTTGGCAAAAAAATAAAATAAAAAAGCCAGTCAGCAGATTGGTCTGGAATAGCTCAATTGTATACCAATTTCATACACCAGAGAACTGGGGTGGCCAATCATGACACAGCATGCAAACATATTCAAATATGTTTGCATACTGTGTCCTGCTTGGCCAACTTAATAAGTTCAGGGGCTGTGCTTTTTAATGTATTTTTTTTATTTTATTTCATTCTTTAATTCACACTAGTGTGGCACAGAAGCTGCAACATTTTCCTAAACAATATATTTAAAATAAATGAAAACAGTAAAATTAATTTCCACCCATATTAGGTCTTGGATGTAATGTGAACATTAGACTGAGTAAATGATAAAATCACAGATTTTTTTTTAAGTGAAATATCCCTTTTGTGTCTTGCTCAGGGACACATGGACACTAACTCTAGGGGAGCCTGGGTTTGAACTGCCAACCTTGTGGTTCCCATTCTGCCACTCTACCAATGAGCCACCGCCACCCACCCCAAATCCCCTGTCATTGGGATCATTTGGCATGACACATTTGCGTTTTTTTTTTTTTTTTTGGAGGGGAACAATCAATTCCATTTATCAAGGCCCATTATACAGTATTTTCAGTATTTGAGCCACAGACCACCATCTGATAAGACTTGCTGACCCAAAGAATGTTATTCTCCTTGGATAGGATTTTTTGGACCACAATTCCATTCTCTAATTGTGTAGATTTTTAACTCTTTGGAGCATGAAATGAAACCAAAGTGCTCCATTTGTTTTTATTTTACACTGTCAAAAGTTAGGGATAATGATGAATTAATTAATTGCGTTATGCAGCTTAGTACATTTACAGTACATTTCAAGTAAAACTACAACTACAACACTATTTAAGAATACACTCGTTTATGATAGGCTCCACCTTGCTCATTTCATCAAACAATTAAAGGCATACAGATATTCACTTCTATAAGGTCAGAAGTAGCAAATCATAGTGGAGGTAAAATGGAAAAGAAAAATATACAAGGAGGAGAAAAAATGGGGTGAGTGGGGGAAACTTTTTATTTTTATTTTTATTTTTTTTAACGGAGGCCAATTGCAGCCGTCCCGAGGTAGCTGACCTTTGAGGGCGGTTTTGAAGGAGTCAAGGGATTTGCACGCCTTAATGCCTGTTGGTAGGGCGTTTCACATTCTGGTGGCAGAGGAGTGATAAAATAATTAGGCCCTTTGTTTGTGCCAAATCTGGGTTGCAGAACTCCCTCTGGTGTCGACTTGCTTGGCATTAAAAGGAGGTATTTGGACAGGTACATCTGGGTGTTTTGAATCTTGTGGACCAGTCACCAGACCCATCGCAAGGATTCGTTTGGTTACTGTACACTAGAGTTCTCAACGGGCCTGAAAATTGAGGCCCGGCCCTAACTGGGCCCTAACTGATCAGGCCCAAAGCCCGGCCCGGTCCGACCATTTAGCATAGTTTTTGGGCCCGACACGGCCCTACAATGTCCGGTCGGGTCGGGCCTGGTCGGGTTCGGGCAGAGTTTGAGAGAACTCTACTGTAAACTGTCATCATTTAAATGCAGGGGACGACCTGGAACAGCATCAAGGAACACTGGCGTTCCCCCAGACCACTGGTTGAAAACCACTGATCTAGATGAAGCAATCTGTTGATAAATTTGCAAGAATATTTTTTAGAAACACTTTAAAAAGTAAATGTCTGTGTTTTGGCCATGGAACACCACGTACCGTACTGTGATTGTTTATATACAGGTCATTGACAGTAGTAGTGACAAATGTAGTTCCACAAACAGTCTGGTTGACATAGACCAAATTCATCTGTTTGGAACACCTGTTTGGTCACCAACATGGCTGCTTTAGGACCTCATTTGCAGCTCAGTCTCTATGTTTTTTTTTTCCACTGAAGATTTTTTTTGTTTTTCAGTTTTATTTAGATTCAGAACAGGCCATCTGTCTCTGTAATCGAACCTGTGACTCGCCGTCAGCCTACAGTACAATAACATGCTATGTGCTTTAACTGTTATATGTAGGATGTTACGTTATATGTAGGATCTGAATATGTAGGTCATTTTGTCCTCTGCGCTCTGTGGAACATTGCATTTACTAAATCTATGACCATATACCTTTTAAATGATGATAACTCGTTTATTTTTCTTCCCGTTTCCAAACTGATTGGTTTGTTGTAAAGCGTCAGAGACATTTTTAGAAATAATAATAATAATACTAATAATCAAATAAGCATCCTAAATCATAGCCACATTGATAACATTGATAACGATAACATTGTAAATTTGTAAATCCGTTTTGAGCAAGTTATAGTCGTTTCGGTTTGAGCTGCCGTAGAGCATACTGTATTGAAGTACCTCAGTAAGATGGACTCCACCTCGAGCCTTCTAGCCTTTATATATATCTACAGTGGATAGTGGTGGATAGTGGTGGATAGTGGTGGGTGGTCCTCACCTGGCGGAGGCCAGTGAGGCCAGCAGCTGGGCGTTGCTGAGGGTCCCCAGAGGCTCCTTACAGGCCTGGTTGGCCATCCTGGTGATGCCCCGCGCCTCGCTCTTACAGATGACCTCTGACCTCCCAGGAGACTCCACCTTGACGCAGCGCAGCCGAGAGGGCCGGGGGGGCGAGGAGGAGGAGGAGGAGGGGCCGGGCGGGCGGGGGGAGGCGGAGCCTGGAGGGAAAAGGGAGGGGCCAACGAGTTAACCCTTTTTGACCTCGTGAAAAAAATACTTTATGGCTGTTCTCCCCTATAGAGCTGCGCAGTGACGTCACCGCCCCTGTTCCGGAAGTCTTTTCCCAATTCATTTTTCTCATAGACTTTTCGAAAATAATTTATATCAAGACGATTACGCCGCGGACAAAGCCAACTCGAGTCGTGACGAATCATGATGACACACACAAACTTTTGGGACAATAAAATAATTTCTGAGATGAAAAACGAAACAAAAAGTCTTGTATCATGCCGTTTTCTACTTCTTCCTAATTATATATTATATGACGATATTGTGTTTGTTGTCATGATTTGTCACGACTCGAGTTGGCTTTGTCCGCGGCGTAATCGGCTTGATATGAATTATTTTCGAAAAGTCTATGAGAAAAATGAATGGGGAAAAGACTTCCGGAATAGGGGCGGTGACGTCACTGCGCAGCTCTATAATCAGTGGTTTTCAACCTTTTTAATAGCAGGGACCACAATTCATTCAGCATTTGAGTCTCCAGGAATAAAAAAATGTTCCTGTAAGTAAAACCTTATCCCTGGAAAATAAAAAAAAATCCTGGAGCTAAAATGTTGTTCCTAAAATCTACATCAAACAGTGTCTGAGTTTGCCTCATCTGCGCTGCCTATACGATAACACGACAAGTTCATGTTTGCCACTTTCCCCACTGAAATTACTGTGTACCGGTTTTCCACTCACTGGTGACGGTGAGCGTCGTTTGTCTAAAGATTTGTCTGCCAGCCAGACGCAGCCATCAAAAACAGCCACATCTGGCTGCCGAGACGTAGGTTCCCTACCCCTGTATTGTTTTGGTGTTCTAAGCATTATGTTTTAGCTATTGAAAAATAGCAGATCTACAAGCTCATGAG
The DNA here is from genome assembly GCA_039105355.1 of Benthosema pterotum. Taxonomy (NCBI): domain Eukaryota; kingdom Metazoa; phylum Chordata; class Actinopteri; order Myctophiformes; family Myctophidae; genus Benthosema; species Benthosema pterotum. The sequence goes on from CM076974.1 coordinate 47,888,644, forward strand.
CTTGTATCTCTGCTATTTTTGAAAAATCGTGAAAACGTGGTGCAAATCTTTGAATACATGTTATTTCCGAAGCAAACATTTTTAACTCAAATCTTTGCTTCTGGGGGATCCCTAGAACATGTTTTCAGATATAGATCATTCTGATGGTCCATGGCATGAATGTTGAGCATCACTGACACAGGAACATTTTATTTTTCCGAGAAAAACTAGAATCTAGTGACGAAAAAAAATAATAATAATAAAATAAATTCTAGCATTGGAAACTAGAATCTAGCACCAAAATATACCAAAAATACCAACTATAGTGTCGGGAACTAGAATCTAGCATCAGGAACTAGAATTTAGCGTCAAAAACTAGAATGTAGCCTCAAAAACTAGAATCTAGTGTCAGAAACTAGAATCTAGTGTCAGAAATTAGAGTCTCATCAGAAACTAGAATCTAGTGTCAGAAATTAGAGTCTCATCAGAAACTAGAATCTAGTGTCAGAAACTAGAATCTAGTGTCAGAAATTAGAGTCTCATCAGAAACTAGAATCTAGTGTCAGAAACTAGAATCTAGTGTCTGAAATTAGAGTTTCATCAGAAACTAGAATCTAGTGTCAGAAATTAGAGTCTCATCAGAAACTAGAATCTAGTGTCAGAAACTAGAATCTAGTGTCAGAAATTAAGAGTCTCATCAGAAACTAGAATCTAGCGTCAGAAACTAGAATCTAGCGTCAGAAACTAGAATCTAGTGTCAGAAACTAGAATCTAGTGTCAGAAACTAGAATCTAGTGTCAGAAATTAGAGTCTCATCAGAAACTAGAATCTAGTCAAGACAAAATGGGTCAATCCATAGAGAAAACATGGATCCACTAACCTGGACTGATCAGGGCAGCAGGGGGGTGTTGTGCTGGGCCGTGTGACCTCACTGTAGAGGACGACGACGTGAAGTCAAAGTGCTGGTGGTGGTGGTGGTGGTGGTGGAGCCCCCTGCTGGCCAGGCAGGGAGAGACACAGGAGGGCAGCGGAGACGAGGAGGAGGGGGCTCCCAGGCCCAGGGTGCAGGTGCTGAGCAGGGAGGCCCCGGGGGTCTCCTCTTCCTCCTCCTCCTCCTCCTCCTCCTCCTCCTGGGCCTGCATGGTGCACACGTCCAGGTTCAGAGGGTCCGGCAGCAGGTCCTGGAACAGCGGGGGTCCCTGGGGGGGGTGGTGTGGGGAGGAGGAGGAGGGTGGCAGGGGGTCCTCCAGCAGCCCCAGTGCCAGTGTTGTCTCGCCCCGGGTCTCTGCCATGTCCAATTCAAAGGGCCCTGCTAGGGTACAATTTAGAGTAGACTTAATGGGCCCGGCCCTAACTGAACAGGCACCAATGCCCGACCCAGCCTGTCCAATTAGCATGGATTTTAGGAACGATCCAGCCTTAAGATGTCGGGTCGGATCGGGCCTGGTCGGGTTTGGGCAGAATTTGAGATGTCTACACAGTAAAAGTGAAATACCAATCGGCACCATCTTCATAATAGATACAGTAACTAAATACACATAATAGAAACAGTAAATACACAGACAGCCAGAACTATTATTTTTATCATAATAAAATAATTCAATATATATTACTTTTTTCATAGAGCCCTAGGCCCGACCCGGCCCTACTGATCTGCATGCATTTTGGGCCCGAGCCTGACCCATATGTCGGGTCGGGCCTGGTTGGGCAGAGTTTGAGAAATTTAATTCAGAGTAGTCCAGTCAGTTAGTCAAATGATTGTGCAAATTGCGGATAAAAGTGTATTTTTTCACACAAGGGTTTGTTACGGTCAGTTATTGAATTTTAGCCAAGGAGTGCTTGGCAAAAATGGGTGGAAAATGAATAAGAGACCCAAATCCATACGGCCTCCATCAATAACATGGAAAGTCACAACCCTTTTACTGAGGTTATGTTCAGGGTTAGGGGTTAGGGGTTAGGTACAGTGTTGGTCTATATTACTTAGGAAAGTAACTTCTTTACTTTACTCATTACCCCTTAGACAAAATAATATCATTACTTTACTTATTACTGGAATCGAAGAGTAATATATTACATATTACGTTATTACTTTCCCAAGTTCTTAACTCCAACCTTTGAAAAAATAGAGATACAACATAATCTGTTTAGCGAGCTCTTTTTAGAACTGAATCCAATTTATTGGAATAATAAATGTACAACATAATCTGTTTAGCGAGCTCTTTTTAGAACTGAATCCAATTTATTGGAATAATAGTCTCCAATCCCACAAACTGCACCTGAAAACAAAGCCAACAAAATCAAATCAAACAAATAAAAATCTACATTCTACATTCTACTGCACATCTCTCTTGTTACAGTACCTGTCGATAGCTTGTAAATTTGTTCTATTTTTGCATGCAACAACAAGCTCATTTTAAACAGTAACTTGCCGTTACTTGTAAGGTAATGCATTACTTATTACCCATTTTTGCAGAGTAATCTCGTTACTTTACTTTTTGGAGCAAAAGTAATAATATTACAGTAATATGTAATCTAAAATTAGTTACTGCCCAACACTGGTTAGGTATAGTGAGGAAAACAGTCGATTGTTATGCAAAATGGTTGCGACAGTTACGCAAAACACAGGGCTTGACACTAACACTTGCCCGGGGCAAGTAAAAAAAAAATGGTGGGGCAAGTGAAGACTACTACCTGGTTGCCCAATCAGGCAAGTGTGCAACTTAGTGCGCTATAACACAACACAAGATAAATTTGTCTTAAGGTGGTCATTGCGACCTGGGCTAATTAAGATGATGAATTTTAACTCTTGAGAGTGTAAAAATGAAACCAAATGGACCCGCAAGGGTTCATTTGGTTTCATTTTTACGTTTCAAGAGTTACATCTGGTTAACCAACTTAGCTGGGGACCACGTGGAACCCTCTCAGGGACCACCTGTTGAAAACCCCTGGTTTAAAGCAAGTAGGAAGTAAACTTAAAATGCAAAATTTACAATATATTTTTGGGGGGCAAGAGACCATGACCTGAGGGCAAGTAGAACCTGACATGCACTTGCCCGATGGGCAAGTGCCTCGGAGACCTTAGTGTCAAGTCAACCCCTGAAACAGTCGCGACTGTTATGCAAAATGGTTGCAACGTATTTCGCCGTATCTCTAACTACCGGTACCCGTCAGGTATGGTTTGGTTACAAGACCCTACCAAATGGTTCTCAGACAGTTTAAGTTCTAAGTTCAGGTGAGGTGATTTAACCCTTAGTGTCCTGAACGCGTTTTGGTGTTTTATCTGTTGAAAAATAGCAGATCAACAAGCTCATGTCGCGCCACCGAGTGGCGCGACATGAGCTTGTTGTTCTGCTATTTTTGAAAAATTGTGAAAATGTGCTGCAAATCTCTGAATGTTATTTTGGAAGCAAACTTTTTTTTTAACTCAAATTTTTGCATCTGGGGGATCCCCTAGAACAACATGTTTTCAGATGGGGGGTCTGCAGCCAAATATGGATAATTCTGGTGGTCCTTGGCTTGGCCTTGGACACAGGAACACAGATTCTTCAGAAAAAAACTGGAATCTAATGTCAGAGACTATAGAATCTAGTGTCAAAAACTCGATTCTAGCGTCAGAAACTACATTTTAGTGTCAAAAGTAGATCCTAGCATCAGAAACTATAATTTAGTGTCAATAACTAGAATCTAATGTCGGAAACTACTGTAGAATCTAAAGTCAAAAGCTAGAATCTTGCTGCAGCTATAATCTGGTGTCAGGAAATACTGTATAATCTGGTGTCAGAAACTCCAATCGAGGGTCAGGACACAATGGGTTCAACGCCCTGATAAGGCCCACAGAAGTAAACAAATGAACCAACCAACCAACCGACCTTGGTGCTGCCCCCTGGCGGTCAGCGGTGGTAGCTGCGGGTACACACAGTCCCTCATCAGCCTGGTAGCTCCGCCCCCCACGTCCAGACGGGACACTTTGGGAGGGGGCCGGGCAACGGGAGGACACGCCCCCTCCTCCCACGACGCCTCCTCCTCCTGCAGCAGCATGGGGGGAAAAAATAAAACACATTTATTACTACCGGATTGTGGCTTTAAACCCCTAGTTCAGCGGTGGGCAATTATTTTTCCCAAGGGGCCAAATGAGATACATAAAATATTGTGGAGGGCCAAGACTAATGGCTGAACTAAAGTCTGCCTAATATTATTTTAATTTCAAGATAAAAGTAAGAGTAAGACCAACCATTTTGATACCAGGGCCCACTATTTATTCAGTATTTGATGACATTTTAGCCCCACAGATCCAAAAACTTTCTTCAAGATTTCTTTTGTTTTTGTCCACAATTCCAGGCTGGATTTGGAAAAAAAAAAAAAAAAAACAGGATAACAAAAATGACCATTCTCTTACATTCTCTGATTGAATGTGTAGATTTTGGGCTAATTCAGATGATGAATATTTTAACTCTTGAGAGTGTAAAAATGAAACCAAATGGACCCGCAAGGGTCCATTTGGTTTCATTTATACGCTCTCAAAGAGTTACATCTGGTTAACCAACTTTCCATATTTAACTGGAACTCTCTCAAGGACCACTGGTGGTCCCTGGGCCGGTCAGAGTCAGCCAAAGGGCCGTATTTGGCCCCCGGGCCGCATAATGCCCATGTATGCCCTAGTTAGACACATGATGACATTCTGCAATGTTTTGCAAACATGCAGAATAGAAAACCATGTTTTTCCATTCGCAACGATTCCCTGATTGGTCAAATAACCTGATGAAATACCTTAACAATTTAGTCAGGAAGCTTTTGTACACGTTGATAGCTTGTAGAACAGGCAATTTTGGTTGAAGCAATGCTGCAAACAGCAGGCAGTTTAAGCATCGACTCTTTTTACAACGGCTCCCCTTGATGGAAGTATAGTGGTATGACCTAATCACTGTACTGTCAAAATTGCAAAGCAAACGGCGACCATGGAGGTTACCATGGTGACGGGTATATGCAGCGTGTGTCAAACAGGCGTTGTAGACGCTCCGTTAAAGTGTAGGTTCTGCCGTAGTATGAACGGCTGCTACGGCGAATAAGGTGTATCTATTGCGCACTGATCGACTTCCTGTTGCCGTAGCGGACAACATTGCCGCCGTGTGCTTAAGCCATTTTGTCCTGACCCTCGATTCGAGTTTCTGACACCAGATTATACAGTAGTTCCTTACACCAGATTATAGCTGCAGCAACATTCTAGCTTTTGACGCTAGATTCTACAGTAGTTTCCGACACTAGATTCTAGTTATTGACACTAAATTATAGTTTCTGGTGCTAGGATCTACTTTTTGACACTAGAATCTAGTTTCTGACGCTAGAATCGAGTTTTTGACACTAGATTCTATAGTTCCTGACACTAGATTCTAGTTTTTCTGAAAAATCTGCGTTCCTGTGTCAGTGATGCTAACATATTTCAAGCCAAGGACCACCAGAATTATCCATATTTGGCTGCAGACCCCCATCTGAAAACATGTTGTTCTAGGGATCCCCCAGAAGCAAAAAAAAATTGAGTTAAAAATGTTTGCTTCCAAAATAATGTATTCAGAGATTTGCAGCACATTTTCACAATTTTTTAAAAATAGCAGAACTACAAGCTCATATCGCGCCACTCGGTGGCGCGATATGAGCTTGTAGATCTGCTATTTTTCAACAGATAAAACACCAAAACGTGTTCAGGACACAAAAGGGTTAACAGGGCTTGACACTAACACTTGCCTGCTTGCCCGGGGCAAGTAAAAAAAATGGTGGGGCAAGTGAAGACTGCTACCTGGTTGCCCGATCGGGCAAGTGTGCAACTTAGTGCACTATAACACAACACAAGATAAATTTGTCTTGAAGGCAGTCATTGCACTCTGCCTCTGTGTCTTTCCCTGCTTTCTAGCTATCCACAATTTCAGGCTGGATTTGGGAAACAAAACGGGCAAATTAACACATCAAAATGACTAATTAAGATGATGAATTCTAACTCTTGAGAGTGTAAAAATGAAACCAAATGGACCCATGCAAGGGTCCATTTGGTTTCATTTTTACGTTCTCAAGAGTTACATCTGGTTAACCAACTTAACTGGGGACCACCTGGAACCTGTTGGGCAAGTGACCATGACCTGAGGGCAAGTAGAACCTGACTTGCACTGAGACCTTAGTGTCAACCCCTGGTTAAAGTCCCCAGTGGTGGCGAGTGAGAACTTTAATCCCTTACCTGCAGCATGTAGCAGGAGGACGAGGAGGAGGCGGAGGAGAAGGAGGAGGGAGGGGCTCGTCTGGTGACTGACAGGTGGGGCTCTACCACAGGAGGCTCATGGTGGTGGTGCAGGTGGTGGTCCCTGATTGGAGGTAGTAGTTGTTGTTGTGCTTGTGTGCTCGAGCTGGAGTGGCGGGACTGGTTGACCAATGGGAGGGCGCGGAAGAGGCGGTGGTGGTGGTGGTGAGGGTGATGGTGACGGGCGGACGGAGGGGGCGGGACAACGCCTGGGTGGGACTGTGAGCTGACCGGGGGGCGGGGCTTCAGCTTGGCGGACTTCTTGGGCTGAGAGAGAGAGAGAGAGAGACAGAGAGAGAGAGACAGAGAGAGAGAGAGAGAGAGAGAGAGAGAGAGAGAGAGAGAGAGAGAGAGAGAGAGAGAGAGAGAGAGAGAGAGAGAGAGAGAGAGAGAGAGAGAGAGAGAGAGACAGAGAGAGAGAGACAGAGAGACAGAGAGACAGAGAGAGAGAGAGAGAGAGACAGAGAGACAGAGAGACAGAGAGAGACAGAGAGACAGAGACAGAGAGACAGAGAGACAGAGAGAGACAGAGAGAGACAGAGAGAGAGAGAGAGAGAGAGAGAGAGACAGAGAGAGAGACAGAGAGAGACAGAGAGAGACAGAGAGAGAGAGACAGAGACAGAGAGAGAGAGAGAGAGAGACAGAGACAGAGAGAGAGAGAGAGAGAGAGAGAGAGAGAGAGAGAGAGAGAAAGAGAGACAGAGACATACGTCTCTTTTACTATACTATATACAGACATTTGTACAAAAGTTCATCATCATAATAACCTTTATTTAAATTTGGAAATGCTCTCATTTTCAATGTAGCCGAGATAAGAACAACAAGGACATCATCCCCACGAGAATATAAAAAGAATAGAAAAATGTGAAAGAAAAGAAAATATGGAAAATACAATTACATTGATGAACTGAAATGCTGCAAATCAACTGCCTAAATATACCTAGGGAAGGCAGTAACTTAAAGGACCACTTTTCAAAGTACATTCATATAATTAATAGGTCCTCACTAATGTACATGATAAAATACCACTATTATTTTCTACTCAGTGTCTCACAAGAGGGCTGTGGACAGTTCAAAAACCCGTCCTCCAATGACATCACTTGCAGGCTTTCTTGTCCTGAAAAGTTGCAATGCAAAAATGCCAGCCATCGTACTTCCGATATCAAAAATATAAATATTTTTTCAAAAACATAATATGGTTTAAAAAAGATCTGCAGAATGATGATGTCATTGGACGAGTTTCTGAACTGTCCACAGCTCTCCTGTGAGTCACAGACTGTGTAGGAAAAAGAATAGTGGTATTTTATCATGTATATTAGTGAGGCCTGATTATATGAAGATACGTTGAGAAGTGGCCTTAGTAGTGTCGTTAAGACCAAAGAACATTGAATTGTCCATCTATCTGCCAGTACCTTCTTGTTGAGGTTCATGTCGTCCATCTTGGCTTTGAGCAGCTTCATCTTACTCATGGTGATGTTGTTCTCCAGGCTGTGCTGAGCGGCTGCAGACGGGTCCCCCGCGTCCTCCTCGTCAGGGGACACGTTGTACATGGAGCCGCCACTGGCAACACACAATAACAGGCAGTCTTACAGTATGTAGCATGGTGCATTTTAGGTGGGAAGGGAACCCCTTTTGTAGGGGTGGGACGATTCACTTAGCTCACGATACGATACTGATATTGATATTTAGGGTTCTGAATCGATTTATATTGTGATTTTTAGTTATGCTGCGATTCGAGTTGATGTATCGCATTTTTTTTCCACAAATGTGCTTTCTTTATACTAGAACAGGGTTTTGTTTTTCAACAGGTGGTCCGGGGACCACCAGTGGTCCTTGAGAAGGTTCCAGGTGGTCCCCAGGCTAAACGATGGAAAGTTGGTTAAAGTTGGTTAGGTTAAAAGTTGGTTATTTTAACTCTTGAGAGCGTAAAAATGAAACCAAATGGACCCGGTTTCATTTTTACGCTCTCAAGAGTTAAAATATTCATCATCTGAATTAGCACCACTTAATGAAGAAGTCTACACTGTTTTGTTGGCAAAATACAGCCTGGAATTGCGGACAAAATCAAAAGAATTGTTTAATTTTAAACGTCTTTGGTGTGAAAATGTCATCAAATGGTGGTCCGTGGCTCAAATGCTGAATAAATGGTGGTCCCTGGAGTCAAAAAGGTTGAAAACCACTGTACTAGAAGGAGGAGGATTCCACCCATTCAAGATTTTTTTCTGAGAGCGTACAAATGGAACCAAATGGACCCTGACGGGTCCATTTGGTTCCATTTGTACACTCTCAGAAAAAAAAGGTCCTAAAAGAAAAATCATTAACAAACACAACATAAACACAACTTGATGATGTCATCATCAAGTAAAATACAGTACAGTAAAATGTTGAAAATGGGCGGAATTCTGAACAATATGGACCATGACAAGTTCAATCAACTAGAACGTCTTCAAGCAATTTTAAACAATATAAATAGCAAAAAGTTCAATCGTACACATCAGTGCAGCCTGATAACATCAGTCAGTCTTTCTGACATGAACACATTAATGAATAGGCCCTACATAAATACCAAAGAAATCAATTTTGAACCTGGTAATTCAATATTGATATCATGGCATTAAGAATTGCAATATATTGGCATATCGATTTTTTTGCTGATTTCACCCTTTCTATACTGTACGCGTTTTGGTATTATAAGCACTATGTTGTACTTTAGCTATTGAAAAATATCAGATCTACAAGCTCATAGTGTGCCATTCTGTGGCGACACAGAAAAATACTTTCAAAAAATAAAATAAAAATAAAAAAGTGACACAAATCTCTGAATATTCTGTCACGGCGACCGCTTTAAATTCTTTGTTTTGCGTTCGAGGTTTTCAGAACGTGGTCGGCGGGCTAAATACAGATAATTTGGGGGGGGTCCGTGACATGAAATATTGAAGACCCCCACCTGAGGTTTTATTTTTTAAAAAGTCTAGATTTTAGAAGATGTTTTGTATTATCAGTTCCTCAGGTCAATTTACAATTTAGGCATTTAGCAGATGCTCTTAATCCAGAGCAATTTACATGAAGTAAAAACATTGCAATATATCATATGGATACAGATACAGAATTTACAATTTAAGAATAATTTACAATTTACTTTTAATTTACATATTTTAACCACAAAAATATGGTACTACATTTGACATGCTACAGGTAGCCTGGCCTAAACTGAAATGACTGAAATTAATTTGGACGTGTCGTCATCCCTAGCCCCTCCCCCTACCACCCCTCCACTGCTGTGATACGTCACATGATTTGGAGCCACGCCCACAACAAAAGGTTGACTCCTCCCTCTCCTAGGCCGCTGTGGGTAACAAATTAGTCCGGGCTTTCCGTTTTCGCGCGACGCAGGCGAAAATAAAAGCCTGGGTGTGGAGGCTAGCCTGCCTAGGTAACTGCTATCTAAGTCCTTGCTAGTGCTATGGGTTGAGATGGAAGTCTGAAGACGTGTGTTTTCAGACTGCGGCGGAAGATAGGGAGGGAGTCTGCGGTTCTGACTGCAGTGGGAAGTGCAACTCCATAGTTTTGGGGCAAAGGAGGGAGAAGAAATTGGGACGAGTAGAGCAGGGGTTTTCAACACCAGTGGTCCCTGAGAGGGTTCCAGGTGGTCCCCAACTAAGTTGGTTAACCAGATGTAACTCTTGAGAAAATGAAACCAAACGGACCCTTGCGGGTCCATTTGGTTTCATTTTTACACTCTCAAGAGTTAAAATATTCATCATCTGAATTAGCCTGAAGTCTACACAACTAGAAGATGGACAAAAGCAAAAGAAATCTTTAGTTTTGGGGGTCTGTGGGGCTAAAATGTCCTCAAGTGGTGGTCTGTGGCTCAAATTCTGAAAAAAAAATGGTGGTCCCTGGCATCAAAAAGGTTGAAAACCCCTGGAGTAGAGCGTTGGCCAGGTGTTTTTTTTGTTGTTGTTGTTTTTTAGCAGGAAGTACCACCCACACCTGCCTTAGTTACCTCAGAGTCTGGGACAGAGGCGTGAGGGTCCCGTCTCCGCGGTCCACCACGCGGAAGAAGTTGAGCTGGTCTCCGTCGCGGTACACCAGAAAGGTGACCTGCTTGCTGGGCAGGCTCTTCTCCCAGCTCCCCTCCTCTCTGAAGGAAGAGGTGTGCTTGTTGGGGAGGCTTGTTGGGCAGCCCCCCTCCTCCCTGCCGCTACCGCTGGTCCCCTCCATGCCCTCGCCCACGTCCCTGATGGGCTCCTCCACCGTCACTGAACGAACACGCAAAACACAACACGGCTATTAGAGGTGGAACAGTATGTTTTAGGGATGCATACAATATTACTGTCTGAGCAAGTGTAATATATTAATATTGGAGTTTCTGACACCAGATTATACAGTAGTTCCTGACACCAGATTATAGCTGCAACATTCTAGCTTTTGACGCTAGATTCTACAGTAGTTTCCGACACTAGATTCTAGTTATTGACACTAAATGATAGTTTCTGATGCTAGGATCTCCTTTTTGACACTAGAATCTACTTTCTGACGCTAGAATCAAGTTTTTGACACTAGATTCTATAGTTTCTGACACTAGATTCTAGTTTTTCTGAAAAATCTGTGTTTCTGTGTCAGTGATGCTAACATATTTCTAGCCAAGGACCACCAGAATTATCCATATTTGGCTGCAGACCCGCCATCTGAAAACATGTTGTTCTCGGGGTTACCCAGAAGCGAAAAATTGAGATAAAATGTTTGCTTCCAAAATAATGTATTCAGAGATTTGCAGCACATTTTCACAATTTTTCAAAAATAGCAGAACAACAAGCTCATGTCGCGCCACTCGGTGGCGCGACATGAGCTTGTTGATCTGCTATTTTTCAACAGATAAAACACCAAAACGCGTTCAGGACACTAAGGGTTAAAAAATATTGCGTAGGCCAGTGGCATACCTGCCCGCTTGGCTATCTGGCCAAATCCATATGGAATCAACTTGAAAAAACGTCACTCCTGAAACCAGTCTTGACGTAGACCTACCTCATCCTGCTCAGCTATGGACAGTTAACGCAGGAGTTGAATGTATTCATTGATTCATTCATGGACGCAAGTAAATGATTTGATGACAAATAATAGAAAATAAGTAATTATTTAATTCCTACAGTTGTCAATATCATTTCACAAGTACACTTGCAACAAGACAGATTGACAGAAAGTAATATTGAAAGTAATTCAGCAACGCAGAAAGAAAAGTGTAATATATTAGATATCTTTTGTTAAGTAATACATTTATATTACAAGTTACTGCATTTTGGTAATATATTATGTAATATACTAAGTTACGTAGTGCACATGTCCCAACAGCAGGGGTTGACACTAAGGTCTCGGAGGCACTTGCCCATCGGGCAAGTCAGTTTCTACTCGCCCTCAGCTCATGGTCACTTGCCCCCCAAAAATATATTGTAAATTTTGCAGATGTAACTCTTGAGAACGTAAAAATGAAACCAAATGGACCCTTGCGGGTCCATTTGGTTTCATTTTTACGCTCTCAAGAGTTAAAATATTCATCATCTGAATTAGCCCAGGTCTACACAACTAGAGAATGTAGAAGATTAGGTAATTTTGATGTGTATGTTAATTTGCCTGTTTTGTTTCCCAAATCCAGCCTGGAATTGTGGATAGCAATGACTGCCTTCAAGACAAATTTATCTTGTGTTGTGTTATAGTGCACTAAGTTGCACACTTGCCCGATCGGGCAACCAGGTAGCAGTCTTCACTTGCCCAACCATTTTTTTTACTTGCCCCGGGCAAGCAGGCAAGTGTTAGTGTCAAGCCCTGCCCAACAGGGATAATAATGTAATATAATAATTTCATTCATTCTGCAAAAATGTCCCTGTGTCAGTGATGCTCAACATATTTCATGCCAAGGCCCCCCACAATTAACAATTATTTTCGAATCGTTTCATCGGCCGATTATTTAAGTGATTCATTGAAGAACCAGATTATGACTCTTATTTTATCGGCTTGAAGTCAAATTCCACCCATTTTCAATTTTTTTCCTGAGAGTGTTACAAAACGAACCAAATGGACCCACTATGGTCCATTTGGTTCACTTCACTGTCTCTCTTTACTCAACACTAGCAATAAAGGCAGAAAAGTCATAAACAAATCTTAAAAAAATAAGAGAAAAAATAATAATAGTGTCAGTAGCGTGTCGGTCAGAATTCTTTTTTGTACCTCTCCTGGTGTTGATGGGACCTCCCCTCATTGCCAAGACTAGCTTCAATGTGCAGCCCTCTGCAATGCTGTAATGCGCACGCACGCGCACACGCACGCACACACGCACACACACAATTCAAAACACCAGTTAAATAGTGTAGCAATGTTACTCATCTCTAGCCTGGCTCAGCCCTGAATCAGCACCTTTACAAATACTAGCTTATTTTTTTTCCCCTGTGATTCAAGGACTGGCTTCCCTGTCTTTGGAGCCGTTTGTGCCGGTTGGAAATCCAATCCCAGCACCTGATTGGCCAACAGCCCTGTCAATCACTTTGTTCCCAATGTCGTCTGCTTTCCCAATATTCTTATGGGTTGGTATGAACCAATCGCAGAGAAGACTGCTTTGACAACGCCCATCCTAGAAACTGCTGTAGTAGAGAGGGACTTCAGTCTGAATAATGAAGTGAAACGAAATACTGAGGTCAGGCTAACTCATCCCAGAAATGTCTGATCTCTACACACCATACCATGTTGTAAAGGTAACTAATCAATGAATAAAACGATATAAGACACAATACTGACTGTCCTTATTAAGGACAGTTAAAAAAAAAAAAAAAAAAAAACAATTCCCAAAGTTAGGTCACCGAACTTATCTCAGCCAGTTTGTATTGTTTATTCCTGCCATGCTTTTGCCATTAACGCAACAGGGGCTGTTTATTTTTTCTCCACCAGAATACCTGTGTCGCCCAATTATATCATAGAACGCACCCCCGGTCTGGAATTTTAATTCACGCCGATATGACAGGGATCGTTTTTATAATAAAAACCGGTGAAGGTTTTTTCATCCCCAATTAAAAGCGTAGAAGGTCACAACTGTAGTCACAGCGAAACAATGTTTAACAGAATAAATAAAATGCTGAAGGTCACACCTGTAGTCGTGCAGACAGTACTCATCATCCAGCTCCAGATTGTTCCAGATCAGGTGTTGCTGGGCAACAGGGATGCCTTTAAAAAACACAACAAAAAGGTTCATTATAATCACATAAAATCAGTCATTCTGAAGCATCTCCATTGCAAGGACACCACCACCATTAATATGGATTTGGGCTGACAAACGACCCTGAAACTATCTATCTCATACCAGAGAAGTTTTGTCTTTGTTGGCTATTAAAAAAAATAAAACTTTCCAAAGTCATCAACATTTTCCAAATGCTTCTGAAACTAGTCGAGCCATTTTCAAGCTTGCAAACTGTTGACAGTGAGCTTGAAGATGGCATTATAAAACATGGGGATGTTTATCATCAACTCAGGCTTGTGTGAACACCTCAGATTATAAGTTACTTGGTTCAGTAATTAGATATTTGATGTTAATTTTACGATGATTTATAAACAGGTTACAAACTCATACCAATCCAACGATTATTTTCATGATCGATTCATTCACTGATTATTTAAACGAGTAATCGGATTACAACGCTTCTTTACTATCACCATAACATACTGTATATATTTCAGACATGTTCTAACTGACAAAAATACATTTGAATAGCTGGTGATTAGGAATTTTACGAATAAATAAAAAGCGACACATGGGGTCTTTAGGCTTATTCTGACTGCATACAGTACATTTGAATAGTTACATGTGTCCAAAAGTCTAAAAGTAACAGTGGCCTATTATACTGAACTCAAATAATTAATTAAAAGAAATAGTTAATTTTAAAAAATATTTATCCAAGCCTTATGTTTTATTCTTGAGACTATAGTCATTATTATGTGTAATATTTGGTTTGCAGCTGCTACTGTGCATGTGTAACTATCATCAGATTGTAAGGGTAGAGCAGGGGTTTTCAACAGGTGGTCCGGGGACCACCAGTGGTCCTTGAGAGGGTTCCAGGTGGTCCCCAGGCTAAATGATGGAAAGTTGGTTAACCAGATGTAACTCTCAAGAGTTAAAATATTCATCATCTGAATTAGGATTATTTAATTAAGAAGTCTACACTGTTTTGTTTGCGAAATCCAGCCTGGAATTGTGAACAAAACCAAAAGAATTCTTTAGTTTTAGGTCTTTGGGGCTAAAATGTCATCAAATGGTGGTCCGTGGCTCAAATACTGAATAAATGGTGGTCCTGGAGTCAAAAAGGTTGAAAACCCCTGGGGTAGAGAGATGGATCACTGCTCTTTAGTTTAGTTACACCCAACACTGGAAAAACTATGTGAGACACCCATGATAAATTACAAAAACTCCAGTCATTAGCTGATGATCCGATGAAATCGCTTACTAAATTAGATGACAAACAAATTAAATTAACAATTCGATTATGATTCATCGATGAATCGTTGCAGCCCTACTTACAGCAAGTGGATATTATCAATTATAATTTGATTATGTGAGGGGGCTGTGGAATTTCATTTCAATTTACAGTTTTCATTTATTTTTAAAATATTGTTTTGGAAATTGTTGCAACCTTGGTGCCACGCTGGTGTGGCCAACGGATAAAACAACATTTAAAAAAACAAAATGAAAACAGTAAATGAAAAAGTTATAATGGGTTTGTATAGGAAGGGGTCGGGTGAGCTAAAATAAATATCAAATATCTTGATACTGAATCAAGTAATGGGGTTTTCACATGAGACTGAGTGGAGCATATAATGACCAAACATGTTTGTGAAAGTGAATTAATAAACCCTGGACAGAAGTCACAGGACAAGTGTTTGTCCAGCAAGATGCCAAACACAAATCATTACTGCCCCCTAAAGGAGAGATCTCAGAATAAAATCAGTCTACTACACAAGACATGAATCACTGTAGTAAATAAACTGGTTGTAATAAATTATAATAAATGTTACTTAGTTTTCGCCATCTATCTTCGGTCTCTACCAGAGCTGTCACCACGATCATGACATTTCAGTTGACGACTAATTAATGGATAATGGCGTGGAATTAACTATGATGTTTTTTGTTTTGTTTTTTCACATTGACCTGTCATAGTGCCAACAGGTGGATCTTTGCAAAACACATGTTTAGGGGGGAAAAAATGCAGAACCTGTTATTGTCTGGGGTGTAGTGGAGGGGGGGACGGCATCCCCCCACTTCTCACATCTAAAATATTTTTGGGGCAAAAGTAGGCATATGTTTTTTTTGTCTTGTCATTTACTTTTGTGGATACAATCAGGCATTGTAAGCAATCTTTCTCAATATGATATACTTGTTTTAATAGCGTGTCTGTGTGTGTTGCGCAGGTGCATGCAAATGCACATGCAAATGCAAGTGTGCATGCACGTGTCTTAAAGGGGAATTCCACTCATTTTCAATATTTTACTATGTCATAATAAATATACCTTAGAGATGCTGTGTGGACGTGGTGAAAAAAAAAAAAAAACAAGTTTCCCCCATTCTGTGTTTCCTAGAAATGGAGGTCTGAAAAAAACATTAGCATGGTGAAATACATCTTGACGACATCATCAAGACGTGTTTCACCATGTTAACGAGTTTTCTTTTTTCTGAGAGTGTACAAATGGAACTAAATGGACCCGCTAGGGTCCATTTGGTTCACATTTGTACACTCTCAGAAAAAAAAATGAAAATGGGTAGAATTCCCCTTTTAAGAGGCGTCTCCCCACTTCTAAAAAGTCCCACTACTACTACAACACTGGTTATTATTGTTGTGGTTGTTTACCTTCCAGTCTCTGGATCTTGGCCTTGACGGAGACCACAGCCTCGAAGGGAGAGACCCTCAGCTGGAAGCAGGTCCCCGTCAGGGTCTCTATGAACAGCTCCATGGTCTGGTAGAACGGCAGCTTGTACTGGAACGTCCCCATGCTGTCGTCGTTGTAGAACGGAGGCTCCTTCCTGTCCGCCATGTTGGCTGGAGGAGGAAACCTGGGAGGGTATGGGTGGGTTCAGGTATGAACAGCAGTGGGGGGTCCCTCCCAGGGGCAGGGGGTGGTGGTGGTGGTGGGGACCTCACAGCGGCCAGGAGGCATGGTGGACAGGGACCACCACAGCTGAGGAGGAAAAAAAAACACACAATGACAGGATTTTTCAACCTTTTTCATCTCATGGGGCGGCAGTGGCTCAGGGGTAGAGTCACCGGATGGTAACCGCAAGGTTGCCGGTTCGATCCGGGCTCCTGCAGAGTTAGTGTGGAAGTGTCCTTGAGCAAGACACTGAACTCCTAATTGCTCCTGATGTGCTAGTAGGTACCTTGCATGGTTTCCACTGCCATCAGTGGATGAATGTTTGCGTGAATGTGGTGAATGTGATGCACACACGCTATGTAAAAGTGCCTTGGATAAAGGCGCTATATAAATGCACCATTTACCATTTTATTTGCCATCTCAGGGACCACCATTTATTCAGGATTTGAGCCACGGACCACCATTTGAGGATATTTTTTAGACACAAAGTCACAACCCAAAACTAAAAGATTTCTTTTGCTTCTGTCCATGACCATTAATCTTCTAGTAAGTTGTGTAGATTTGGACTAATTCGCACAATGGATATATTTTAACTCTTGAGAACGAGAACGTAAAAATGAAACCAAATGGACCCGCCAGGGTCCATTTGGTTAAAACAACTTAGCTGAGGGACCACTGTTAAAAACCCATGCACTATGAAATCAACAACAAAGTAAATGCTTTTCTCCTGTCGGGGCGGAATCAGCTTGAGACTGAGGCCAGGAGGCCACGGCTGATTCAAGGTTCAAGGTTCAAGGTTCTTTAATTGTCACTCTAGTGTATGTCAGGACTCAGGACATACAGGGATGAAATAACGTTTCCATTGTTCCCCAGTGCAATAACAAAAAGGACAAAGGAAAAGGGACTAATACAAACAATACAAGAAACGGTAAGTGACGTAGTACTACAGACTAGAGCAGTAAAGTGCAACTGTAACAGCATGAAGTGAGGTGAAGGTGCTAAGCTACAACCAGGTATAATTATAAAGTGGCAAGTAGTGAACGTTAAACAGACAGCTAGACAGGAGACATGATATATCCGATAGGAGATATCTGATAGGACAGGGGTTTTTTCAACCTTTCTGATACCAGGGACCACCATTTATTCAGCATTTGAGCCACGGACCACCATTTGAGGACATTTTAGCCCCACAAAACTAAAGATTTATGTTGCTTTTGTCCATCTTGTAGTTGTGTAGACTTTGGGCTAATTCAGATGATGATTTGGGATTTTTCATTTTAGGTAGATTTTAGTTAGTTTTGACATTTTGTTTTCCAATTCAGTTAGTTTTTAGAAGGGGTTTGCAAGTTCTTATTTTGGAGAAAATACTTTTAGTTTAGTTATAGTGTAGTTTGCCAGTTACAGACACAAGCTTCAGGAAACTGAACTTGAGTCTGATAATCAGGCTAGCACCTGTATATTAAAGCCATATAAAATGCTTTAATGTGTATGGTTTGTCTCATCCTTTGAATGGTGCCCTATTTGTAAGCGTGCGCGCGCACACACACACACACACACACACACACACACACACACACACTACACACACACACACACACACACACTACACACACACACACACACACACACACACACACACACACACACACACACCACACACACACACACACACTACACACACACACACACACACACACACACACACACCACACACACCTTTGACGACAAACAGAATTGTGTTGTCTAACTAAAAGCGTTGCTGGCCAACCAGGGCCAGGCTCTGATGAACATTCCCGCAGTGCACGCACGTACGCACGCGCACACACACACACACATACACGAACCTGTGCAAAGTTATTGGATCATTGGCATGATCCGCTGATCCAATGACAAGAGAGAGCATCAGACATACGTGCAAACCCTTTTTG
The DNA here is from genome assembly GCA_039105355.1 of Benthosema pterotum. Lineage (NCBI taxonomy): Eukaryota > Metazoa > Chordata > Actinopteri > Myctophiformes > Myctophidae > Benthosema > Benthosema pterotum. Next base: position 47,906,959 of record CM076974.1, read on the forward strand.
TCATGAAACATTCAGTAGATCGTGTTAACGTTCTCTGGCCAGTGGCCAACACACACTCACACTGATCAGGGGTGTTTGTATGTGGACGCAATTTGCAACACTACAGTTTTAATGTTGTTTAATACATTTGTCCTAACAAGCAGCATTACAGCTCTAAGTGCAGTGAGTGGTTGGCAAACATTCTTTCTTTTAACCTTTAGTGTCCTGAACGCGTTTTGGTGTTTTATCTGTTGAAAAATAGCAGATCAACAAGCTCATGTCGCGCCACCGAGTGGCGCGACATGAGCTTGTTGTTCTGCTATTTTTGAAAAATTGTGAAAATGTGCTGCAAATCTCTGAATACATTATTTTAGAAGCACACATTTTATCTCAATTTTTCGCTTCTGGGGAACCCCGAGAACAACATGTTTTCAGTTGGCGGTCTGCAGCCAAATATGGATAATTCTGGTGGTCCTTGGCTTAAAACATATCAGCATCACTGACACTGACACAGGAGCACAGATTTTTCAGAAAAACTAGAATCTAGGGTCAGAAACTATAGAATCTAGTGTCAAAACCTCGATTCTGGCGTCAGAAAGTAGATTCTAGTGTCAAAAAGGAGATCCTAGCATCAGAAACTATCATTTAGTGTCAATAACTAGAATCTAGTGTCGGAAACTACTGTAGAATCTAGCGTCAAAAGCTAGAATGTTGCTGCAGCTATAATCTGGTGTCAGGAACTACTGTATAATCTGGTGTCAGAAACTACTGTATAATCTGGTGTCAGGAACTACTGTATAATCTGGTGTCAGAAAACTACTGTAGAATCTAGTGTCAAAAGCTAGAATGTTGCTGCAGCTATAATCTGGTGTAAGGAACTACTGTGTAATCTGGTGTCAGAAACTCGACTCGAGGGTCAGGACACAATGTCAGGGGTTTTCAACAGGTGGTACTCTCAGGGAGGATTCCAGGTGGTCGCCAGGCTAAATGATGGAAAGTTGAGGGGCACGGTGGCACAGTGGTTAGTGCTGTCGCCTCACAGCTAGAAGGTCCTGGGTTCGATTCCCGCTAGGGGCGCTGCTGTGGGTGCTGGCGGCGTGTCTGCTCCTCCGCATCATCAGTGCCCATACCCGAGGCGGGGTTGGCGAAAGGGCCTTTCTGTGTGGAGTTTGCATGTTCTCCCCGTGTCCCCTAGGGTAGATACCCTCACAAAGACATGCAGTAATCCTGGGCTCTAGACTGCCTCCCCCTGGCCAGCCAGGGCGCCTGATGGAGGGGACAGGAACTGGTTGGAATAACGTGTTCCTTCCACGCGCTACGTCCAGCCAGGGAAACTCCCCCCTGTCGGGTGAAAAGAAGGCAGCTTGGACTCCTCATGCATTGAAGGAAGCATGAGGCCAGTCCGCTGCCTCCCCAGGTTGGCGGAGGATGTGTAGAGTCCAGGATCACATTAGGAATTGGCACTGGGTGAAAAAAGGGTTACAAAATCGTGGGATAAAATATTAAAGAAAAAAAAAATGATGGAAAGTTTGTTAACCAGATGTAACTCTTGAGAGTGTGAAAATGAAACCAAAAGGACCCGCAAGGGTCCATTTGGTTTCATGTTTTACATTCTCAAGAGAGAAATAATTCATCTGAATTAGCATAAGAAGTCTACACTGTTTTGTTTCCCAAATCCAGCCTGGAATTGCGATTTGCGAACCAAAATAATTCTTTAGTTTTAGGTCTTTGGGGCCAAAATGTCGTCAAATGGTGGTCCGTGGCTCAAATGCTGAATAAATGGTGGTCCTTGGTTTCAAAAAGGTTGAAAAACCCTGTTTTAAAGGAAAGGATGGCATATACGAGGGATAAAGCAACCTTAGGCACGGCGGCCAACATTAAAGTCACAGGGTGATCACTGGCACAAGTGTGAGAAAGTTTTTTTTCTTCTAAATGTAAATACATATAAAAAAAAGTAGAGTTAAATTAAGTTCACTCACATCTGTATGTAAATTACATCTTGCACATAATGTTGCATTCAAACTCACATTCATTGAAATCATTGACTGTGAAAACAGTGGAAATAATCATAATTAAATCAAATAATCCTGATAACAATTAAACAAAATGTCAATATCGCACACGCACACACACACACACACACACACACACACACACACACACACACACACACACACACACACACAACACACACACACACACACACACAGTATGTCGCCCATATGTGAATAATGATATAATAACCAGTCCAGATCCAGAACGTGAGGAACTACATAGTAGTTGTACACATCTACATATACTTATTAGGAATATTGCCATGTTTTGGAGGTGGGACGGCTCATTTCTCTCACAAAAGTTAAATGGTTGATGAGAAGTATACCAAATGGACCCAGAAATGGAGCCGTGCAGCCAGGTATCAGACAGACCACTGGATCTCATTGTACAATGCAGTGTGTATTACACTGGGGTAGCAGACAGATAATACACATGCTATTGAGAGGCTGAGCCTTGGCCCACACTGGCCCGATTTTTATTTTTTTATTTAGAAGTTTCTCGAGAGGATGCTCCTTGAGTTGCAACAACTCGTTTTAGAGGGGGTCCTCATGCAACTCGTTTTAGAGGGGGTCCTCATGCTTTGTGCTCTGTGCCAAACCGGGTGTCCTTGAAATGAAGAGGTTTGTGAAGGATTCATTGGTTCATTGTGCTGAAGCCTGGTGGAGTTTGCACTGTGCAGAGAGACAGAGCCTGTCTGGGTTCGCACAATAGACAATAGACCTTTCAGTAAGCCCCTCCCCAAACTGCTTTGTTCCAATCACAGCTAAGCATAACATGTGATAGACAAACCTCTCCACCAATAGCTTTCCGATATGATAAAACATTGTTTTATGCCACACACATATTTCTACTGTAGGGGGCATGCCTTGTTGATGGATTTGTAAGAGATTTTGAAGGTCTGGTTCCAAAAAAAACGAACCAGTGTTTACTATGTAAAGCCCATGATATTTACATTGGACTGAATAAGCCCGGCTGGAAACTGTCCTAGGGTGGACAATTTTGTAAAGTAAACAACCCTACAATGTATAAATTAGTGGCTCCCCAAAGAGGGGTCCAGAGACTCCGAGGACCCCCCCCCCCCCCAGGGGTCCTTGAGGGAGTCTCCAGCTAAATGTCCATGTACCTGTCCAACCACTTCCTTAAAAAGGAAAAATCTAAATAGGTATAGCAATATCTTTTCCCCCCTCTACGTTGCTTCTACTTTGATGCTGCAGCCGTTTCCCTGCAGACAGACACTTGCTTGGCCCTGCAGATGGTCCAGAACTTTGTTGTTGCCAACAAAACCATGAAAACAAAACATTTGTCAGCCTCAAGTCAAGTCCATGCTGGACAACTGGCACAACTGTGACGGAGCACGCATACGTTCACGTTGTGTTCATGCCCTAGAGACGATTTCTTAAAGTCGCTACTAAAGATATGCAAAACCCTTGACTCCTTCAAAACAGCTCTCCAAGGACACCTACGGACATCTGCAAATCAAAACTGGCCTCCGAAAAAAACGTCTGGGAAACGACCACCAACCCCAGGCTTGGACATCAAACACACACCGGGTAACAATAGGAAGAATGAATGGAGCTTCTATAGCAGCAGCAGCAGCACAGCTCTTTTAACATGATAAAGATCAGAACTGTCACTCTGTCAATGTCAACAAATGCCATAATATCATTAAACAACATCACCGATTCGTTCCGTTGGTTCCATGAAGAAACCAGTTCCATGAATATAGTGTGCAGGCGTCCTACATAAGCATACATATACACACACATAATGACAATACAGCTAGCTGAAAACAGAGTGACAACTCCGTTCACTTCACGGGGTCAGTCCAATGGAGGCTATTCTACATAGAGAATGGAGACAATAAAACAGGGACAAGTCGTGGACCCGGGTAGAAAATACATTGGGTTCAGAGGCAACAACAGTCTCAGCTCTAATGATCATAAAATCCCTTTATTTTAGGCCGTTTTGTAGTATTTGTACAACTGACAAGAAATTTGACTTTACTGTACAATACTTTAAAACAGTCGACATGTTGCTCACATGCACCTAAAGCAGCTATTATCATTATTATTATTATGTGCATGGCCCTCGTTGAAAACAATGTATTTCCAACTCCAGTTTGTCCCTCTTTCAGGCTGCACGAACGGCCGCTCGCGAGCGTTGTAGTTTCTGACCCTTCAATGTCGCAACTCTGAGAACTAGATGGCTCTCTCTGGGTGACAAAATGCTAAAAACCTTGGCTGTGCAAGCTAACGTTATAGATTTAACACTGCTTTCTTGTCTTTGTTTTTCCCTTTGTGTATTCGTTTTTTCCAACTGCAATAACCAACCAGCCCCTACGAAACTACAACTAAATCATGACGATCATGCTGGTACAAAAAGACAACATAGAATACTAATATCTAGATAAAACAGCAAACTACTAAGTGAAACAATGGCTACCTGAGGCCGTCCTTTAAACTCCTGCTGCTTGTTTTAACGTCTTCTGTCCAAGAAGGAATTACAATAATAATAATAACAAGGCGAAAAAAGCAAAGCGAGCTCCATTTCTTTCTACTTTAAACTCTAATAACGTTAAAGTTGATGCTATAAAACCGGCTGATTAATAATAATACAAAGAAGGAGGAGGAGGAGGAGGTGTCCTGGAAGACGTTTGTTGTTGGTAGTACAGAGCCTTGGAAATACAGAGTTGCGCCAACTCCGTTGACTCCATGGCGCCAGTGCAATGGCGGCTCCTACGCATAGACTTCTATGGGATAGTGACAACGAATAGTGACAGCCGGAAGTTGCCGAATGCATTGGAGCCTATGGGGCTCGCGCGAGTACTGGAATCACGTGACCAGACTATTTTCTGTCCCCTCAATGTCGCAACTCTGTCTATTTCTAAGGCTCTGTGGTAGTAGAAGTCGTCATCATTCACACCTGTCAAACACCCAGCCTGGAGGAGGAGGAGGAGGAGTGCTAAAGGGGAACTCCACCCATTTTCAACATTTTTAATATGTCATTAAAGGGGAATTCCACCCATTTTCAAAATTTTCCTGAGAGGATCCAAATGCGAACCAAATGGACCCCAGCGGGTCCATTTGGTCTGAAAGAAAAATCATTAACACGGTGAAATACATCTTGATGATGTCATCAATTGTATTTCACCATGTTAATGATTTTTTTCAGACCTCCATTTTAGGAAACACAGAATTGGGGAAACTTTTTCATCATATCCACACAACATCTCTAAGGTATATTAATGACATATTAAAATGTTGAAAATGAGTGGAGTTCCCATATCTTACAGATGTTGTGGACATGATAAAAAAAAGTTCCCCCAATTCTGTATTTCTGTATGGAGGTCTGAAAAAAATCATTAACATGGTGAAATACATCTGATGTCACCATCGAGATGTATTTCACCATGTTAATGATTTTTCTTTCTTTCTTTCAGACCCCTTTTTTGATTTTTTTTAAATGGGTGGAATTCCCCTTTAAGGTTAGTAGGGTACCAAAAAAAACCTTTGTCTTGTGACGCCTCTTGATTGATGGGGAGAACGGCCAATCCGCGTCATCGCATGCGAGGAAGGGAGTCCCTTGTTGACCAATGAGCAGGGACTTTAGGGGTCTCTGCTTACTAGTAATAATAATGTAATGACTAAGAATCAAATACTACTGCTACTACTACTAATAATAAACACACAATGGATAAATGTGATATTACTACTCTATTACTAGTGTGTTATACACTTGATAACGTAATTCATTGCAATACATACACATTTTTAAGGTGTTTTAGCAGTAAATCAAAAATGAAATCAATCACATCAAGTTGAACTCTCGCCAGCGCAGGTCAGAGATTACTATGAAACCATTTAAAAGCTGTCATTAAATTCGTCCGTCCGTCAAGGCACCATATATGGTCTTCAGTCTGCCTCATGACAGTCTGCGCACCTATCCACGTTCACCCATCTATGGCTATACAAGGAGAAGACTGGATCATTCATTCATCACCTACATCTGCATTTATGGAGCCGGTCAGCAACTCATACATCTACATCTGAACTGCAATGAAAAAACAGGAAACACAGTGAAAAGAACACTTGATTCAGCCAGAAAACCACTGAAAAATATATAGAAAGTTCAGTATCAGGGCTTGACACTAACACTTGCCCGCTTGCCTAGGGCAAGTAAAAAAAAATGGTCGGGCAAGTGAAGACTGCTACCTGGTTGCCCGACCGGGCAAGTGTGCAACTTAGTGCACTATAACACAACACAAGATGAATTTGTCTTGAAGGCAGTCATTGCACTCTGCCTCTGTGTTTTTCCCTGCTTTCTAGCTATCCACAATTCCAGGCTGGATTTGGGAAACAAAACAGGCAAATTAACATACACATCAAAATGACCTAATCTTCTACATTCTCTAGTTGTGTAGACCTGGGCTAATTAAGATGAAGAATTTTAACTCTTGAGAGTGTAAAAATGAAACCAAATGGACCCGCAAGGGTCCATTTGGTTTCATTTTTACGTTCTCAAGAGTTACATCTGCAAAATTTACAATATATTTTTTGGGGGCAAGTGACCATGAGCTGAGGGCAAGTAGAACCTGACTTGCACTTGCCCGATGGACAAGTGCCTCCGAGACCTTAGTGTCAACCCCTGAGTATTGTTGGTGGAATTGAGCTAAGAGAAAACCTAAGAAATAACTTTTTTTTTCAGTGTCACAAACCATTTAGTAGCAGCTGTTCAAATGTGCTGCTGCTTGGGCAATGAAATAACGGGACACAGTTATGCACAGCAACTGCCTAGTTGCCCCAGGCACTAGTCCCCCCCCCGCCCAAATTGCTTAGAAATGCCAGTGATCTGACCTCTAAACCTTAACCCCAAAACATGCCAAACGGTCAGGTCAGGACAAAACAGATAAACGCTACACTAGTATACAGTATAAATATTGCAATTCCTTAGCTCAGGGAACACGGTGACATGTTTCAAAGGGCCGGGATTCAAACCTGGGATAATAGGGAACGTTGTCTCACAAAACACAATTCGTCAAAATTTGCTTTGCCTATTAAATATTATTGTACGCATGCAGACATTTAGACAGAACAATTCACATACAGACTGTCTGTGTTCATCCTTTATTATGCCTTCAATGTGACCTCTGAGTTGAAATCATTATCATAAATGTTTCTGGACAGTCATTTATTATATCTTTTCGTTTTGTTTTAGATTAATGCTCTCAATTACACACAAACACGTTGATTTTTTTTTTTTTTTTAACATTCAGTGGAAAATCAACTGACAGTTCAAAGTTTTCTCTTTTTCTCTGGAGCCTTCTGAACTGCAATGAAAAAACAGGCAACACAGTGAAAAGAGCACTTGCTTCAGCCAGAAAACCACTGAAAAATCTACAAAAAGTTCTGTATTGTTGGCGGAATTGAGCTAAGAAAACCTAAGAAATAACTTTTTTTTTTTCAGTGTCACAAACCATTTAGTAGCAGCTGTTCAAATGTGCTGCTTGGTCAATGAAATAACACCATGGGACACAGTTATGCACAGTGACTATAGTTATAACTGATGCTGAACTTCTCAGAGATGATTGTTGTTCATTGACATTGACACCTCCAGAAGGTTAAGAGTTTCTCCAGATCTCATTGGCTGTTGTCATTCATCCTTGGTGGTGATTGGCTGTCAGGCATTGGTTGACCACCTCCAGCAGCTGTGCGTTCTCCAGGGCTGCTGCTACTCTCTCTTTATCCGCCAACTGCTTGTTCACTGGAGAAAGAACACGCACCATGGTGAATTAAGCTATAATCTACTTGAATGTATATAAACTACAATGTAGACCTATGCAAATCTATCTATAAAAGTCTCCGTTCCTCTGTAAAGCACATAGAGCAGGGGTTTTCAACAGGTGGTCCGGGGACCACCAGTGGTCCTTGAGAGGGTTCCAGGTGGTCCCCAGGCTAAATGATGGAAAGTTGGTTAACCATATGTAACTCTTGAGAATGTAAAAATGAAACCAAATGGACCCTTGCGGGTCCATTTGGTTTCATTTTCACACTCCCAAGAGTTAAAATATTAATCATCTGAATTAGCACTATTTAATTAAGAAGATCTACATTGTTTTGTTTCCCAAATTCAGCCTGGAATCGTGAACAAGACCAAAGTAATTATTTAGTTTTAGGTCTATGGGGCTAACATGTCCTCAAATGGTGGTCCATGGCTCAAATGCTGAATAAATTGGTGGTCCCTGGTGACATGAAAAGGTTGAAAACCCACAGAGGACCATTCACCAATGACTTCAACTCACAGCACCCACATTCCACTCCCCGTAGAGCAGAGGTGGGCAATTATTTTTTACCAAGGGGCCAAATGAGATGCATGAAATATTGTGGAGGGCCAAGACTAAAGGCCGAACTAAAGTCTGCGTAATATTCATTTAATTTCAAGATTAAAGTAAGCGTAAGACCAACCATTTTGACACCCATTTATTCAGAATTTGAGCCACGGAAGACCACAATATGATGACATTTTAGTCCCAAAGACCCCAAAACTAAAGATTTCTTTTGCTTTTGTCCACAACTCCAGGCTGGATTGGGGAAACAAAGCAGTCGAACAAACAGATAAAAATGACCATTAATCTTCTACATTCTCTAGTTGTGTAGACTTGGGCTAATTCACATGATGAATATTTTAACTCTTGAGAGTGTAAAAATGATCTCAATCCCAGGAGATAAACGGTGCAAGTTGCACAGTGTTGATGACATACCGGTAGTAGTACTCTATATGAATAGCTTTAGCTTTAATTAAAAACAAATCGCTTCACAAACTAAAATGTAGTAAACCATGAGCATGTCCTAATTATGCCATGTCTATATTGTTTAACCTACAACTCAAAATTATGATAGCTGCACCATGAGAACATTGGAAACAAATTACAATTTAGGTATTTAGCAGATACTTAATCCAGAGTAAAAAAAACATTGCAATGCAACATGCAGATTACAATTTATAATTTAAGCAGATTTTACAATACAATGTAAGCACTAAACATGGTAATACATTAGACATCCTATACAAGTCACTGCTCAGTTTAATGAAGTGTTATCTAAACTACATAGGAGGATACTGCAAGTACTATTATGGGTTGGTATGTAATACAAGTGCTATGGGCTGAGATGGAGTCTGAAGAGGAGTGTTTTCAGACTGCGATGGAAGATAGGGAGTGAAGTCTGTGGTTCTGGTTGCAAATCCGGGACCTGTGAAATATAATATGTTACACTTAAGATGTAAAAAATAATCATGTTGTGTTTGGTACCTGCGTCCTCTGTGGCGTGGGTCCCTGGTGTGATGTTTACGTCAATCTGAGGAGGAACCAAACACACATGCACTCAGATTTGAAAAGTACAGGTATGTACAGTATTTCTATGTTTCATGTTCTAATATGCATCACACAAAAAGACGAGAAGCAGGTTGACAACAAGACCACCATGCTTTCACTGAGGTCGCCTCCATGACTTTAGCTAATGGATAGTAAAACAAACATTTACAATGACTTCAGATTTCAGGACAGCAGGTCTGTGGCTACCAGCTCTGTCCTCACCGGATATTACTATAGTAGATATCCGTTATTTAACACAACAAAAATATAATTACTTAACATTACTTAACTCGTTTTCTCCTGACACTAGATTCTAGTTTCTGACACTAGATTGTAGTTTTTCGGAAAAAATTCTATGTTCCTGTGTCAGTGATGCTCAACATATTTCATGCAGAGGACCGCCAGAATTATCTGTATTTGGCTGCGGACACCCATCTGAAAACATGTTCTAGGGATCCCCCAGAAGCAAAGATTTGACTTAAAAATGTTTGCTTCTTAAATAATATATTCAAAGATTTGCGCCACTATTTTTCAAAAAATAGCAGACCTACAAGCTCACAGCGCGTGCTACTTTCCAATAGCTTAAGTATAACATAACGCTTCGATCACCAAAACAGTACAATCAAGGGTAAACATACTTTGAACCTGTCCGGCAGGGAGCGTAGCAGCTTGACTTTGATTGACAGGCCGATGAGCGTGGCCATGCTGCAGTGAGGGATGGTGGGAGTGAACTCTACGTCCACCGTGCTCTCTGTGTCGTTCACCTGGGAGAGATGGAACATGGCACAGCTGTTGTTAGTTTGTTACAGAGCCTTTCAGTGGGAGAGTTCTGATATTCAGTGGTCACATGGTTTAGTCACGTGACTATAACGAGAACGGTGCAAATAAGAGCTATTTTATGTACTGTATGTATGCAAAACGACAATTGTACAGTCACAACTAAAGTCTCTGTAATGTTTATGTTGTATAATTAAAGTCATTAAAGCTGGACTATTGCCTGAGTCCAGTGCATTTCTGCCAACTCCTACAGTTACAGTCTCACAAGACTTTGTTTATGAGGTCGCCGCCATTAGTACATGATGTTTTTCATGGCTTGCCTGCTGGTCCCTATTAAATCCCATTGATTTATCAATGACAGACAGCGTTTCGCTCCTCCAGAAGTGAATGGGAATATCAGAACACTACCCTCTAAAAGGCTGTGATTTGTTACAAAACTAAATAATTGACCGTTTTGCAACCCATTTTTCACCCGGTCCCAATCGCCTTTATTGCTGTAAACCTGGTGCCAACTCTCCCTCTGCCTGCCAACCTGGGGAGAGCCCTAAACTGAGCTCATGCTTCCTTCAATGCATGAGGGAGCAGCTATTAGAGTTCTTATCACCTAACAGACACACACAAACAGACAGACCTGGACTCTGCATTGCTCCACCACATTCAGTTCTTCCAGGGAGAGAGGGTGTTCAGGGTCGTTGATGGATTTGATCAGATGTAATCCAGTTAAAGAGAGTACATTGATTGGTTGATTGATTGATTTTTGTGACAGCTTGTAGATTTACAGCACAATTCAAGCACCACTCAATGCCAGACTCTGAATGGACACACAAGTTAAACTTACCCTTGTTAAAGGAGAATTCCACACCAAAGCACATTGGACATCAATCTACAGGGCTTGACACTAACACTTGCCCGCTTGCCCGGGGCAAGTAAAAAAAAATGGTGGGGCAAGTAAAGACTGCTACCTGGTTGCCCGATCGGGCAAGTGTGCAACTTAGTGCACTATAACACAACACAAGATAAATTTGTCTTGAAGGCAGTCATTGCACTCTGCCTCTGTGTCTTTCCCTGCTTTCTAGCTGTCCACAATTCCAGGCTGGATTTGGGAAACAAAACAGGCAAATTAACATGCACATCAAAATGACCTAATCTTCTACATTCTCTAGTTGTGTAGACTTGGGCTAATTTAGATGATGAATTTTAACTCTTGAGAGTGTAAAAATGAAACCAAATGGACCCGCAAGGGTCCATTTGGTTTCATTTTTACGTTCTCAAGAGTTACATCTGCAAAATTTACAATATATTTTGGGGGGGGCAAGTGACCATGAGCTGAGGGCAAGTAGAATCTGACTCGCACTTGCCCGATGGGCAAGTGTCTCCGAGACCTTAGTGTCAACCCCTGATAATCTACCTTGATTCCTGTGACATGATTCATAATGTCCTTGATTTTTGTCACAGATGTTTCATTTTCAACATTTCATTCCATGAGGTCAGTTCCAGTTGCAGCAGCTGTTGCTGCTGCGCCAATGCAGTCTGCATGGCCACAGGTTGTCTTTATTCTAATGTAGTAGTTTTTTTTCCCCCACACATCATATTTTAATAGTATACTGATAAACACGCTTGAATTTTATGTCACTCTGGGGCAGCCTCTCCTCCCCTCCTTTTTGCCACGAGAGGATACAAATGTGAACCAAATGGACCCTTAGCGGGTCCATTTGGTTCACATTTGTACCCTCTCAGGAAAAAGGGGGTCTGAAAGAAAAATCATTAACATGGTGAAATACATCTTGGTGATGTCATCAGATGTATTTCACCATGTTAATGATTTATTTAAGACCAGAATTGGGGGAACCTTTTTTTATCATGTCCACACAACATCTCTAAGGTATATTAATAATGACATATTAAAATGTTGAAAATGGGTGGAGTCCATGGTAGTTTTACATAATGCAATAGAATATAATACCAGGCATGCTACTATATATGATAATAAACAGGTAATAGTTTGATGAACAATTTTGATGATCATAAGGATATCGAATATCTCTCTCTGGTCGATAGGGTCGTGTACATCTTCATCCTCCTCCTCCTCAGTCAGCAGTCTGTCAGCAGAACGGGAGAAGATGTGAGGGTTGGCGTTACTCAGTGCTCCTTCCATCACTTCACTAATAATAATAATACTAATACCACAATGATCACTGATGTAATGTTACTGCACACTGTGGATCTAGAACATGTTTACATCACATTACAGGAAACACTTCCTCAATACGGAAAGCCTGGAGGGTCAAAAGTAGTAAATCGTTTTTTTTTTTAACTGGATTGTATGTTGTACACGATGTGTCCAGGAGATGTCAGTGTATATACATACATACACGTTCCTTTTCACTTATTTGTGTCTACATTTGAACAGATGGTAAATCTGTTAGTTCTCTTTCTTATTCTGCATAATCTGTCCCGAAGTAGCAAATGATTCTGTTTGTATATATATATATATATATATATATATATATATATATATATATATATATATATATATATATATATATATATATATATATATATATATATATATATATATATATATATATATATATATATATATATATATATGTATGTATGTATGTATGTATGTATGTATGTATGTATGTATGTATGTATGTATGTATGTATGTATGTATGTATGTATGTATGTATGTATATATATATATATATATATATATATATATATATATATATATATATATATATATATATATATATATATATATATATACAGAAAAGAGAAAATACATTTCTATACCCATATAACGTGTATAAACAATGCAATAGAACACTGTTCTATTTACAAACCTCATACCTTCCTACAACTATATATATTTATTTGTCCCCATATTCAACTGTTTTCTACTGTAGCCTATTGTTTTTTTGTGATACTTGCTTTGACAAATGTAAACTATGCATCTTCATTTCACGTGGCCCCTCCTTGCACTGCTATGGTGCAACCATTACACAGTTAATAAAATCTATCTACATATTAATATTATAAAAAAAAAATCTACAGATTCATATCTTGATATGTCCAATGCCAATATTGGCAACAACCCAAGACCCATAACAAACATAAAATCATATCTACTGTATCTGTCATATATCATAAGAAAAGAATGGCTATCATCATCCAAATATTGCCCTTTATCAGTTTTATGTATTTTATGTATACAGTATTTTGCTGTACTCTACCTGCAATTGTATGTGAAACATGAAAACTTGTTCTATTCCGTTATTCTATTCAGTGACAACCAAAGTCTGTAATGTTTATTTTATACTACAAGGTATTAATAAAAAAAAAATCGCTTAAGACAATGCTGGCGTGGGCTGTTGTGTTTTGAATCGTTGAAGTGACTAAAAAAACACATAGCTGGATGTTTCTTTTTTGTTGTTGTTGTTTTTTTGGTTCCCCTGAAAAATCTGCCATTATTCTTTCCCAGAGATTTACAAAAATATATCTATAAATAAAATATATATAAATGGTGAATCACAACCATATTAAATGTAGTACCATATATCATAAATACCCTATTGGCCTGAGTATAAGACTATGTTTTTTTCCGAATGGAAATATCTCAAAAAACGCAGTTGTCTTATATTCGGGGCCTATACTATTTGACATTCAATGTTCTTTTTTCTGTAAATGGGTCTTGAGAAATGAGGGTCGTCTTATAAACGAGTCGTCTTATATTCGGGACAATACGGTACTCAATTTTGCAATCACAGAAGGTGATATGGCTTCTTTTCTTTTCTTTTTTTTTGCCTGAACACATTATTATTTCAAAGGTCAGTCATTTGTTCATGCCTCGCCTGCTCGGAGAGTCCAGTGCATTCCACCAACATCGGATCCAGGGCTATTAAAAATGCCTGTTTAGATCTTACTGAGTCGGATGAATTCACGCAAAACAATGTGCAAAAAATTAAAGAGGCCACCATGAGTAATATGGAATGAGCTCTCAAGGATGTCAACTTCATCAAGCCTTCCAGTAAATTATTCAATCCATTTACAGTTGTGGAGAAAAAAACAAAAAACATCTAGTATTTCCACTTTAAATCTGGTAAAATTATAATAGAACACTTATAATACTAATCCAGCAGGAGAAATTCAGCAAGATTGTTACATATTGTCCATCAATTCCCTCCTGGTGCCTTCCCACAATCTCCATTTGAAGAGGAGAGTAATTATCCATAATAGCATCCAGCTTCTTTTGTTTTTTGACGATTGAGGTTTTTATTGAAAACACTGTACATTTAAACAGTATTTACAAAATGTTCTTCTTCTTCTTTAAAATATATATATATATATATATATATATATATATATATATATATATATATATATATATATATATATATATATATATATATATATATATATATATATATATATATATATATATATATATATATATATATATGCAAAAAAAATAAAGAATGATATGAAAGATAAAAAAAGAAAACTGATAAAACAGAGGCGATAATACAGTATGAAATTCAAAAAGCATAAGGGAAAGAAATAAGAAAATAAAATAATCCCTAATCCCTCCCACCCCTGACGGGGTCGATACATTCAAAATGTCAGACAATGCTTCAAAAATCCGGGGGACAGAGGGCGAAATTGCGAAGGAGATCTGCATCTATTGTACAGTATTACATTCATCACATTCTGAGGAGACATGATCCGGATATATATTGTGTAATTTTAATTTGGAGAAATTGAGCCTATGTATAACTAGAAACTGTATTAGACCAGGGGTTTTCAACAGGTGGTCCGGGGAGCAAATGGACCCTTGCGGGTCCATTTGGTTTCATTTTTACACTCTCAAGAGTTAAAATATTCATCATCTGAATTATCCCAAGTCTACACAACTAGAAGATGGGGCTAAAATGACCTCAAATGGTGGTCCGTGGCTCTAATGCTGAATAAATGGTGGGCCCTGGTATCAAAAAGGTTGAAAACCCCTGTATTAGACAGTGCCTGGAGTTAATAGAAACGGCATTAATTCTCCCCTCCCAGAGCTGATATCTGAGATTGGGGTCCCCAGCTCATTTTCCCGTGCCAGCCTAATTGTTGATGTACTAGGAAGATTTACAGTTTGCAAGCCTTCATAGAGGCGTAATAGCATCCAGCTCCTCTACCCTTTCCAGACCTGTCTCCACCATGCTTTCCTAACCAGCCTGTTCAGGTTGCTTGTGTCCCTGGCCTTAATGTAACCCATGAGAGTGAGGTAACCATAACTAGAATAGACATCCAGTTACATAGTTCAAGTTTATTGGTCTCCCGAAGGAGAAACTTGTCTTGGAGACAGGACCACAGCTGCATACATAGGACCATAGACAAAAAACAAACCAAAAGACAACACAACACAGGAACAAATAACATACACATCCTAAGTGCTTACCCCTTTGTAAGAGAAATGACTACCTATTTAACAGTTTTATAGAAAGAGGTACAAATGAATGTTTAAACCGCTTGTGTCTGCACTGTGGTGTCCTATACCTTCTACCTGATCTCATTAGTTCATATTCTGAATAAAGAACATGTGAGGGGTCAGAGGTTACATTCCTGGCTTGCCTTATTACCGTCTGCTCAAAGGTGTCCTTTGGTTGAGAACCAATAGATTAAACAATAATTACGCAATTTGGAAGCATGTCCAAGCAAGTCCAAATAGGCAACTACTACTTCTCTATAGCAGCAAATCTCAGTCATTCACAACTACTGTATATAATGATAGCAGAAACGCATTTTTACAAGTCCCTCACCACATTATATAAAGCACACAAAATAAACTGTGAGTGAGGACCCAATCAAAAGGTTTGATTGATACACACGCTGCTTGTCTCCTCAAATGAAGGTGAGGACCAGTTTCTTGGTGAGGGTGTACTTGGGTTCCGGCATTTGCTTGTGGTTCATGAACCGTCCTTTTCCGACCTCGCGGTTCACACGCGTCAGAACGCTAAGGATGTCATCCCGCCTGTAGAAGCAGAAATAAAACATTAACCCATTACACCAGACACTAAATTATAGTTTCTGATGATAGGATCTACTTTTGACACTAGAATTTAGTTTCTGACGCTAGAATCGAGTTTTTGACACTAGATTCTAGTTTTTCTGAAAAATCTGTGTTCCTGTGTCCAAGGCCAAGCCAAGGACAACCAGAATTATCCATATTTGGCTAGAGACCCCCCATCTGAAAACATGTTGTTCTAGGGGATCCCCCAGATGCAAAAATTTGAGTTAAAAATGTTTGCTTCCAAAATAACATGTTCAGAGATTTGCAGCACATTTTCACAATTTTTCAAAAAATAGCAGAACAACAAGCTCATGTCGCGCCACTCGGTGGCGCGACATGAGCTTGTTGATCTGCTATTTTTCAACAGATAAAACACCAAAACGCGTTCAGGACACTAAGGGTTAAACATTGGTAACACAATGAATACAATGAATAGAACTGATATGATTTTGTACGACGTATCCCCTTGAAGGGGAATCTCTCAATTAGTAATATTAATATATGTAATATGTGTAACTTTATTTTTTAATGGATGATTATTTACAGCAGGGGTGCCCACACTTTTTGGACTTGAGAGCTACTTTCAAAATGACCAGCTCAACAAGATCTGCACATCAAAAAAAAAAAAAAAAAAATTCAAGGCCCCCAAGAAAGTTTGACTTTGAAATAGTGGTGAAGGTGTCACTTGCTAAGATAATGTTTAAGAATGGAAGGTTTTCTTGTATATGCTACTACTAACGTTGAAAACAGTATTTGGGGTTTGACTTGACAGTTTGTGATGTTGAATTTAGTCTCTTGCACCCAAAACTAAGAACTTTCACGTTTTTGTCCACAATTGGGAGACATAACTGGCAAAAAGTTGGTCAAAATAACAATTATTCTCCATGTTCTAAT
This sequence comes from Benthosema pterotum, assembly GCA_039105355.1. NCBI lineage: Eukaryota > Metazoa > Chordata > Actinopteri > Myctophiformes > Myctophidae > Benthosema > Benthosema pterotum. The sequence continues at coordinate 47,924,095 of CM076974.1, forward strand.
TGTGTGGACTCTTGAAATTATGTAATTCAGATGTTTAAATATAATTTAACTCTTGAGAGTGTAAAATGAAACCAAATGGACCCGTAAGGGTCCATTTGGTTTCATTTTAACGCTCCCAAGAGTTACAGAAAGAAAGAAAGAAAGAAAGAAAGAAAGAAAGAAAGAAAGAAAGAAAGAAAAAGAAAGAAAGAAAGAAAGAAAGAAAGAAAGAAAGAAAGAAAGAAAGAAAGAAAGAAAGAAAGAAAGAAAGAAAGAAAGGAGTCTCACCTGGCGGCTGCTCGTTCCAGCTGTCTGCACAGCTCCTGGATATAGATGGAGCCTGTGTGAATGTTCCTAAATGACATGTGGTCCTCGGTGGTTGCCATGCCAAGCAGGAAGTCTGAATCAAATGGAACTGACTCAGGCAAGACCACCGGACCTGAATCTTCTTCCTCCAAGGAGGGACTCTGTCTGTCGCCCACTCCCTCACTTGGTATCAAGGGGTGTGCCATTGCTCCCGTCTGGTAGCCACTCGCCTGGTACTCCAAGGGGTGTGCCATTGCTCCCGTCTGGTAGCTACTCCCCTGCCTTGCTTCGCTCTGTGTTGGAGGTTTTGTCAATGCATCCAGGGTTATAATAGTTAACTAAAAACCATTAGTTAAAGATAGAGTGCCATGATTTTTTCTACCCCAAAACATGATCATCAGGTATTAATGTTATATAAAAAGTAAGATTTTTCCCCAAAAGTGTACAGTGTTTGTTAAACTGTCATTTTTATGATTCCACCCTACCAGTTCATTAAGTATGCCTGGTTTGCCTGGTGGGTGGTGATGGGTGGAGATCCACCTGAACTGAAGCCACGCCCACAGCTTTAGTTGCATGATAAAGGGGGAGGAGTTAGGGGAGGGGCTGAACAGGTGATGTCACTATATTGAAGTTTTTTTCATTGGCACATTTGACTGGAAAGGTTCAGCCCCCAGGAAGAAACCCTAAATACAAAGGGAAGACATCATTGCACATAAAAAACACACCTAGGGGTCTATTTACATACTGTCACCTCTCAAACATGTACAAAATTGGAAAAAATACAAAAATCATGGCATCCCCTCTTTAACAAAAAAACATTTGAGTTAACTGAAACTAATAAAAACTAAAAATGAATGCAAAAAAACGATAACTAAACTAAAACTGTAATGTGGGTTCAGAAAACTAACTAAAACTAACTGAAATTATACCCAAAATACCCTTAGTTTTAGTTTTTTATAAAGCTTTTAAATCCAAAATGTGTTGGTGACCAGCATGAGGAGGAGATGCTTCTAGATCTTCTATCCACTACTGAGTTCCATAAACACTGGGGGTAAAAATTGTGTTCTTGTGGGAGAGTGCAATCATCCAATCTACTAAGAAACTCAAAGCAAGGGTTGGAAACCAATTCTATACCTGACAACCAAAGCACAGGAAAAAATAAAATGTCGTTGAGCTAAATGGTGGAAAGTTGAGTTAACCAGATGTAACTCTTTGAGAGCGTAAAAATGAAACCAAATGGACCCTTACGGGTCCATTTGGTTTCATTTTTACACTCTCCAGAGTTAAAATAGTCATCATGTGAACTTGCCCAACTAGAGAATGTAGAAGATGAATGGTTCTAAAAAAAAATCCATAACTATAATCACCCTGATTGCATCTTCGTCAAGGATACGTCTCTGGTCCACTCTCTGTGGTGTTGCTCCCTTCTGGAATTCGCTCCCCTGGCACGCCTGGATGAAGAACAGCTTGGGTTTCCCTGCCAAGGTGGGGCAACGGCCACTTGTGAAGGGCCTGGTCAGATCACGGATGCGGACCGCCTCTCCGTCCGTGCCAAACACACATCCTACCTCCCCGTGGGTGAGCACACACACCACCTAGAGTCAGGGGCAGAGTGGGTCATCATCACTAGTGTTGTCAAAGTCAAAGTCAAAGTCGCATGATTTGTCACTACGTTACCGCAGCGAAATTGGTTCTCCGCTTTTGACCCATCACTTGGAGCAGTGAGCTCCAAGGAGCGGTGAGCTGCGGCTTGCCGCGCTTGGGAATCATTAGCTGATTTTGACCCCCAATCCATCCCCTTTTTTGATGCTGAGTGCCAAGCAGGGAGGCATTGGGTCCCATTTTTAGAGTCTTTGGGGACGCCACTTTTAGAAGTGGGGGGGACGCCTCTTAAAGGGGAATTCCACCCATTTTATTTGCCTTTTTCTGAGAATGTACAAATGGAACCAAATGGACCCTAGCGGGTCCATTTGGTTCCATTTGTACACTCTCAGAAAAAAAGGAAACTCATTAACATGGTGAAACACATCTTGATGTATTTCACCATGCTAATGATTTTTTTTTCAGACCTCCATTTCTAGGAAACTGGGGGAACTTTTTTTTTATCATGTCCACACAACATCTATAAGCTATAATACAGAGTCTGACATAGTAAAATATTGAAAATGAGTAGAATTCCCCTTTAAGACACGTGCATGCACACTTGCATTTGCATGCACATTTGCGTGCACCTGCGCAACACACACAGACACGCTATTAAAACGCTATTAAAAGTATAGCATATTGAGAAAGATTGTTTACAATGCATTGTTTACAATTGTATCCATAAAAGTAAATGACAAAACAAAAAACATAGGCCTACTTTTGCCCCCAAAAATATTTCAGATGTTAGAAGTGGGGGGACGCCGTCCCCCTGCGTCCCCCCTCCACTACACCCCTGGTCATCACTGTCAACAGAAACAGGAACTGTTCGGGAAATTTTACATTTAGCTATATGTTTTCTCTCTCTGTTAGTACAATGTGTGTTTTTTCAAGATTAACAAGTGTTTCTTTGTGACATATCAGGTGGTTTATCACTATCTAGTCCAGTTTCTACCGGTTTGTGCCTCCGCTCTACAGGCATGTGAAGGTTCTCAAGGTTAGGGACTGACCCACGCCTCTGGGTCTGCCTTGTATCTGACTGACATGCAAGCAGCCATATGTAAACCTGTGTTAACATCACACCAGTGTATCCCCCTCCCCATTTGGGCTGTCTTTCTCTCTCTCAGAAGTTATATTAACTACTGTTTTCTTGATTTTCTTTATGCGTCTTGTAACTGTGGCCCGAGGCAGTTGCAACATTCATCACTTATCGTGGACGATATTTTAATAGATACTTCTGCTGAATAAAGACCACCTAAGACCAGACAAATTCTCCTTCAGTTATTTCTCATTGTGTGTAATAGAAGTGCCAATTTTCCCTATCAGAACGCACAGTGAAAAGCTGACACTCACTCGGCTCTTGGAAGGTGTTGAGCATCACCTACCAAAGCATCCTCCATGGTGAAGTCTCGTCTTCCTAGCTCTTCCAGTACATCAGATATTTCCTTTGTTGTCAAGTTGCTGTGTACCTTCACCGCGAAGCCCAGCCTGGAGAAAACCCTACTTAGAGCCGCTGTGAAAATAAAAAGATCCTGTTTTAAAGATCTCTTTTAAATGGCCAATAGAAACTAGATACTGTGTGATTAGAATAGACAATTCAATGAAAGAGGGATGAGTGCAAATCATAGATGACAGTTTACTTTGAACAATAATGCTAACTAGAAAATACTGCTCCTGACTAAACATTGTGGGCTCAAGTAGATCTAGGGCTCCATTTTTGTCACCGCTAAACCCCTTATCCCTTAACTTCTTTGCCTTTTTAAACTATTAAAAAATAACATTTTTCAATAGTTTAAATGGCCAGTCTACAAGCTCACAATGTGTCAATAGATTGGCACGTTGAACTATTCCAAAAAGTTTTTCAAAATAGTAAAAAAAAAATGATAAGGGGTTTAGGATAAGGGCTTTAGATGGTAATGAAAATGGAGCCCATAGACTCTACTTGATGATGAATTGACCCACATGGCATCAGAGCCCCCTCCCCCCTGTCTTCCTCACATCACAGCAAGAAAGACAAACGGGCAAAAATAAATTACGGGAGAGATTGGAGAGAGATGGGGCAATAGAGAGAGACAGCACTGTGAGGTAGGGCATTAACAAAATATTCGACTAGTCGATTATTCAACTAGCAAAACACTATTCCACTATTAATTCACTATTCGTTATTCGGTAATTATAATTTTTGATATATATTTTCCAATTTTCTGCAGCAGGCATTGTGGATGTGTGCCGTGGTGTTAGTAGTAATTGTAGGTTGATTGCTCATTTTTCATGTCATGATGTAACTGAGTTACAGTATTGTAATAGGCACGTATTTTTTCAATGGGAAGTCCAGAATCACACATTTTATTGGCTAAAAACAAACATATATATCACTATAGACTAGTCGACAATTATTCGACTACCAAAGTATTCGATTCGACTAGCAAAAAACGTGTTTGGTTAATGCCCTACTGTGAGGCATACTGCTGATAAATGATAAAATGAATGATAAAATTCAAATGGAATAGACTAAAAGTAAGAGTCTATCCGTCTGTCTGTAACTTGTTAATTGACCCACACACCAAGATCAGATCACCAAAGCAGGGATACGTACTCTTATCCTCTATTGTTCCTCTTCGATCAGCCAGTCCGGATTTACTGTGGAATTCCTCGTTGTTAATGATCAAACATGTCCCACGTGGGTTATGAGTTACTGGGTAGTAGTCGATCTGCAACACGCACGCACACACGCACATGCACACGCACACACGCACACGCACACGCACACACACACACACACACACACACACACACACACACACACACACACACGGTGAATGCAGTAAATGGAAACTCACTGTTATACTTGATATAAGAACTAAATAGGGTTGTGCGTGGCTATTAAACAAAAAAGCACTTCTAAATACTACTAATTGTTTCATTTAAATGGATATAAAGTTATTGGCAAAATAGACACAATATACAATTTATAATTAACATAGCATTAACATCATGAACATGCATTTATTAAAAAATAAAAAACAGAAAGGGTTTTCGGTTGAACTACTGAACTGGGAAAGAAATTGAATCCCAGTGCAGTGCTCAATGATATATTAAAGTCACACAGAGTTTTGCTGAAAAAGAATATCAGCTGGAATATTCATTACCTCATCATGCATATTGTAATGGAGAGACCGGCTGCTAGTTGGCTGCAAAGAATCTCGCTGTGGAAATAAGAAGGTGTCTATTAACAAGGTGTCTATTAACCAAATGGACCCGTAAGGGCCATTTGGTTAATAGACACCTTGTTTCAAAGACACCATGTTTCATTTTAAGCTTTTTCATTTTAAGCTTTTTCATTTCAAGCGTTAATGTTACTGCTCTCAAGAGTTAAATTATGTTTAAACATCTGAATTACATAATTTTCAAGAGTCCACACAATTAGAAAATGGAAAATAATTGTTATTTTGACCAACGTTTTGCCAGTTCTCTTTCCCAACTGTGGACAAAAACGTGAAAGTTCTTAGTTTTGGGTGCAAGAGACTAAACTCAACATCACAAACTGTCAACTCAAACCTCAAATACTGTTTTCAAACGTCAGTAGTAGCATACAGGAAATCCTTCCAATTCTCCCACTCTATTTTTCATTATTTAAGTGCATTATTCTTAAACATTATAACAGCAAGTAACACCATCACCACTATTTCAAAGCTCAAACTTTCTAGGGGGGCCTTGAAATGGATTTTCAGTAATGGAACAATCACATTTTTTGATGTGTAGATCTTGTTGAGCCGGTCATTTTGAAAGTAGCTCTCAAGTCAAAAAAGTGTGGACCCCCCTGCGTTACCTGATTCTCCATGCTGTAACTGGGGTACTGTCTGCTGACTGGCTGAGCAGAGGGTCGCTGCTGTGGTAAAACGATGCCTGCAAACAAAAGTCATCACCTCATTATTCTTTCTGCGATTCAAGAATGAGGACATGTGTTTGTACAGGAGTGAGGAGCAGTGCCGGGCAGTAACGAATTTCAGATTACATATGACTGTAATATTATTACTTTTGTTACAAAAAGTAAAGTAACGAGATTACTCTGCAAAAATGACTAATAAGTAATGCATTACTTTGCAAGTAACGCCAAGTTACGTGTTTAAACTGAGCTTGCTGTTGCATGCAAAAATACAGATTTACAAGCTATCGACAGGTACTGTAACAACAAGATGTGCACTAGATTGTAGATCCAGTCCACACACTGCATCCTGCGCACAGTTATGTACACTACAAATCGCTTGCTGCTTTATTTTGTATTTTATTTTTAAATACAAGACCTCAACTGTCTTTGAAAACAATTGTGAAAAAGTTTAAAAAGTCAAAGAGACACATTTCAAAATCTGGTTTTGTTAGTTGCAGGTCTGTTTTTCGCTAAACAGATTATGTTGCACATCTCTATTTTTTCAAAGGTAGGAGTTGAAAACTTGGGAAAGTAACAACGTAAAATGTAATTTATTACTCTTCGATTCCAGTAATAAGTAAAGTAATGATATTACTTTGTCTAAGGGGTAACGAGTAAAGTAAAGAAGTTACTTTCCTAAGTAATATAGACCAATACTGGTGAGGAGTGATGTTTTTACCTTCTCTCTGTATTATATCACGCTGCTCTAGCAGCTTGTCCACCTTCCCCTCCACTGCGGTCAGCCGTTGCAAAATGAGGCAGACTTGTGTTGGCTGTAAAGTGAAAACATAGAGTATGTTGGTCAAAATGTTTTCTTTTTTTCTTTTTTCTTTTTTTAAATTTTGTAACCCATTTTTTCACCCAGTGCCAATTCCTAATGTGATCCTGGTCTCTACACACCCTCCACCAACCTGGGGAGGAGGCAGCGGACTGGCCTCATGCTTCCTTCAATGCATGAGGAGTCCAAGCTGCCTGACAGGGGGGAACACGTTATTCCAACCAGTTCCTGTCCCCTCCATCAGGCGCCCCAGGCTAGCCAGGGGGAGGCAGTTTAGAGCCCAGGATTACTGCATGTTTTTGTGAGGGTATCTACCCTAGGGGACACGGGGAGAACCTGTGAGGGTATCTACCCTAGGGGACACGGGGAGAACATGTGAGGGTATCTACCCTAGGTGACACAGGGAGAACATGTGAGGGTATCTACCCTAGGGGACACGGGGAGAACATGTGAGGGTATCTACCCTAGGTGACACAGGGAGAACATGTGAGGGTATCTACCCTATAGGGGACACGGGGAGAACATGTGAGGGTATCTACCCTAGGGGACACAGGGAGAACATGTGAGGGTATCTACCCTAGGGGACACGGGGAGAACATGTGAGGGTATCTACCCTAGGGGACACGGGGAGAACATGTGAGGGTATCTACCCTAGGTGACACAGGGAGATCATAAAAACTACGAATGCTGGTCGAGTGGGCGCGCGCGAGAGAGAGAGATAGAGAGAGGGGCGGGGGGGGGGGGGGGGGGGGTACTAACTTTGGTCCATTATATTTGAAAAACGAACTTTGGTCACTTTGGTCAACTTGTGACTTTAGTGTGTGTGTGTGTGTGAGAGAGAGAGAGAGAGAGAGAGAGAGAGAGAGAGAGAGAGAGAGAGAGAGAGAGAGAGAGAGAGAGAGAGACAGGAGCTGGTGTCAGCAGGCAGACAGCAGACTGCTCACAGACGGTTCACAGCAGGGGATCAGAAAGGGGGGCACACACACCCAAACTCCACACACAACAAAGGCCCTTTCACCAACCCGCCTCGGGTATGGGCACTGATGACCCGGAGGAGGACAAAAGAACAGGTCACAAGCACCCACAGCCACACCCACAGCATAAGGCTTATGCACTTTCTAACCACCTGCCCCTTATACCAAGACATTAGAGACACATACTTCCCACAAATCGCACACACTCAACGCGAGTTCGAAACTACGACCAACGAGGGAAAACTTCCATACCTATTGGGAGAAATACAACAATGTGCACAAACACAGCAGCAAGATTTGTGCACTGTTGCGACATAAGAAGATTGGCCAATGGAATTCAACCACCCTAAGGACTACGATCTGTACTATCCAGACTTTTCCATGTAAACAGAGCTGCTACATTTAAACAGATAGTGAATCTGTTTGTTTTCGTCTTATTCTGCACGATCTGTCTTGAAGTAGCAATAAAAATATTAGTGTATTTAAAAAAAAACAGAAAAGAGGAAAGAAAGTTATATGCACGGTTATAATATGTTATAACCTTTTATGAAACAATGCAATGTAGCATAACTCTGTCTACAAAAATCTGTACCCCCCTCCAACTGTATATATTTGTCCCCATTTTCAACTGTTTTTATTGTATTGTTTTGTGACTATTGCTTTGGCAATGTAAACGTCTCTTTTATCATGCCAATAAAGCTTATTTGAATTGAATTGAATTGCTTAAAGTGTTGGTAGTGCCTGGGCTCATAATTCTTAATTCTTTAATTCTTTATTCCACATAGTGGTCGCTAGTCTTCCTGGGGTCCACAAAAAATGTACATAAAAACAGAAATTGAAAGTTAAACAGACAAATCAAGTTAATAGCTAAAACGGTGAGTATCAACCAACACAATGTTCACAGAAAAATAATAAAATACGAGAATAAATAAGATACAGGGATAAAACAACATCTACGAAAGAGTCATCAGTTCATGTTTAAGACACTTTTTAAAAGAGTATTTGCTTCTGGTTTGCCTTAGGATCAAAGGGAGCGTATTCCAGTTTGAAAAAGTTCTATAAAGAACAGTTCTTACCATACTATGATGGTTGTGTTTTGGCACCACAAGATACCCAGAGCTAACTGATCGAGTATAATGTTCATGACAAAAACCTGTATATAATAGTTGTTCATGAAAGAAGTGTGGTGTCTTACGTTTGGCTGTTCATGATGTGAGGCAGACTCTATGTATGGCGGAGGTGGAGGGTCTGGACGAAACTGGCCAGGCCGAAGAAGGGATCTCGAACCACGACCTTAAGACAAGAGCACATAATATCAATTAATTAATATTCAACAGGTGCAGGTCCGGGGACCACCAGTGGTCCTTGAGAGGGTTCCAGGTGGTCCCCAGCTAAGTTGTTTAACCAGATGTAACTCTTGAGAACGTAAAAATGAAACCAAATGGACCCTGGCGGGTCCATTTGGTTTCATTTTTACACTCTCAAGAGTTAGAATATTCATCATGTGAATCAGTCCTAATCTGCACAACTAGCAGATTAATGGTCATGGACAGAAGCAAAGGAAATCTTTAGTTTTGGGGTCTGTGGGGCTAAAATGTCCTTAAATGGTGGTCCGTGGCTCGAATGCTGAATAAATGGTGGGCCCTGGGATGAAAAAGGTTGAAAACCACTGCGTTACACTGAATATGTCATCTTCCTTCCATCTTTTTATCCATATCTAACCAAACAAACCAAAATGACAGAACACTAATAAAAACACAAGAACTCAGGATTCAAACGTTATTGAGTTATGAGTCACTTACTGTTGTGCTGAGACTCTGCCACATACAGTGGAGGTGGAGGAGGTGGTGGCTGAACGTTTAAGTTGGAAAACATGAGAAGAATCCAAATCATTGTTTACATACAGGCAGAGACAACGGCACAGAACATTTTCAGGATATCACTTATTCATTACCTGGTTGCATTTTAGTTTAGTATTAATTAGCTTTTACTCTTTCTTTTTTAATTCAGTTAGTTTTAATCTGTTTTCAGGGAGCAACAGTATTTTCCGGACTATAAGGCGCACTTAAAAGCCTTTAATTTTCTCAAAAATCCACAGTGCGTCTTATAATCCAGTGCGCCTTATATATGGATTGTTTGACTGCAGGTGCTTCTAACTGTAGTAGCTTCTATTCTCTGCGCCTTATAATCCGGTGCGCCTTATATATGAAAACAGTTTTACAAGGTGCGCCTTATAATCCGGTGCGCCTTATAGTCCGGTGCGCCTTATAGTGCGGAAAATACGGAAAAAGTTTTAGTTTTAGTTATTTTTAGTTTCAGTTTTTTTCATACCGTATTTTTTGTACTTGAATGATGCTGAAAACTGCTATAAAAAAGTTTATAAAACGATTATATTATGAAAAAAGAAAAGAAAACGAAGGGTATTTTGATTATGATTTCAGTTAGTTTTAGTTAGTTTTGTGAACCCACAATGCAGTTATAGTATAGTTATATTTTTTTGTAGTTTTTATTTAGTTTCAGTTTAGTTTTTCAGTTTAGTTTAGCTTAGTTTTTAACAGATATTTCAAAAAAAAAAAAAGTTATCGTTTTTTTTCGTTAGTTTTAGTTAACTATAAAAACCGTGCCTGGTTGTCCATGCTGTCACTGGGGTACGGTGTGCTGACTGGCTCAACAGAGGGTTGCTGCTGTGGTAAAATACTGCCTGCAAATAAATAAAAAAATGATGACCTAACTATTCTTTAGGTCATTAAACAATGATAGCAGGTGATTGTACATGGTTGTGTGTGTATATTTTACCTTCTCCATGTAATAATTTGGCCAGCTGGCTGTCACATTGCTGCAGTATTGTGTTAAGCTCAGTCACATTCTCCTCATTTAACAGACCGTTCTCCTCCATTTTCGCCATCACATCCAGTGTGGTCTACAAGAGAAATGCACTGATTATATTTCATACAGTATTGGATGTAGTATCAACGCAATGCAATCGATTATCTGCAAAGAAAACGATTCGATACTGATTATTTGCATGGCAAAATGATACGATACAATGCGGTTTTAAATTCAATATACCTCGTTTTTTGAAATTAATGAATCGAAGGCAGTTGCTATATCGTTACTCTCCTAATATTCATTCATCCTAACATTATGGACTATTAAAGCTACATGTGTGTATATCGGTTGTCTCACAGTACAATACTGCAGCTGTCCTTGGCCCAATTCCTTTCCCAGTAGACGCTTGTTCATCGTATCCAGATCATCTTGTGTCATGTGCGTTTGAAGCCTGAAATGTGGCAAAAGGTCACAAAGTTCAAGGAGGTCAAATACTTTTGCATATATATAAAGGGAATAGAGAAGGGAAATAGAGATGTACAACACAATAGACCTGCGCAGTGACGTCACCAGCCCTGTTGCACTAGTGGATTCCTCATTCATTTTCCTCATAGACTTTTCGAAAATGGTTAATAAAAACACGATTGCGCCGCGGCCAAAGCCAACTCGGGTCGTGACAAATCATGACAACAAACACAATATCGTCATATAATAAATAATTAGGAAGAAGTAGAAAACGGCATGATACAAGACTTTTTGTTTCGTTTTTCATCTTAGAAATGATTTGATTGCCCCAAAAGTTTGTGTGTGTCATCATGATTCGTCACGACTCGAGTTGGCTTTGTCCGCGGCGTAATCGTCTTGATATAAATTATTTTCGAAAAGTCTATGAGAAAAATGAATGGGCAATCCATTTCTGGAACAGGGGCGGTGACGTCAATGCACAGGTCTATTTGTTAAGTGACAACTTGCAACAACTGTGATAACGTGTAGTGTAGGTCATGTGTGCAGAATGCTGTGGTGGATTAGGATCTAAAAACTACTGTGCATCTCTGTTGTTATCTGTTGATAGCTTGTACATCTATTCTATTTTGGCATGCAACAACAAGCTAATAATAATTAAATAATAATTAGTTACTGCCAAACACTGCTTATTACACACTTTCATTCTTTGAACAGGAACAAGTTCACTTAGAACAGGAGAGCACCTCCACTGTGAACTAAACCATGATCACTCTGAATGAGGCCACCGCTGTCTTTGATCAGGACCAAGTTCACTTTGAGCAGGACCACGTGCATGGGTGAAAAGGGAGATAAACTAAAATGCATGCTGCTTACAAAAATATCGACTGTATTGTATGTGTATTGCATTTAGAATCTGGAATTGGAAGCTGTATTGCATTTAGAATCTTAACATGGTAAATAGAGCTGCTACATTTAAACATGTTAAATCTTAAATGAGTTTCTCTCTAGCCTCGAGGAAAAATAATTGCTATTTACAAATCAAAGGAAGGGGGGGGAAAAAAGAATAACGGACACTGTCTCTCCTGTCTTTTGCAATTCGTAATTTGACATTATAGTCATTCTTCATAATTATGTTACTGATAACTTGTGAATCCTAATCATTGTATTTCCGATTTCATTTCAGATGATTTTAATTTATTCAAATGCAATCCCATCTTGCTGTCCGAATCAGTTATTGCTGTCAAACTCCCCATATAATCATCATAGACCAATGTCATCATAGACCAATGTCATCATAGACCAATGTCTTAGCCAAACCTTTGCAAACTCTGTCAAGCATGTTTCTTTTCAGACACATAGACACAGTTTCAGACACAATGGTAGCTCTGTAGGCTAGGCTACTTACTTGCATTGTAGGGTTCATCTACAGTTCAATGGATGGGCTTTGTCGTCCCCGTCCCACTGTATCTCCGTCAGTTGAGGTAAAGTTTTATTGATCTCATCATTAGTTTGTAAAAGTTCCAGATCATTAGTTTGTAAAGGTTCCAGGAAGTCTTTGCAAGTTTTTTCTCCTTTGTCCATCATTTTGTCCACTCGTTGACTCGTTCCTCTGCATCTTTGTCGAAGGATTTCAATTTTTTTGTAATCACGTTGGGTTACCAGACCCTTCTTGAAAACTTTGTCAAGGATGTAATTTGGTTCGGTAAACAGAAAGTCCTGTAGTTTTGTTTTGTCGCGTCTGATCGCATCTTTGGCTGCAGGCTTATTTCTGGAAAAAAAGAAAGAAAAAAAGGTGAATACAATCGTTAAAAGGGGAAGTCAAAGTTTTTGTATAACCAACCTGCCACCTTTATATTTATATGTAAAACACTGGTGGGCGCAATCTCTAGTGATGCTAAGAAGCCTTACCTGGAGGTGGCAGAACTTTGGTGCCAGGGAAACCATGCCTTTCTAGAAGCCATGAACGGCAGATGTTTTTATACACTCCAGAGACGAGTAAAATCGATGTTCTGTCAAGATGATGGACGACACGTCAGCATGCATTATGCTCGTGAGAGCACTAGAGCGAGACGGACGTTGTCCTTCTCTCACGAGGACAAAAGCCGGACTGTTCGCTAGATTCAGAAACTAGAAGAGAGAGAGGAGAGCTCCTCCTTCTTAGTCAGGGCAGGATTGAAGGAAACGTGCTTATTTAAAGTGCTGAAGGGCAAATCGTGTTAATTTATGGCATGCATGCTTTCTAGGGGTAGGCTATTAAGGCATGCTGAATCTGCTGTATGCCAAGCTATAAATCTTGGACAATAGGTTCACCAAAATCTATTGTACCTATTGATGAGAAGCTGTACACTTTTTGAAAGCTGCTGCTTTCTAAAAGCAGCAGCTTTCTAAAGGGGATATTTATTAACCATCAAAGAGCTCTGAATAGGCTTTGGCTGCGGATCATGAGATCTGCACTGCTCCTGGTCTCCAGAAGTCACTGGCTTCCCCTCTCTTCCATGTGCCAACAGGATGTGAATAGGCATTTTTGGAGTTAACACTGGATGCCTGACAGGCATCCTATACACTAGTTGCCCTCACCTTGGAGCCTGAGCAGATTAACTCTGTTGTCCAGTGACTCCTTTATCACTTCAGTTATCTTGATTCCCCATACATCTAACCCATACCTGGGCATTATGCGGCCGGGGGCCAAATGTGGCCCTTTGGAATGTAAAAATGAAACCAAATGGACCCTTGAGGGTCCTTTTGGTTTCATGTTTACACTCTCAAGAGTTAAAATGTTCATCAGCTGAATTACCTAAAATCTACACAATCAGATAATGTAAAAGAATGGTCATTTCTTTTATCTATATTTGCCTGTTTTGTTTCTCAAGTCAAGCCTGGCATTGTGAACAAAACAAAAGCCAGTTGTGCTTTCCACATTGGCATCCATCTTTAACACATCCATGTGGTTGCAGTGGCTAGTCTCTTTCTCCTGCTGTGTCTGCATGGGTGTAACTAAATCTCACATTGCATGGATGCATCTGCAACATATTCTCTGTGCTGTATCCCAAGGTCATTAGGGTTTTGGGTCCTGCAACATCATATACCTCACTCAGGTGACCCAGCCTGTGATCGAAGACCCAAAGTACGCCCCAGTAACTACTGTACCCACAATCAGTCCCATTAGGGAAATACAGGACCACACAGTCCACCACTCCTGAACTACTCTGGCGGGACTGAGAGGTCTAGCACATGGAAGGACTAAGCTCTGTGGGTTGAATCCTCTTGTGACTCTATGGCTTTAATTACTTAATGACAGAGGGCATGCACATGGCATCAGCATAATATCCAGAATGTGTGAACATCTACCTTGTGGGGGAAAAAGCACTTACTGGCCTTGACAGCTCACACCTCAAAAGAGAAATCTGATCTATCTATCTAATGTAAACAACATTAAACTCACTTTCTCACTTTGCCACTCAATTTGCCACTCACTTTCATGCATGTGTAGCAGTGCCTACACAGCTTCTAGTGGCCTCCAAATTCTAGTGTCTGACCAAGGGGATGGACCTTTGGTCTGGTTAAGATGTTGGACTTTCATGTGGGAGACCGGAGTTCAAATCCTGGGGGTTACGCATGCACATACCATCAATTGCGGCTGAATGGTGAGGGCTCTTACTGTGCAAACAGGCCACACTCTCAAAAATGACAACATACAGTATAAGAACATTAAAATACATAAATAAAATGGACACATTTACCAGTTTGTCAACGTATGTCAAAAGTACAACAAGACATTTTCATATTGCCTCCATCTTGGACATGCAAATTAGGTGACCAGACACACCCAATCAGTTCAAAATGTTTCTCATTGTCAAACATTCTGAAATGGACACCAAGTTTGCATTTGTAGGTTATCTGGCTCAGAAGGTATAGCCAAAACAGTTTTCAGGTGGGAGCCCTATTGGATTTGGCATATGGTGACCCTTGAAGCTCGCCAGCTCAGGTGCCCTAGGTAAATCTGGACTACACCTGGACCAACTGTGGTGGTTTTAGACTGATTAACATGCAATATCCCTGGGAGGAATATTTCGATAGGGAAAGGGCCTGGATTAAAGAGGCCAATTATCACTATAAATTATTTTAAAGTGGTTTCTTCACAATTTAACTTACATCTCAATATTTCATTGAATTCCCCATATATGAAAACATAAAAATTGATACTTCAGTCCATTTATAACCTTATTTTGTTAAAATATAGGCGTTTTACTATGTTATATCATAGTGGTGGCCGCCATCTTTAAATGGTCCATTTTGAGGCCTTAGCAGCCATTTTTGAGCTTGGCATACAGCATATTTGGATTCAGCATGCCTTAATACCCCTAGAAAACCCGTATGCCATAAAATAACACGATTTGCCTTCAGGGTTCATATATTTGGTGAAATAACCAGTCTATCTCCTCTCCCCCCTCCTCCTCCTATCCTCACATCACAATGAATGAATGAATGGAATTTCTATTGAGAGAGAGTACAAGTCAAGTACACACTGCAACAAAACTGATAACAGCTTGGAGAATTACAGTACAATTCAAGTACAACTACATCAAATCTGAGAAAGCTGATTGGACACACTAGTTAAGCATACACTTGTTTACAATAGTGGCCAACTTGTTCATTTCATTTAGGCATTCAAATACATACAAAACAACTACTTCAGTGAAGTCAGAAGCAGCAGATCATGGAGGTAAACTCATAGTGGAGGTAAAAAGGGAAAAGAGAAATGTACAAAGAGGAGAGGGGGGGTGGGGGGATTTTATATACAATTTTGTTTTACAGAGGCCAGTTTCGAATTGCAGCCATCTGTAGGTGCCCCTTGAGAGCGGTTTTGAAGGAGTCAAGGGATTCACAGGTCTTAATGACTGTTGGTAGGGCGTTCCATTTTGTTCGCATATGAGCAGAAGGAATAAAGTCCCTTGTTTGTGCCAAATCTGGGTTGAACATGGTTAGTGGCACTCCCTCTGGTGTTGTGGGAGTGGACTGGACATTTAGGAAGTATTTGGAGAGGTACAAGATTATTTTGGGTAGAGTATTGAATCTTGTGGACCAGACCCATTGCGAGATATTGAACTCTGTCTTTGGTCTTCAAACTCACTTTGAAGACCAAAGACACTTTGGTCTTCAAAGCACATTATCTCGCACCATTACTCGGGAATCGTCACCGGCGGGGGTTCTCCCTACTCGCCGTCCCCTCAGGCTAAACGCCTTTAATCTTGCTCGAGGGAGCGTGTGACAAATGATGCTCACAGCATCGATCAAAAATAATTGACGCGGCCCGTCAACGGGTGATTATAAATCAGTGTTTTCGGACGCGAGAGCGTTTTCCCGCTAGTATGAATCAAAAATAATTGGCTAATAAATAAATAATGAATGAATCAAAAATAATTGGCTGGTTAGGAACAACTGAATGAACAGACTACAAGTGTCCGGACCCTTGCGGGTCCATTTGGTTTCATTTTTACACTCTCAAGAGTTAAAATATCCATCATCTGAATTAGACATTTTGGAATGTATGTTTTGCTTGTTTTGTTTCCCAAATCCAGCCTGGAATTGTGGACAAAAGCAAAATAAATCTTTAGGATTTGGGGTCTGTGGGGCTAAAATATCCTCAAATGGTGGTCCGTGGCTCAAATCCTGAATAAATGGTGGTCCCTGTGATGAAAAAGGTTGAATCTATGTTGAAAACCCCTGCGGTAGATGTATGCAGGTGGTCACGTGACACAACATCTGCCTATACAATATATTGTACCGTGGCGCCTCACAGTGGCACAAAAATAATACTACACATGTAGCCTATAATACAACTTGAGGACATCATAATAATATGGTAGAATATTTGACACTCAACAACAAGGTTTTCTTTCCTAGAGTTTGTTTATATTATAATTCTTTATTTTGATTCTTGCACCTTTCTTTAATTCTGTCTAGATTATTATTTGTAGGCTATATGATTGTCTGTATTATTGAAATTTAGCCTATCTCAATTTATCTTTCTTAACATTTTCTGCTTTGATTCTGTGTTGAGTCATGTCAGTTTGTTTTCAGTTGTTATTTTTTTCCTTTTTGTTTTTCTTTTTTGTTTTCACATAGACACAATGTCTCTGCTCTGTATAGGCTGCAACAAGATAGGCTTTGTAAAGGGCCCCAAAGCCTACAGCAGGTTAAAGTTTTAAATATTGCAAGCCCTCGCACATTGTGTCTGTGCTGTAAAAAGTTATAAAAGTTAGTGGAAGTTATATATTATGGCTAATACAAAGAGTTGTAACGCTGTTCGTGATCAAACCCATAGATCAAACCCCATGTAGGCTATATCTCAGTTTCCGACCCTGCGCAATCGCTACTCCGACACTTGATGGTTCTGCCCTGCGGCAGAAACTTGTTGAAACTGAAACTGAAAGTAGCCTAGTAGGTACTTGGCCGTATGGGACACACCCGTACGTCAGAAGTTAGAACCGAAGGGCATTAGTTAGCCTATTACATATCTACAGCTACAGATAGGCTATCCTAAACTGCATTTAGGAATTTGTCGAGAACCAGGGATGTTATGGACTCTTTCTGGACTGAATGAAGGAGCTGTGCGCACACCTTGCCAGTATGGTACGGCAGATGTGGATTATGTGGTGCCTGCCGCGTCGCCACTCGATCTCAATCGCCTGGATGGCTTGTGAATAACTTCCAGTAGGCTAGACCGCACAGAGCCTCACTTTCATGTATTTCATGTCAAGGTATGTTTTTAGAAAATATAAAAACGATTTTGAAAACTCCACGGACTCTCCTCCGAGCCTAATCTTTGTGTGTGTGGTTCCTGCACTGGATTTCGGTAGGATTTCACAGGGACTGCGGTCCCGACTTAGTTTGCTGGCCCCGGCTAGGCTTGGGCTAGCTCTGGTCCAGAGCTCCACTGCTTAGAAGCAGTGGAGCTCTGGACCAGAGCTAGGCTTGGGCCAGGAATTCAGGGTAGGGGGAAAATCGCCCTTGCATGGTAACTGACAAACAATGAGTAGTGGTGGGGGATTTACATTACAATGTCATGTTTCCAAAGGTGTTAGACTTCATAGCCTTTTGTTACCAAATGACTCAAAACCTGTTTAACTGGAGACGGGAGGTGTTGATGGCTAATGAATGGCCCATCACTATTTCCACTAACCAGCCTCTCTGGTTGGGGGATAAAAGATTGCCCCAAAACAAACAAATAAATACCTACATATGAAATACATTGAATATACTTGCATTGGGGTACGGAGAAGTCGGGCCGCCGTTAAGTCGGACCCTGAGTATAGACAGAGTTACGCTGTTGCATTGCATAATATTATTCACGTTTTATTCACATTCTCTCTCCCTAGCGGGGCCATTTGGCTCCATTTGTACACACAGAAAAAATGTCCTAAAAGAAAAGTTAACATGGTGAAACACAACTTGATGATGTCATCAAGTTGTGTTTAACCATGTTAATGATTTTTCTCAGACCTTCATTTCTTTCACTCTAGAGCACCCCAGGTCAGACGCTGATTTGAATTCCCACAGCACTGCCTGTGACTGACTATGATCAGTGTTCATATTGAGACCCTGTCTGTCCCACATTGTGACTGACAGGCATCGGTGTTCATATGAGACCCTGTCTGTCCCACATTGTGACTGACAGCCATCGGTGTTCATATTGAGACCCTGTCTGTCTCACATTGTGACTGACAGCCATCGGTGTTCATATTGAGACCCTGTCTGTCTCACATTGTGACTGACAGCCATCAGTGTTCATATTGAGACCCTGTCTGTCTCACATTGTGACTGACAGCCATCGGTGTTCATATTGAGACCCTGTCTGTCTCACATTGTGACTGACAGCCATCGGTGTTCATATTGAGACCCTGTCTGTCTCACATTGTGACTGACAGCCATCGGTGTTCATATTGAGACCCTGTCTGTCTCACATTGTGACTGACAGCCATGGGTGTTCATATTGAGACCCTGTCTGTCCCACATTGTGACTGACAGACATCAGTGTTCATATTGAGACCCTGTCTGTCCCACATTGTGACTGACAGACATCAGTGTTCATATTGAGACCCTGTCTGTCCCACATTGTGACTGACAGACATCAGTGTTCATATTGAGACCCTGTCTGTCTCACATTGTGACTGACAGCCATCGGTGTTCATATTGAGAACCTGTCTGTCCCACATTGTGCTCTGCAATTTGAATACCAGTAATTCATTCATTCATTCATTCATTCATTCATTCATTCATTCATTCATTCATTCATTCATTCATTCATTCATTCATTCATTCATCCTTTTTGTTTGTTGTCCATCAGGCGAAGGAGGGAAATAACCTCAAGTGCTTGCCACATCGTCACACTAGTATAACATTAGTGGACTACAAGGACTGCAAGACTTGTGACACCTTGAATTTACCTAACCGCCTAAGATATACAGACAATGGCATGGTCACAAGTCTTTGCCACAGACGCTGTGTGCATTCTCCAGAACTGTCCCTCAATGAAGTGTACACTGACAGGGGATTTGAAGCTTCTCCCCCTCTTCCCAGATGCACCATTGACCAACAGTAGTGTATAAAACCTCATTCATGGCTTCTAGAAAGCTGTGGTTTCCCTGGAAACAAAGTTCTGCCACCTCCAGGTACGGCCTCTTGGCATCACTTGAGATTGCGCCGCGCCCAACAGTGCTTTAATTATAAATATAAATGTGGTCATACAAAAACTTTGACTTCCCTGTTTAACATTGTATTCACCTTCCTTTCAGAAATAAGCCAGCCAACGATGCAATCAGACGTAACAAAACAAAACTACAAGACATTCTGTGTACTGAACCAAATTACATCCTTAACAAAGTTTTTGAGATGGATCTGATAACTCAGCGTGAGTACAAAAAATTGAAATCCTCCAATAAAGATGCAGAGGAACGAGTAATCGCCATCGTGGACAAAATGATGGACAAAGGAGAAAAAACTTGCAAAGTCTTCCTGGAACTTTTACAAACTAATGATGAGATCAATAAAACTTTACCTCAACTGAAGGAGATATAGTGGGACGGGGACGACAAAGCCCATCCATTGAACTGTGATGTACAGGTAGATGCCGTAGATGATCCCAACAATGCTAGTAAGTACAAAGCTACCATTGAAATGTCTCAACATGTACAGTATGTACAGGCGGAAGATGATTACTACTACCAACACTGCAGAGTAGACAACTGCCTCACACCTCAGTGTTTGCAGGATGTTGGCTGTGACATGGATCTATTACAGAACTGCAGAGTGAGATGGGAATGGATATGAATGAATATACGGTATACAGAAGTCAGACATACAAATTTAACGCAATTGACTCATGTGCACACTGACACAACCCACTGAGATTTTTCTCATGAATAAAATGGGTAGAACATAGTTACGTAACCACAGATACTGAGAAAGCTAGATGGTCACCCACGCTGCTGGCCAATGGAGAGAGTGACATTGTTACGTGGCGCGGTGGCGGCCATCTTGTTTCAGTCAGCTCACTCACTCATTGTTCAACCAATTTTCAAAGGGTTTGGTTTGTTTTACAAGTCAGAGATGTCTGCATACATTTATGCCTCAATATTATGTTTTTATAAAAATAATAAAATTAAGCAAATTAGCATCCATCCCGTAGCCATGCTGATAATGTTTTACAATACAACATAAACCAATACATTTGTAATTTTTTCCAGATTTGAGCGAGTTATGAGTTTTTTTTGTTTGAGCTGCCAGAGTATACTCCATTAGTGTATTGACTGACTGACTGACTGACTGACTGACTGACTGACTGACTGACTGAAGCAAGACTGACTGAATGATGTCATTGTGATATGTAGCCTATTGACCGTATTGCTGTTAAAATGTATAGCTACACCCCTAATATACAGTATATATTTTGTATTTAGCAGAATATACGTTTATCTCCCTTTGAATGCAGGTGGTCCTGATCTAAGTGAAGGTGCTACCGTGCACAGTGAACGTGATCCTGATCAAAGTGATGGTGACCTCATTCACAGTGACCATAGTTCAATGCACAGTGAAGTTGCTTCTGTTCAAAGTGAACTTGTTCCTGTTCAAAGCGTAAGAAGGAAGGTATGTAACAAGTAACTACTAGGCCTAGTTCAGTAACATTGTGTATTTGTGACAAAACTAAACAACCGTCTCTTCTGTTTTTTTTTTTAGGCCAACTTGTGCGAGATAACTGTCAAACTACCTATGGGTATGTCTGTGTGACTGAATGAGATCTCTGAGAAACCCAAACACAAGAGAGCTTGAACAAAATCTATCAATATTATCTGGCTATTGCAGTGTGTGCATTCTCGTGTTAGTTGCATAAGACGTTGTCTAACATTTTATTATTATGTGTCTCACACCAAGGATATGAGCAAATGCTCACTCACATCACTGAGCAGTTGGACTCCTCTGAGGTTGCTGCCCTGTGCTTCCTATGTTCTGATGTGATCGAGAGGAGATACAGGGAAAAGGTGGGTGTTGCATTTGAGTATTTCCTCTCACGTTACCCTGTCTACACCAAGGGTTCTCAAGCATTTTATGTCCCTTAAATATGTATTTGGACACATGTGAACCTATTTTGTGCCAAGGACCGCCAGAAGAGAAGATTTGTGTTGAATAATCCCGCATTTTGAGAACCCCTGTCCTACTCAAATAATCAATGAAATGTTTGTAAGGCACGTTTTGCCATTTTATAAATGCACAAAGTATGTTTGTGTGTAATTAGGGTCAACTTGCGAAGGTAGAATTTTCCCCTTTTTTCTTACAGAAAGATGCGAAGGAGCTCTTCCTGAGACTAGAGGAGAAAGACCTCTTACAGGATCATCACTTCCTATCTCAACTGCTCAACACTATTGGTCGATTTGATCTGGTCTGCAAAGTGTTAGAGACAGAAGACAGGCAGACAGATTTAAATTTTGAGCCACAAAGAGATGCCAAGACTCCCATTCTGTCAGAGTACAGGTAAGAGAAACATATCCAAGTGTTGTTCTAGAGCACTAAATAATAATTATTATGCGAGTATCTATTAAAATTCCTGCTCTTCTTCTGGTCAGGGTGAAGTTGTATCAGATACACGAGGACATGACACAAGATGATGTGGATACGATGAAGTGTCTACTGGGCAAGGAATTGGGCCGACGACCACTGCAGTATTGTACTGTGAGACAATTGATGCACACATATGTCTAGTAGTCAATAATGTTAGAATTAATGAAGTATACTGTAGAGACACATAATGTGTAATTCATTTGTGTGCAAGAATTTCAAATCTGAAATACAAGAAGTCCATTTTTCTTATGTAGACTGCACTGGATGTGATGGCCAAAATGGAGGAGAGAGGTTTGTTATATGAGGAGAATGTGACTGAGCTTGAAGCAATACTGCAGCAATGTGACAGCCAGCTGGCCAAAATATTACGCGGAGCAGGTAAAATAAAAGGTAACTGGAAAAGTCGGGCCGCCGCAAATCGGACCCTGAGTATAGACAGAGTTACGCTGTCGCAAACCCTGATCACTAAATGGGATCATTCCAATGGCGGCTCTCCTACATAGACTTCATTATCTTTATTTTAGATTGTTTTGTAATACTATAGGATATAGTAAAAACATCAGGCAACAGCCTGATGTTCATAAATCCCTTTATTTTACGTCATTTACTACAGCATACACATTAACAACCCAGCTTTGATGATTATACGTACATTGTTTTATTTTAGAATGTTTTATACTACTACTAGGCCTACAGCCTAGACATTAGAGACTGTGCAATGCTTTAAAAGTTAAAACAGATGTTTACATAGCTCTTATTTGCACCGCCATGTACAATCACCTGCTATCATTGTTGAATGACTTTAAGAATAGTTAGGTCATTATTTGTTTTATTTGCAGGCACTATTTTACCACAGCAGCAACCCTCTGTTAAGCCAGTCAGCACACCGTACCCCAGTGACAGCATGGACAGCCAGGTAATGATGAATAAGTGTGGCTTGTACAAAAAGAGTGTATTCCAGATATCCCGAAAATGTTCTGTACCAGAGACTTGCCTGCATGTAAACAATGATTTGGATTGTTCTCATGTTTTCCAACTTAAATGTTCAGCCACCACCTCCACCATATCCACCTCCACTGTATATGGCAGAGTCTCAGCCCAACAGTAAGTGGCTAATAACTCAATGATGTTTGAATATGATTTAAGGGCATTACAGACGACGATTCTGAAACGCACACACATTATTGCCGAAAAAAGCTCACAGGAGTGAGGTAAAAAATAAATCGCCGGCGGGTGCACATGATTTGTGTTTGTTACTTGTGTGTGCGATTTGTTACTCACCATCTGTAACGCCCTTTATTCTTAGTTGCATGCTGGTTACTAGTGTAGTGCAGAATGTGCACCAGAATGGTGGATGGTCCTTTTGGTTTTGACCATCATGCACGTAGAGCTTGTGCATTCAAGGACATTGATATTATGTGCTCTTGCCTGTAGGTCAGGGTCCGACATCCCTTCTTCCAGACCCTCCACCTCCGCCATATCTAGAGTCTGCTTCACATCATGAACAGCCAAACGTAAGTTACGCAAGTTGAGCCCTGGCACTACCAAGATAAACATAAATATAACCCTAGAATGCAGTTTGTTCATAAATAATAAAATACTCCATTTATAGTTGCCTCTTTTTATCATTTACAACTGAACATTGTTCTATTGGAAGCATCCATTTATGAAAAAATGCCCGACAGTGGACACTAGTGATGTGCGGGGCCGGCTTTTTTCCACAACCCGCCCCAGTCTGTCCCGCCAATGGTGCCAGCCCGTCCGTAGCAGCCTGCCCCGCAAAATTTTAATCAACAATGAACAATGAACCATAGGCTACATTTTCAAGTAGAACATACAGCGATAACAGACGTCTTGCCATTTCTATAATCAAAACAACCAGATCGGCACGCATTGCCACAGCATGTGAAGGGCCTGGGTCACTCTTGTGCGTAGACAGCCGCGAACGCACATACGAAACCATACGGCTTAATACTCGACTAACTGTGCATCCAAGTCTCCTTTGCGACGGCCGACTGCGCTGTGCAGAAAAATACTTGAATCAAGGGTTCCAGGATTGAATCTATTTCTACGTGCTTCAAGCACACAATCAGCTGAGGTGAATGCACATAAAGCGGTGATCCTTCCAGAACTTCAGGATGGCGTTATCCTGGCGCTATTCCAGAGTGATGTGAGACTGTAGGTAACGCTGTACTTCGTCTGCCTCGATCAGGTCTGGACCAGCATTCCATGAGCAAATATAAGGCTTGTGGTGCAAATCTCTTCAAAATAAGAGTACCCTTTTTAGTATTGAAAAACAATCTATTTTATTGGAAAACAATCTATTTGACCATTTAAATAATGCTATAACATACACATTATGTTCTAAATAACATAAAAATATTATATAAATACATAAATAACGTAAAAATGTTAAATCTCAATGAATAAATGCTATTTTGGGACATTTGTCCGACTTTTTGGGACATGAGGACTGGACCACCAGTAGTCCCTGAGAGGATTATACAATGAAGACAAAACAAGAGCATGTGATTTCTTTGTTTTATTTTTTGCATGTTCAGTGGGGTCAGCCCGCCCCCGCTCGCGGCGTGATAATTACTTAAAAATCATGAATCCGTCTGCCCGCCTCCTGCGGGGGTCTGCGGGACCCGCCAGGACCGGGCCGGCCCGCGCATCACTAGTGGACACGCAATTGCACGCATGCACGCACACACATAGGCGCACACACACACACACACACACACACACACACACACACACACACACACACACACACACACACACACACACACACACACACACACCCCACACACACACAGTATACATTTCATGTTCGCTTTACAGTTCAGTTAACAAGTTCAAGTCTGTGTCTTTTTTAGCCTGTACTGCAATGGCTGACTGCAGTGGAAGGGAAGTTGGACAAGTTACAATCGATAATAGAGCAGCGTGATATAATACAGAGAGAAGGTAAAACATCACTCTTCACTCCTGTACAAACACATGTCATCATTAACGAATTGCAGAAAGAATAATGAGGTCATGAATTCTATTTGCAGGCACCATTATACCACATCAGCAACCCTCTGTTCAGCCACCACCAGCACCATCACAACCTCCACCAACACCAGCACCATCACAACCTCCACCACATATATCACAGTCCCAGAACAGCAGTAAGTGACCCCCACTGACTGATTGCTCAATGATTTATTGAATGAATCTAATGCTACAAAGCATGCCTGATGATGTGTTGAGCAACCTGTGTTTGTATGGGATCAGCTGCACAAACTGTGTTCTTGAGCAGATATGAACTCTGAAGAGTAGGCGTAAATGGAAAGCAAGCTCTTCCTAGCCCTGAAACATGACTGTCATTATCATGACAGTCATGCAGCGTTTGGTGGATTGCTGCATTTACATCAATAATGTGTACATAAACATTCCATTTTCAAGTACCCACACATGTTTTTATGGGTGTTAGACACTTATTGTGCCCAAAATAGCAGGGCACAGCAGGAGGGATAGCAGCAGGGATAGCAGCGTGCTGCATTGTTTCATAAGCGAGCAATTTTATCCGAGCTACCCAGTTCTACTTTTCTGGATTGGGGTAAGTTTGGTAAACACACAGATGCACACGAGGAGCACATCCCCCTATTAGTTTGTATTGGCAGTGTAGTCAGCATGAATATATGGAACACACCCAATGTTCAGAGTGCCACGCTCCTCTCTACTGATAGCGGCGTGTACATTTGAAAGCGATCAATCCTAATTTCAGGCACAATAAGTGTCTAACACCCGTAAAAACATGTGTGAGCACTTTTAAAATGGAATGTTTATGTACATGTTATTGATGTAAATGTAGTGATCTGCCAAAAACTGGATTAAGCTGCTGCATGACGCTTGAAAATATGAAATACGAGCGTAATGTGTTGCATGACTAAGCGCTTCCCAGCATTGTGTTGTAGAAAGCTAGCTGATAATGCAAGGTTGTAAGTAGTAAAAAGTAACAACCTGTCTTTTCTCTTAATGCAGCTAAGAGCAGCTGATGCTGTTGAAGTTGAGCAGAAATTTGTTTACTGAGAAAGAAAGGGAAACCAGTTTATTATATTGATGCATCAATCATACAAATATCACAAATGAT
Source organism: Benthosema pterotum (assembly GCA_039105355.1). Taxonomy (NCBI): domain Eukaryota; kingdom Metazoa; phylum Chordata; class Actinopteri; order Myctophiformes; family Myctophidae; genus Benthosema; species Benthosema pterotum. The sequence continues at coordinate 47,950,248 of CM076974.1, forward strand.
CACTTTTCAGTGCTGTCGCCTTACAGCTAGAAGGTCCTGGGTTCGATTCCCACTAGGGGCGCTGCTGTGGGTGCTGGCGGCGTGTCTGCTCCTCCACGTCATCAGTGCCCACACCAGAGGCTGGGTTGGTGAAAGGGCCTTTCTGTGTGGAGTTTGCATGTTCTCCCCGTGTCCCCTAGTAAGGCTGTGGGCCACCGGCCTAAAAATGGCAAACCGTTGCCATCAAAAGGGACAAAACATATGTGGTATCATTACGTTCATATGACATCCATGAATTCAGTTGCTGAATACATGTTTTTGGCCTTTATATCTGATAAATAATGATACAGTATATGGTGAACACGGTGACTAATGGGACTAAATGTATACTTTGATGATTCTGACGTCAAAGTATACATTTTTTGGCTGCCGAGTTGATTTATGAGGTTACCGAAGCAATTCAAGTTCAGGGTCATGTGTCAAAGGTCAATGTCATGGTCATTTTGTATCGAAATGTCCTGTAATAGTAAAGTGGCCCATATCAGAAACCTACCTACCTTTGGATATTATTCTCTCCACCTTAATAATACCAATTGGTATTGTATCTTATATTGTTTTAATCAATGATTAGTCACCTTTACAACATGGCATGGCATATAGAGATCGGACATTCCTGGAATGAGTAGCGTTGCTAAACATGTAGGTTGCACCCCCCAAAGGTTTGCCAAAATGGCTAATGGCTTGCAACAACCCTTGCTTTTGAGGGTCACTGGGCCCAGATTCTGAAGATCCTCACAAAACTTGGTCTTGAATTGTGAAAGGTACCAGGAATGACACCAAATGATGCTGCCACTATGTATGCTGAAACACCAGCTTTCAATTGTCCTATTGGGCGGGCCTTATCCTGAAGGGACGAACATGGCATCTTTATTGCTACTGCTTGGATCATAAACAAAGTCAGGAAAGTGACAGGACTCATGCTTATGTGCCACACATGAGTGGCACACACCTGTGTAAGGCATCACTCAGACACAGGGACATCGTGGGCAGAGTTCAGGAGGGGGGAGTGGTCTTGGTCGTGGGCCCAGTACACCAGCCTGGAGCAAGGCTAATCTGCCTGAGAGACGTAAGCTGGTGGTCCAGGAGGAGGTACGGCGGAAAGAGGAAGCAGCGAGGTGCGCACAAGCTGTGGTGCAGGTAAAGCAAGGGCAGTGGATGGCATGGGAAGGAGTGGAGAAGAGGAAGATCTCCTGGAAAGATCTGTGGGAGATGGAGGCATTCAGCAAGTTTTACCATCAGGGCTGCCTATGATGTGTTGCCCTCTCCTGCAAACCTAAGCCAAAATGTTACCCTTATGGTACCTCATCATTACCTATATGTTGTAACTCAATAACCGTAGTACATACAGACATGTACTTGGTATCAAAATGTTTGTAATGCCCAACTTTATATTAACGTTCAATACATTTATCTGGTTTAAAACCTTTGTATTTTGAGTTATGAATGAAAAAAAAACATTTTTGGACGGACATCTTGGATTTTGGGGGCTGCCATCTTGGAATTTTGCAGGGCACGCAGTACTTTTAGAAATAGGGGGTTTAAAGAGTGTGTGTACCAATTTTCATGTCTGTATCACCATTTGATTGACTTGAGAATCAGTGTTACAAATGTCTTGCTCTCCTCAATCTGTGAACGTACCTCTATGCTGTGTCTCGAGAACCGTAGGAGATACAGACATGTACTTGGTACCAAATCGTTCGTAATGCTCAACTTTGTATTAACATTCAATACATTTATGGGGTGTAAAATCAATGCATTTCAAGTTACGAAGTTATGAAGAATTACAACATTTTATCAGATATAAAGGCCAAAAATCTGTATTCAGCTACTCTTCTGAAATTGCTATCATACATTTTTTGCATTAGTGGATGTCATATGAACGTAATGATACCACATATGTCTTGTCCCTTTTGAAGGAAAAGATTTTTCCGGTGGCCCACGGCCTATAGGGTAGATGCTCATGCCTCCCCAGGTCGGTGGAGGGTGTGTAGAGCCCAGGATCACATTAGGAATTGGCACTGGGAGATAAAAATGCAGGGTTGCAAAATCGTGGAGATAAAATATATTGATGTGCTCTTGTCTTGTAGGTCAGGCTGCAACATCATTGGACTACCCTCCACAAAACCCAGTGTTTTACCCACATCGTGAAGTGGATAACATCTCACAGACATGTGTACCGGTAAGTGGACCGGTGGGTGTCCAGGCACGGCCAATAGTCTAGATTTTACCATGTTCCTGATCCTGGTATTCTGACCAGGGCCCACAGACTATTATGTTAGAAGGCAGTTATAACTGCAGTTATAACTGCAATAACTAACTTCACATTCCTAATTGTCTCATATACTCTTATAGAGATCTAGAACTCAGCTTGTAGACAAGCTATTTTTGCTTGACACTTTACCCCCCCAACACACACACACACACACACACACACACACACACACACACACACACACACACACACACACACACACACACACACACACACACACACACACACACACACACTTGTCAAAGGTGCTGTGCTGTTGGGCTGTATTGAATATTGAATAATGTTAATGGACACCATCCTATTTCCACAGCAAGATTCTATGCAGCAAATTAGCAGATGGTTGCACCCTTTCAACATGCACGATGAGGTAATGGTAATGAGGAAATGAATTAGAATCGCTTACACCAGGTACGTCAAACTCAAATACACGGTGAGGTCAAAGTTAAGGGCCGGAGATGCCAGACTCTGAATGGAGTAACTTATAAACTTCCGATGCAAACTCATTATAACTTAAAACTCAATTTTAACCATGACAGATTATTCGAAAACAACCCAACTTTTTTCTGGTGATTGATATTGTCCTCCTAATACATGAGAGGGCCGTGGAATTTCATTTACAGTTTTCATTTATTTTTAAAATATTGTTTTGTAACATGTACTGCCTCCATATTTGGATATGGATGACATATCAGTCACCAGAAAAAAGAGGGGTTGTTTTCGAATAATCTGTCATGGTTAAAATATAGTAAGTAATAGTATAGTATAGTATAGTATAGTATAGTATAGTACAGTACAGTACAGTACAGTACAGTACAGTACAGTACAGTACAGTACAGTACAGTACAGTATAGTATAGTATAGTATAGTACAGTACAGTACAGTACAGTACAGTACAGTACAGTATAGTATAGTATAGTATAGTATAGTATAGTATAATATAGTATAGTATAGTAAGTAATATAGTAAGTAAGTTATAATGGGTTTGTATAGGAAGGAGGCAGATGTGCTCAAATGAACATCAAATATCTAAATACTGAATGGAGTGACTTAAACTGTCTGGTGTGTTCACATGAGACTGAGTAGACCATAAAATGAGTAAAAAGGTTTTAGTTTTTTAATGAGTAAAAGGTTTTTTGAAAGTAGAATATCCGTTGAAAGCTCAGTGTCCTGTTATATGATCCTCACTATTCACTGGTTTCATAGTAAAATGAGAAAGTAAATCAAATGAGTTTAGGAAATAAAACGATTATTTGCATTAATTTCTTATCACTGTGTGTATTATACAGTACCAGAGGACCAGTTCTAATAGTATTTAAATACCATCCTGCGGGCTGAAGATAATTAATTCACAGGCCTGATTTGACCACCGGGCCTTGAGTTTGACATACAAATTCTTCCTAAGCAAATGTCTGTGTGACTTTAATATGACATGCACTGGGATTCAATTTCCTTCCCAGTTCAGTAGTTCTGTACCCTTTCTGTTTTATTTTTCACTTAATCCAATTTAATTGTTAATCTTATCTTAATATAAATTGTATATTTTTTTCATTTCGCTTGGTCTTGACACTAAGCAAGTATCATTGTGTGTGTGTGTGTGTGTGTGTGTGTGTGTGTGTGTGTGTGTGTGTGTGTGTGTGTGTGTGTGTGTGTGTGTGTGTTGCAGACCGAATACTACCCATTAACTCATAACCCACGTGGACAATGTTTGATCATTAACAACGAGAAATTCTTTGGGGGCGACCTGACAAACCGACCAGGAACAATGGCGGATGAGAGTACGTATCCCTGCTTTGATGGTCTGATCTTGGTATGTGTAACAAGATACAGACATACAGATCGATATTCTTACTTTTCTTACATTCCATTTGAATTTTGTCATCGAGGGGGGAGTAGTATGCCTCAATACTCGTCTGTACTCTCTATCGCCCTCTCTCTCCCTCTATAGTGGCTCACGTGGCACAGCCGTTATAAAGGTTGGGTGATATGTCAAAGTTTTCCTATTAGCCATCATGTGCCTATTTTTTTTTTAATTTGTGATATAAAAACATTTTTAAGCCAACTCACAGTGCTTGTGTATTGAAAAAAGGCTGGCGTATAGGCCTACTGTATATTAAACTGGGTCCGGGGGGTGATGGACGTAAACATCATGTACAGTACTTCCCCTCCCCAATGGGATATTGGGGAGGGGAATATTAAAAAGGGTGAGGAATTCTCTATAATTAGTAGTTATATTATAATTTATCATTGGCCGTTTTTCTTTCTTGCTGTGATGTCATGTGATTTAACTAATAGGAAGACAGCAGAAAGGGGGGTATGTGGGTCCATAACTCATCGAGTACAGTCTAGAGCTACTCGAGCCCACAATGTTTCTTCAGGAACAGTATTTTCTAGTTACCATTATTGTCAGGGCTTCTATTCAAAGTAAACTATCATCTATGAATTGCACTTTGAGAATGTATTATCCCACTTTCATTTGTCTATTCTCACAGTATCAGGTTTCTGTTGGTCATTAAAGGGATTAAAAAAAAAAAAAAAAAAAAAAAAAAAAACAAGCTTGGACCATTTTTTTTTCCAATATCATTTTATTTTCACAGAGGCTCTGAGGAGGGTATTTAGTAGATTGGGCTTTGAGGTGACGGTACACAGCAACTTGCCAAAAATGGGCATATCGGATGTACTGAAAGAGCTAGGAAGACGAGACTTCACGATGGAGGATGCTTTGGTATGTCGTGTTCAACACTTTCAATGAGCCGGGTGTCAGTTTTTCACTGTGTGTTCCTGTTTCTGTTTTTACAAGACAGTGATCCACTCTGCCCCTCACTTTAGGTGGTGTGTGTGCTGACCCACGGAGAGATAGGATGTGTGTTTGGCACGGACGGAGAGGCAGTCCGCATCCGTGATCTGACGAGGCCCTTCTCAAGTGGCCGTAGCCCCACCTTGGCGGGAAAGCCCAAGCTGTTCTTCATCCAGGCGTGCCAGGGGAATGAATTCCAGAGGGGAGCAACACCACACCCGAGAATTTCAGAGGAGAAATTACGGAGAATTTCCTATGAAGAAGATGCACAACCTCCAACACAGAGCGAAGCAAGGCAAGAGACTGGCTACCAGATGGGAGCAATGGTACACCCCCTAGAGTACCAGGCGACTGGCTACCAGATGGGAGTGATGCCACAACCCTTGATACCAAGTGAGGGAGTGGGCAACAGACAGGGTCACTTGGAGGAAGATGCAGGTCCGGCCTTGCCTGAATCAGTTCCATTTGATTCAGACTTCCTGCTTGGCATGGCAACTGTAGACGAATTCAAATCATTTAGGCACACTAAAACAGGTTCCATCTATATCCAGGAGCTGTGCAGACAGCTGGAAAAAGCAGCGACCAGGTGAGACAGAGGTTGCAACAACTCTGACTACAGTTTCTCATTTTGCAACCTGACCTAGGTTGTGACCATTTTCAAAAGGGTTGCAACAAGTGCTAACCCGGTTTTACAACCTTTATACTAAACTGTCAAGGCCATCTTATAAACTGTCACAACGTTTTTTATCACAACTAAACCTAATCTTAAACCTGCCAGGTGGTACTGTTGGTGACTGTTAAAAAAAGGTCACAACTGGGTTAGTAACTGTTGCAATCTGTGTTGCAAAATTAAAATTTGCAACATGCTTAATGTTCTATTCTGCTGTTTCCCGACAGAGGGGATGACATCCTCAGTGTCCTGACACATGTGAACCGAGAGGTCAGCAAAGGACTGTTCAAGAGCTTCAAACAAATACCGCAACCCAAGTACACCCTCACCAAGAAACTCGTCCTCAACTTCATTTGAACATGTGTGTGAAAACCTCAGTTTATTTTGAGTGCTAAATGCATTTCTAATATCTATATAATATCTATATAATATATATAGCAACCTGAACAGGTTGCTCAGGAAAGCAGGCTCCATGGTGGAGAGTAGCCTGGAAACCCTCTTTGACCGTTATGAAGTGATAATTCCCAGTAGTTTTCTCATCAAGCTGATCTTCTCGACCTGCATGTCGTCTGGGAACCACACAATTGGCATTGATAAGATGATAAGACAGGGGGAATGATGGACAATATACAATCTTGCTGCTTTGATTGATTGGTTGAAATTGAGATTTACAGTACAATTAAAGCACAACTCAATACAGGACTGATACCTGGGAATGTACAAAGATCCTAAACATTTTTAAATATTCTGTACAATTGTAACAAATTACTCACTGTGATCTTGGATGTAAGCATCATGTGCAGTACTTAATGTATTCAGACAGAATGAAAATCAATTTTGCAATTCTGCGATTGCAAAATTGAGTATTTAATTCTATGATATACGATATGCTACTGATATACTTTATTTTATTTCTTCACAGAATCAAAGGTTTAAGGTTTCATGGTCATGATTCACCAGGATCCTGGATTGCCGGATTCTAAGCTTAAGATAATTGAAATGATATTTTTGTAAATATCTGGGAAAAGTTAATGGCAGATTTTTCAGTGGAAAAACAATAATAATAATAATATATATATAAAAAAACAGCCTCTGCTTGGTGCATTTCAGTCATTTCAATGAACAAACGCAACAACCCCCCCCAGCATTATCTTTTTTAGTAATAGTATAAAATACACATTGCAGACGTTGTAACTGAATAATGGAATTAAAAAAGTTGTCATGTTGCATAAGCAGGTACAGTACAGCAACATACTGTTCATAACCTGGTATTTAGGAGGCATTTCTTTGATGTCAGGTAGGAACGTCCTAGCCTTTCTTTATTTTATTATTGCCCTAATTGATCCTACTAGACTATGGTGTCACACAAAAGTGTTAGTAGTCCACAGATCCACATACGTTGAGTATATGGATCTATTGCTTTTTATGTTTTTTAATTCAAATCATGAAAAGTGAGTTCATCACCTGAGGTTTCCAATGTGTCCTAACGAAAGAACTAGATTCCTATACAGGATCTCCTCACTGCTCAACAAAAACACCTTGAGGACCCTAACAGGTGCCCTAGTACAAGGTTTCTTCGACTATGCCTATACCTCTTGGTACCACAGCACCTCAAAGGCCCTGAAAACAAGACTACAGAGCTCTCAAAACAGACTCCCATAACCCACCTCACCCTTGCCCCCATTTGGATGGACTGGAATGGCTTAGGGTTGATGACAGAGTACACAATTTGTAAACCTTGCACAAAAAGTATTTGAGCATGAGTGGCTGCAATTCCAAAATGCAGTAGGCTACACTCCTGCAGCACAGCACCTTTGACATGAAAGGCGATTATAAACTCTGTATTTCATGCTTTTCCATAAATTCCACAATGTCATGTTTTGAGTGTGTAAAAATGAAACTAAATGGACCCGCAAGGGTCCATTTGGTTTCATTTTTACGCTCTCACAGAGTTACATCTGATTAACAAACTTTCCGTATTTAACTTGAACTCTCACAGTACCCTTTGCCGGGCCGGTCAGAGTCAGCCAAAGGGCTGCATTTGGCCCCCGGGCCGCATAATGCCTATGAAAACTATGAAAACCAAACAAGCTACTATATTACTCTTTAAGACTTTCTCTTCTCACTTTGAAGGAACTGCCACACCCCTTCAATTTACAAGGATTTGGACTCATCGTCATGAGAATAAAAACAAATGCAATCAAAATGCCTAATTAAGAACGCTTCATGAATCTGACTGATCTCTTAGAAATTCTTAGGGCGAAATCTAAGTTTCATCCTATTTCTAAGAGAAATGAAGAACTTATTGCTGCATGAGGCCCATTGTGTATAAGTCATAATAAAGGTGTGTACTGCATGTGTCAATATTAGTCAGTCAAATTATTACCTCAACTTTGCTAAAACACATCGCAGAATGAGTGCAACGCTACTCAATATACACCTTCAAATCAATCCAATTTTAAAAGATACTTCAACAGAGATCCCAGCTTGAGCAAGCGATAAACATGAGTGATTCAGAAAAGAAAAAGAAAAACCTCAATCACGCTTCAATAGCTATAGATTGTGCTTAAGGATAGAAACAATTATTTAACTCAATGCAAAATTATTAAAGACAATTAAGAATGCAGGTACAGTATATATCTGGTACACTTGTGCACACTAGAATGGCATACGTTTCACCATCTATTACTAATTGTATGCTTTTTAAATTATTTGTTAAAAATATTATTTACATAGAAACATTTCAGTCGGGTAGCTTACAGATTGAATGAGACTGAAAAATAAGATGTGGTTAATATTTGAACTTAGCATGAATTCATGTTATCAAACAAGTAAACAAGCAAACAAGTAAAGTTCTGTCTTTTGATTAATCTCCATCCTGGGTGTTGCGTTGGCTCAGAGCGGCCGCTTCTGAGCCTGCTGTCATCTGAAGACTGCGACTCTCCTGAAAAGAGTCATGCACACAAACACACGCACACAGATAATCAAGATAAAATGGCTACACGATGTGTGAACATCTGAGGCTACAGGACAGTTGTATTACACAGGGTATTAGTATTACTTACTTGTGAATCCTGCTCTGTAGTAGGCCTGCAGATACACAGTTTCTTCATGTACCACTGCCTTATCTGTAGAGGGCAGCATGACTTTGTTAAATGGTGAAAAGCAATCTGTTGTCACCATTTCATTTGGATGCACCCAATAGTCCATTGGAATTGTCTTTTATCAGTTATTTGAGTTTTCAACCATACAGGCTAACAGTGTTGGGAATATTACTTTACCTTGTTAATATATTACTTATTAATTATTACCTTCATTTTAAAGCAATATATTATATTACAATATTACTGTCTGAGCAAGTGTAATATATTAATATTACTATTACATATTACTCTATTTATTTTATTTCTTATTTTTACAAAATATATAATTGAATATTTAGTGTCACTATTAATCAAATATTGCGTAGGTCAGTGGCATACCTGCAATAAAGTGCACTTGGATATCTGGCTAAATACGTCTAAATACGTATGAAATCAACTTGAAAAAACTCACTCCTGAATAAATAATTTGATGACAAATTATATAAAATAAGTATTTATTTAACTTCTGCAGTTGTCAAGATAATTTCTCAAGAACATTTTCAATGAAACAGATTGGCAGAAAGTAATATTGAAAGTAATGCAGTAATGCAGAAAGAAAAGTACAATATATTAGATTGTTTTTGTTCAGTAATATATTTATATTACAAGTTACTGCATTTTGGTACTGTATTATGTAATATATTAAGTTACGTAGTGCACATGTCCCAACACTGCAGGCTAATATTTCAGTCACTGTAACAGACCACTATAGGACTCAGGAGGCATGTCCAAATCGTTTGCACAGATTATGTGCTCCACAGAAAAGAATAGAAATGTCCAAGAGAACATTTAATTAAACCTCCTATCACAACAAGGTCAGTTCTGTCAAACAGTGGAAACTATTGTTGAAGTAATCTGCTGGACTGTGTAGTTAGTTAATGGGTTAATAGTCATTGTGCCAATTCATCTAAGCAGCATATCCATGGTTGAAATAGACTCAATGGTTCCCAAACGTTTTAATATCTCTGGGACCGAAACTGATGAAAATAGCAGATCTACATGTTGTGCTTTGAGGTAGTAAGTTGACCAGAGTCAGGTAGTGGGGGTTTGGTCAGGGGGTTATGGTAAGTGGTGTAAGGGTTAGGGTAAGTAGGGTACATGATGGCAGGTATGTTCCTAATGATCTCCTCACTCAGATCGCACCAGAAGCCTACAATCACTATGAGAGTGTTTGAAAGGGATAGCTGGGCTCTGAACCTCACTCTGTCCCCTTTTCCTTTGGGATGGGAACCGTTTTATAGTCCATGGGCCTGACCTCCAAAATTGGGGTGTTAATTAAAACCTATATACTGTATATTAAGTTGTACGGGGCCAATGCGTATATATCATCAATCTTTCTTGCTCCAGTGAGATGGAAATGATGATTTATGTTATATGAAAACCTCAAATTATGATTAATTAACCCCACGAATGAGAATAAAACAACACAGAGTGAGTTTTAATTTAAATGTTACAATGCAATGTTTGATTCAATCATAATGGTACGTACTTATCAAGGTGTGGGTGCGTGCATGTGTGTGTGAAAGTGAGAGTGTGTGCTCAAACGTGGGTGTTTATACCAAACTAAACCCATTACCTTCTTAGACCGCAGACAGTGAAAGATAAATATCAGCACCCCCTGTGGACTATTGAGGATAGTGAAGATGTAGACCACTGCCACTGTCCCGTCTTTGATCATGAGCGTCCCAAACACCCACGGCAAGCCCAGCACACACATCACCGCTATAGCTGCAACGGTTAACTTTCTAGAGTGTTAGCAAGAAATAAGAGATGAGAGAAAAAAATTGTGTCCTTGAGCAAGGCACTGAACCCCTAATCTGCACCTGATGTGCAGGTGGTACCCCGGCCTCAGTGTGCTTATGTGAAGACAGAGAGAGAGAGAGAGAGACTAACTTCATTTTCTGCAGGTTGGCGTTGTCCTGGTCAGGGCTGTGTTTCCGGAGTGTGTCACAGCATCCACACAGTTTCTGAATCAGCTTCCAGATAATGACGATGAAGAAGACAGTGTTGAGGGCGATGATGCCAAACGCAGGACCATTGAAACTCCAGATTAAGCCGTGATCCAGTGACAGCCAACAGCTAGAAGGAACGACACAAGTGTTCATGTTAGGGCCACTAAGAAAGAACAACAACAGAGGCAGTCGGTGTAAAACTTTGTCAAACCAAAATATTACTTGAGTTGGAAGAATTGAGGGATGCTACGATTCTCATTAGGAGTAAATTGTCAATGTATCCTTGCAATGCAGTAAGGCGTCAATCTGCGTTTCAGGTGCAATTAGGGGTTCAAGTCTTTGACACCAATTCACAAAATGTTACACATGCACACTGCTGTCCACAATATGCAGGCTTACTGTCGTTCAGTGCCATATCCCATAGGCCTGCTGCTGGCAGATACCACCACTATGAGCAGCGGTGTTCCATATCCCACAGGGAACAGGTACAGAGGATGATGTTGGGCTGCATTCAGTACCGGCCTCACAACACGGTAGAGGTGGACCCCCTCTAACAGCATCCAGCAGAATGTCCCCAAGAAGAAGTAATGGAGCAAGGCTGCCACCAGCCTGCAACCAACCTGAAAGATAACCCCCATACTTGAGAAGTTTGCACACCTACGCCGATTCGGGAACGGAAAGCGCAAATGAAATCCGGAGTACGGGAAGAAATAATCGGACTAATGTTATGTCAATCACTCTGGCACACCACCACGGAATTCCACATGCGTGTAAAAAGGATTCGGAGTAGGCTCAATTTTATCCGGATTCCTCAGCTCTACCACACACGCACGCACACACGCACACACACACACACACACACACACACACACACACACACACACACACACACACACACACACACACACACACACACGCACACATACACACCATCACAATACAGCCTACTAGAAGCCATCCTCATCATGCTCTTCTTTGGAGCATCGGCGAAAACATTCTCAATGCAATCACACATTGAGTAGTCAACAAATGACGTAGATTAATGAGGGTCAGACTGGGATCCTTCAAATTAAATGGGTTGAGAATCACTGCGCAGTAAAAATCTACCCGGGAGTCTTTCCCTGACGGTTTGTTCTGCGGCAGGCTATGAATGTACTGAAGCCTGTATCGACCTGGGTCGCTGATCATTCTAAAAGCAGTTCTGAAGCAGTCGAATGGGTGAGGACCAAAAAGTCATCATCACTATACTGCTGCTGCTCGACTCCACTGAGCTCTGAATCATCTCATTTTGCAGATTTGTGTGAGAACATTAAAATAATTTGCAACGGAACGGAATTCGCAATGCAGTCGGTGTGCAAGGAAGATTTGCGGGACGTTTTTTTTGCACACATTTGGTATGCACGCTCCGCAAACGGAATCTGCACTGGTGTGCAAAATCCGAGTAGTATGAGTAGCTGAAAATTACCCAGTAGTTACATGGTAGTTGTCAGGGAAAGTACTTGGGAATTACTTAGTACTTACTATGGTTAGGTAACTAACCCTGTTGCCATGTAATTCCTAGGTAATACCAGGCAATAACCTGCCATGTTTTGTACCTGGTAGTTACCGTACCATAAAAGGAAGGGTTAGCAGATTTTCCTGTGTTTACTGGGAAAGTTTCACACCAATCGGGCAGTTTCTATGATTTGTATATCGACTATAGAAAGTATACCATCTTATCAAAGATAATGTGTACCAATTTGAGTGAAGAGTGGACTGACAAGGATTAGGATATTACCAAAAAGAGTGCTTCCCTCTGCAGGATACATTATGACATAATGTAAATGAGTACATAGGACCCGTATAGCCCCTACAAACCTGTGGTTCAGTCTGTGAAAAACCGGCGAGGAAGATCAAGTCAGCGATAAAGAGGCAGATGCAGAGGTGGAGGTGGATGGTGGTGTGAGTTCCCTTGATGGAGCGACAGAACCTGAACGTGTAGATGCACACCGCCAGACACAGCAGAGAGGACACAAGACCGATCCTGGTCAGCAACTTCAACACCAATTCATGGCTAACGTCGATGGGGTAGCGGGCCATGAGCACAGCAAAGCTGCTAAGGTGGTCACACTCACACACAGTGTGTGTGGAGTTGGTTTTCTGTTGAGTGCAGCCATCCGTGGCCCAGGAGCCTTCCTCCCCCTCCTGTCCTCGTGGTCCAGACTTCCAATATGCACAAACGAAGCTCACCTTAGAAGTAGTCTTCCCCTCCTAACAGAAAATAAACACACCCTTTAGTGGAGGAGCACTAGGGGTGTGCTGAAATATTGTTATCGTGATAATATCGTATACTTCCTCCGGCAAAATATATCGTATATTCCTCAGAAAATATCGTGATATTTGCAAAGGAATAATTCCGGGGGGAAAAACAAGTCGCAGAACTAAAATGTTAAATGACTTCTATAGCTGCTTCATTCCCAAAAAACAAACACAAGATAAAAACAAAAAGCCCAGTATGAGAATCAGTTGAGACAAATAAAAGCTAAGATTAATAACTGAGGATATACATTGGTAAGTTCTGATTTTTGCCTTTTACCTTCTTATTCATTCATTTATTGTTTTTAGTTTTTTCGTTTTCCAGCTGCAGTTACAGTATCATGATATATCGTTGATATCGTTTCATGCAATATATTGATGTATCACAAATATCGCAATACATCAAATATCATGATATATTCATTATCGAAGGCCTAATATCGCCACCTATATCGTATCGTGTGGGACCAATATCGTCCCAGCCCTAAGGAGCACTATCATAAGATTTGTTTATGCAATCTGATGTGGCAACTACTTCTCCAAACAAAGCAAAAATCAAACTAAAAGTAGTGCCATGAGGCTGAGCAATGGGCTATACTGTGACGCGTTTGAAATCCAATAAATCCAGGAAAGTTGCTGCATTTGAGGTGGTTTATTGAAAATCCAAAAATGTATACTGAGAACTGGTGAAAATGAACAAATCAAAATAAACGGTCAAAACGGTCCAAACGTAAACGTAAACGGTCAACAGAAAATATGGGCCTAAGGCTCACCCCCATTGTTCTCAAACACAAGCTCAAACTGAACTGAAAGAATCCCCGCCCCCACACACAGCTGACTTTACAAAAGGAGGTGCCAATTGCAAATTAGGTAGTTAATTGAATAATTGAACCAATTAAACAATCATGAGGAAAATAAAACCAATAAAGAACAAAATGTATGTTTTGGCTCCTACAATACCGGCCCCTAATTATTATACAACAAATAATAATTACTCTCTCATAAATGGCATTCAAAGCAAAATAGCGATTTTTTTTATGCGCAGTCTTCTTTTCTTCATTCTTCAAGATAGTGTATGTATAGAGAGTTCATGTGTGCAGTGAATCAGTATAGTGTGTGTCATGCAAGGGGCAAAAAACGGGGCAAAAAGTGATCTTCAAAGTCAATTTTCCTCTGCCTCCTGTAGCAGGCAAATTTTGGTGATGGGTCTGTTCAAAAATCCAGTCTTGGTCTGTATTCGAACTTGACGTACGAGTCCTCTTCTGTCCAGAATGGTCTCCACAATCTTTCCAGTCAGCCAGGAGTTCCGAGGTGCTGTATCATCCACTATGATGACAAGATCTCCTGGTGTGAAGTTGCGTTTGATGTTAGACCATTTTTGTCTCTCCTGTAACTGAGGAAGATATTCTTTGACCCATCTTTTCCAAAATAAATCCGACATATATTGAACTTGTCTCCACCTGCGACGAGCATATATGTCATCCCTCTGAAACTGTCCTGGTGGCATGGAAGGTGCAGTCTTCAGAAGCAAAAGGTGGTTCGGGGTAAGTGCTTCGAGGTCATTTGGATCTGTAGAAGCCTTGGTGATTGGTCGGCTGTTGAGGATAGCTTCAACCTCACAAAGGGTAGTGTGCAGACTTTCCTCATCCAGATGTTGTACATTGAGTGTAGAATTGAGCACTTTTCTCACAGATCGAATTAGTCTTTCCCAGGCACCTCCATGGTGTGAACCAGCAGGGGGATTAAAGGTCCAATTTATTCCTTTTTGGAGCATTGCAGAGTGAATCTGGGCCTGATTCCAGCCTTGAATCGCCTCCTTTAACTCACGCTGAGCTCCCACAAAATTAGTTGCATTATCAGATCTCAATTCTTTAATTTGACCTCGTCTGGCCGTAAAACGACGAAGCGCATTGATGAAAGAGTCTGTCTCAAGTGATGCTGCCACTTCAATGTGAATCGCTCTTGTAGTCAAACATGTGAATATGACACCATAACGTTTCACAATACTCCTTCCACGTTTCACTCCAAAAGGTCCAAAGTAATCGACTCCTACATATGTGAATGGAGGTTCATCTGGAGATATTCTGTCAACGGGTAGGTCTGCCATCTGCTGTTGTCCTGGAGTAGCATTGATGCGGCGACACACAACACATTTTGACATAATTCTCCTGATTGCAACAGTAGCACCAGGAATCCAATATTTCTGGCGTAGTTTGGATAACATGTGGTTGCGACCACCATGTCCCACTTGTTTGTGAATATGTCGAAGGATCAAAACGGAAATATGAGACTCTTTGTCCAGTATGACAGGATGTTTCATTTCTTCTGGCATTGCTGCTCTGTCAAGCCGCCCTCCAACTCTTAATATTTCATTGTCCAAGGTAGGATTGAGCTTATGAATGTGGCTTGACTTCTTGACATTTAGTCCATTTTTCAAACATGAGATTTCATCTGCGAATTTTTTCTTCTGGCAGAAGCAGATCAAAGCCATTTCAGCAGCAGCAAGCTCTTCAACAGTTAGTCTGTGGTGTTTATGTTTTTCAAACTGTCCTTTCTCCTTTTTTACAGATCGCAGGTTTCTTTGCAGGTCAGTGGTGATATTATTTGCTTGCATTTTATTTCTGGTACGGTTGAGAAGCAGTCCTTTTAGTCTAAGCATCCAAGCTGCAGCCTTCTTCAAACGAGACCAGGATGAGAAGTGATGAATGAAGCGTGTTGTAGCATCCACTTCTTCAGATGTGATTTGAGCAGCATTTACATTCATGCTTCTTACTTCAGAGTCATTGGCTGTGATTTCATTCAACCTGTCTGGATTCTGAGGCCACTCTTCCTCGGGACGAAGAAGAAACTGAGGACCAGACAACCACATGGTTTTCTTCAGAAATGATTTCACTGTCAAGCCTCTTGAAGCCATGTCTGCAGGGTTATTAATA
This sequence comes from Benthosema pterotum, assembly GCA_039105355.1. Classification (NCBI taxonomy): domain Eukaryota; kingdom Metazoa; phylum Chordata; class Actinopteri; order Myctophiformes; family Myctophidae; genus Benthosema; species Benthosema pterotum. Next base: position 47,966,346 of record CM076974.1, read on the forward strand.
GAGTGAACATATCTCCACTGGTGTACATGCGAGACTTTGGTAATTGCTGCAACTCTATTTGCCACAAAGGTTCGAAATCTTGCGGTCTTGTTGTTGATGTATTTGAGCACAGATGTGCTGTCGGTCCAAAATACAGAGTCTGCGAGTTCCATCTGTAGCTCTTTTCTCAAAAGTGTGTCCATTTTGCTTGCCATGGTAGCAGCAGTCAACTCCATTCTAGGGATAGTAGCTGGTTTTAAAGGGGCCACTCTTGCTTTTCCCAGAACAAAACTGCAGTGTACCTGGCCATGGTTATTTTGCTGTACAAGGTAGGTGACTGTTCCATAGCCGTCTTCACACGCATCAGCAAAATGATGCAGTTGAGCAGATGTCACTGTTCCAAAACTTGCAGGTTTGAAGCATCTGTCAACCTTGAAATCCTCCACTAGATGGAGATCTTGAATCCAATTCATCCATTCCTGTGCAATAGAATCTGGAATTGAATCATCCCATCCAATCTTTTTCCTACACAATTTTTGCAGGATTTTTTTGGCTGTCAAAACTATAGGTGCCAACATGCCTAGGGGATCATATATGGAACTCACTGCAGAGAGAATTCCCCTTCTTGTGAGAGGTCGGTTTTTCAAGATGATTTTAAACTTGAATGTGTCTGACTGGATACACCATTGTACTCCCAACACTCTTTCCACAGGCAAATCATCATGGTCCAAATCAAGGTTCATCATTTGCTTTGCTCTCTCACTTTCAGGTATGGCAGTCAGGACCTGACGATTGTTACTCATCCATTTGGTAAGTAGAAAGCCTCCCTTGGCACAGATTGCACATAGTTCATGATACAGAGCTATTGCATTTTCTACTGTAGCTACCGAGGTCAAAAGGTCATCCACGTAGAAGGTATTCATAACGGTGTTCACAGCTTGAGTACTGAACTGGTCGACATTGTCCTCCGCACATTTCCTCAGGGAAAAGTTTGCACAGCTGGGCGAGGAGGTTGCTCCAAATAGATGTACAGTCATTCTGTATTCCACCATGTTCTGACTATAGTCTCCATCCGGCCACCAGAGGAACCGTAACAAGTCACGGTCTTCAGTTGGTACTTTCACCTGGTGGAACATTGATTCTATATCAGCAGCAATGACAACAGGCTCTTTACGGAATCTGGCCAGGACTCCAATTAATGAACTGGTCAGGTCTGGACCCTGTAGGAGCTCAGAGTTCAGTGAAACCCCTCGAAATGTAGCTCCACAGTCGAACACCACTCTAAGTTTTTTCTTCTGTGGGTGTAGAACCCCGTGGTGTGGTAAATACCATTTTCTGCCATCATTGCGTCCCAAAATATTGTCTGGTACTTTTTCAGCATAGCCTTTTGATATCATATCAGACATGAACTTGGTGTATTCAGAATGAAAATTAGAATCCTTCTTGAATCTTTTAGTCAAGTTCAGTGTGCGTTGTTCAGCCACACTTCTGTTGTCCGGCATTCGTATGTCTCTCTGTTTTAATGGCAATGCGATACAATAATGTCCATCGACAAGCTTGGCTGATGTTGAGACTGAGTCTAAGAACTGTTGGTCCTCTCTTGAGTGTTCTTGGTCATCTCTGTTGCACTCTGGGAAGTCTGTTTTAAACTGGCTTTCCCACAATCTATCAAGTTTCACAACTGATATTCGGTTTGCACTTATTACTGACTGATCTTGTGCATCGTCAGTCTTTGCATCTAGTGGCCCATTTACTGTCCAACCAAGCATTGTTTTTACAGCATATGGTCCGTCTCCCACACTCCGGATGACATCAATCGGCTCCAGTGCTTTGGGTACATCTGAGCCAATCAGCAGCTCCACCTCAGAGTCAAGTTCAGGTAGGTGAATACTTCTCAAATGTGGCCATTGATCAATGTCATGTTGCTGGGGAATATTTCCTTTGTGCACGGGCATAGTTCTCTGTGTATACATGCCAGGAAGAACACAGAATTCATTACTTTTTAGTCCAGCCACTTCTAGGCCAGAAACAATGTGAGTTTCAATCACCTTCTTTTGTCCCATCGTCCTCAACAATATTTTGGATCTTTTTCCATGAAGGTTTAGTTTAGCCATGAGCCCCTCTGTACAGAATGATGCTGTGCTGCCTGGATCAAGAAAAGCATATGTATGCACTGTTATGTTTCCTTTGGTGGCCTTCACTTGAACCGGCACTATGGCAAGTTTGCAGGTGTCTTCACCGGCCCCGGTTAGACCACCTGTTAGCACAGAAGCTATGGCTTTGTCACTGGTGTTTTCTTTCGTTTCAACTGGGCTTTTGTTCCAATCCTTTATATGCAGCATTTTCGGATGCCTTAAGCCACAAATAGTACAAGTGAGTCTTTTTCTACATATGGCGCTGACGTGCCCTTTACATAAACATCCAAAGCAAATTCCATTTTCTTTCAAAAAGGTAAATTTGTCATTGTGTGTCCTCTTTTCCAGTTCTGGACACAATTCAAGTGCATGTTCACCATTACAGAACAAACATCTCTTTCCTGCAGTAAAATTACCTTCCTTATTTCCTTTTTCTTTTGCTGCTGTCACATTGGTGGCAAAGTTACTCCCCTTTGATTTGACAGCGGGTTGTGATCTCTTGGACCCTTTTGTGTCTTTGCTCCCAGGTGGATCTTTAATATCTCCAAATATGGGGTCAGTTATGATCTTGACTTGTTTCTCAAGGAAAACAACAATATCTTTGAACCTTGCTCTCCGGCCATGGTTCTCCTGGAAATCAGATGCCACAGATCGCCATTTCTCTCTCAGACGGTAATTCAGTTTCTTAATAATGGTCACCAAATTAGATGGCATATCAAGCTCATGCATATAGTCAACATCCTCCATAGCGTTAGCACACCCTCGCAGAAATAGAGTGTATGCTTGCAGAGCTTTGGTGTCGTCCGCTTTGATTGATGGCCATAAAAGAGCCTTTTCCACATAGGCTGTAGAGATTTTATGTTCATTGCCGAAATGCTCTTTGAGTAGAGATTTTGCCTTCCTATATCCTCTGTCTGAAACCATGTGTAGGCAACTCCTCACAAGCTCCCTAGGTTGACCTTGGGTGTATTGTTCCAGGTAATATAGACAATCTGTGGGGTTTGGATTCTTGGTTTCAATACAATGTTCAAATGATTTTATGAAAGTATGATATTGGAGCGGATCACCATCAAAAATCTGTATTTCCTTTTTTGGCATTGAAGACAAACATTGCTGTTGAATGAGTAATGCAGTAAGCTCATTTTGTTTCTCCATAACAGTGTATATATTATTGTCTTGTTCAACTGTGCCTCTGCTTGCAGGTGCTGCTGTACTTCGAGTCCGGTCAGCCAGATCCACAGTACCACCTGTGGCAGTGCCCGCTGGCACTGATACCCCAACAGCTCTTTCTGTAGTTGTATTTGTAGTCAGAGTATGGACCTGAGCCACAGTGCCACCTGGTGTTGTAATACATGCGGGTGCCTGCCTAGCAAGAATGTGTTGTGAGGGCACATTGACATTAGCTTGTATAGGTTGTGAATGTGTGGCAACAGCAGCCTGCTGTGCCTTTTCAAAATAAGACATCATACCATCTGTCACATTAGATCTAATAGACACACCAGATCTCTTTGAGCTCAACACCTTCATTTTTGCCATATTAGCGGCCAAGTTGGTTTCCAGATCCATTTGTTCCTTTTGTCTCCTGAGGTTCTCCATTTGAACTTCTAGAGCATGTCTACCCTGAATCATTTTTTGCTGCACAATGAGAGCAGCAGTTTCTGCCTCTGTTTTCAAACGCTCCGATTCTGTACTTGAGGCTTTGGATCCCTTGGTTTTCTTGCTTATGTTTGACACACTGTCACCAGGTTGAATTGTCTCCTGTAAGTCAGCTGCCTCAGATGTGGCCCGTACTGACTGGGTGACATTTTGAGGCTGAGGAGGATTATTTTGAACAGTGGTGATGGGTAGCATTTTATCCTTCTGCCTTACAGACATCTCCACAGTTCCCAGCTCCTCTCCAAGAGGTTTTTCAATATGTTGTTCATTTACAGCATGAATTTCAACCACTTCAGATGAATGAACAGAGTCAGTATGTGCCTCAGACACTGATTTTGCAGCATTTGATTCATCAACATCACACATTTCATCACTTGTCATTTGACTCTTTTCATTGATTGGCATTTTGCTCATTGTCATTTCACTCATTTGCATTTCATTCTTTTTGAACCACAGTGTTACATCATCCAAGAAATCTGAATGGTGTTTAACAACCTTTGAAAACCACACCTTTTGATTTTCATATTCCTCCTGTGGAATCAAAGCAAGTAGTGAGTTATGTGCTGCTTGTGCATTTTCAAAGACATTCATTAGTTCCTTCATTGTGCTTTGCACATCCCTTATATTTGCATCATTTTTCATGAGACCTTTTATTTCTCCAGTGAGATCCTTCATTCGTTTGACACATGTGTGGCGGTCTTTCTGATCCTTTTCGATTTTGTTTGCAAGTGCTTTGGCCGTGAGTTTGACCATCCT
>CM076974.1:47975871-48070871 GCA_039105355.1 Benthosema pterotum
GACCAAATATACGAAAATAAGCTGAAAAGTGGCGATGTGGTGCTTTAGGGAAGCTGTATTTATTAAGGCTGTTGAAAATAGTTAATTAATGGGATTAAATTAATTTTGTTGATTAATCTGATTAAAAATTTTAACGCAATTAACTCATGTCCACACTGACTCAACCCACTGAGCGTTTTCTCATTGAAAGAAATGGGTAGAGCACAGATTTACGGAGACATATAGCCGTGTGTCTCCCTGTAACCAGAGCCATAGAGTATAGCTGGAGGACCTACAAGCATTGAGGGCTTGTAGATCACCTATTTTGATAAATATTTACAGATAAATGTTTTTTTTTTTTTTTACAGATTCGGTTTCCTTTTTAAATGTTGAAATCCTGTACAGGAAAACATGCATATTTTGAACATGGTTCGAATGGTGATTAATCATGATTAAATTAATTTTGAAGCTGTGATTAATTTGATTAAAATTTTTAATCATTCAACATCCCTAGTATTTATACAACGCAGTTTCAGGAGTAGAGGCCTCCTTCTGCTCAATCAAACACTCCACCCTCCTCATCAACATAACCTGCCTTTCCTGATCACTCAGCCAATCCCTGCCCTAATCACATACACCTGCCAGCAGTGGTTCAGCAATAAACCATTGGTCATCGTCACACTCATCCAGGAACACTGCATCTATATGGTGTGCGGCTGTGCCCCATGTAGTACACCTATAGAACTAGTGTCTTGGATCTTTTGAGTTAATTAATATGGACAGAAATATCAATCAAAGCTATATAGAACATAATATTTTGTTGCCAAAGGCTTATTAGCAATATATTGTTAAAATGTGTTAAAAAATGTATTATATTTTTAGTTTTTACTTGGGGAATGGTAGTAGGTTTTATAGCCCTTACAGGTTAAAACAAATGACTAGATGGCGATTTTGATTTTCATTTTTTCTACGTACCATGACACAAATAATTTCCAACATTCTTGAACCCTTTCTTGCATTTACAGTGATAGCTCCCCTTCGTGTTGATGCAGACTTGAAGATCTCCACATGGGTCGTCCTTACACTCATTAAAATCTGTACATTTTCACAAAAACAGAGAAAGAAGGAGGAAAACAAAGGCTGAGGAAGATCTATATGGTGTGCGCAATGTAGTACGTAGGCTATAGCATCAATAGTGCAACAGTTAATAGACTTTTTGACTTTGAGAGTAATTGGATCTTTTGAGTTAAACGTGCACTGCTGTAGAAAGATTACTGAAAAGTTGTTCAAAGGCTCAACTGTCTGGGCACATGCTAAGCCTGCCTGACGGTGTGCCACAGGTTCAACTCCTGAGTCGGACGGCCTTAGCTGCATGTCACTCCCCATATCTCTCCTGCTTTACTGTCCAGCTACTGTTGACCGTCAATAGAGACATAAAAAGCTCCAAAAACAAACATTTAAAAAAAGAAAAGAATGTCATCATCATCATCAAAACAAAATGTATTATCTTTTCACTATCAGGTTGTATAGCCGTTACAGCTTAACCGGCAGAACTAGGTAAAAAAAAAAGACTAAAGAAGATGAAGGAGGTCATTTTTACCAACACATATCGACTTTCTTCTTCCTCTACGAATATATCCAGGTGGACAATCTGGAGAAATAAGAATAAAATATTTCAACATACAATTTAACTTACATTGCCAAATCAAAAAGCACAATATGTTACTCGGCAATAAACATTACTGGACAACACATAACTTCCATGAATGAAATTTAACTTTCTAAGTAGCATTGGTCCCTAGGCTAGCTCATCTGCACAGAGACAGGCCTGGTCACAACCTAAGCCAAAGACAGTAGGTGCAGAAGTGTGGATCCGAAACATCCATCAGATGTATTTCACTGTATAATAATCACAGAACCTGTTTCATTCACAGAAATGTAAACACTTTATAAAACTTTTTCCATTTCTGTGAATGAAACAGGGTTTGCCAAATACAGTGTTGGGAATATTACTTTACCTTATTAATATATTACTTATTAATTATTACCTTCATTTTAAAGCAATCTATTATATTACAATATTACTGTCTGAGCAAGTGTAATATATTCATATTACTATTACATATTACTTAAAAAAACTTTTTACAAAATATATAATTTAATATTTAGTGTCACTATTAATCAAATATTACTTAGACCAGTGGCATGCCTACAATAAAGCAAGCACACTTGGCTATCTGGCCAAATCCATATGAAATCAACTTGAAAAAACATCACTTCTAAATACATAATTTGATGAAAAATGATAAAATAAGTAATTATTTAACTTCTCCAGTTGTCAAGATAATTTCACAAGAACATTTTCAATGAGACAGACTGACAGAAAGTAATATTGAAAGTAATGCAGTAATGCAGAAAGAAAAGTATAATATATTAGATTGTTTTAGTTAAGTGATATATTTATATTGCGTAGTGCACATGTCCCAACACTGGCCAAATATCCTCCAACTTCTGCCCCCCAATAACATACAGTATACCTGTATATAGTAGCTTGCTTGTAAGTAGAGCATATTATATAAAATGCAACATGCAGTACATCAAGTCCACTTCATTCATTCATTATTATATAAGAACTTGCCAGGTGGGTCTGGGATAGATTCACAGATGGTATTAACCACCTGCTGCTGGATGTTGCCCAAAGATCTAAAGTTCTGCACGGTGAACACGTGGTCAGAGCTGCCAGTGATCTGCTGGAGCTCTGCGTCATCTGGGCCCCCTGGTTGCTGCTGCCGGGTGCCGATGGCGAACACCTTGATTCCCTGAGCCCGGAGCTTGGCGGCCGCCTCCTTCACGTCGTCTCGCGAACGTCCGGCCGTGATCAGCAACACGTTCTGGGACACGCCTTGTGATGCCGGGAAGTAGTCCAGGGCGAACTCCAGAGCGCGTCCGGTGTTCCTGACGCCACCTCCTCCCGGCTGGCTCATGGCGAGGATCCGGTTCTTTACTGATGTTAAGTTGTAGAACTCGTTGAGATGAAGCTCCATCTGAGGAGAGCTGCCGAATTGGGCGACTCCGACATGGACAAAGTCCTTGCTGACGTTGAAGCCGGTTAGCAGGTCTGTCAGGAACATCTTCACGGCGGTGTAATCTTTTGGGTCGATGCAGCAGGAATCGATCATCATCACCAGGTCGGCCTGTTTCTTACAGACAGACACAGAAACCTCGCACACGGTGTGAAGCAGACCTTCCGTCACTCTTGCCAGAGCGCCGAAGTTATCGATTTGGAACAGGAACTTTTCGTGGGGCTGTCTGACTATGGACTTGAGTTGAGCCTCGTCGTAGGAGCCCACGCCGATGGCAAACACCTCTACTCCCTGGTCCCTCAGGCGCCGCGATGGCGCCGCCACGTCGTCTTCCGACTCCCCGTCGGTGACCACCACGGCGATCTGCGGCACGTGTTCGTCAGCGCGGCTTCCGGCCGCCTTCGTGAAGTAGCGAGTCCGGAGGAACGTGATCCCCATGCCCATATTGGTGCCCCCTTTCCTGTAGGGGAGGCTGTCCACTCGCGCAAGGAGAGACGCTTTGTCCGTGTGCTCGTTCAGTAGGAACTCCTGCCACTGGTGGGTGCCGTACTGCGCCAGGCCAACGCGTACTCTATCCGAGCCGATGTCCAGGCCTTCGATGAAGCTGCGAAGGAACCGCCGAACCTTCTGGAAGTTGCCGGCGCCGATGCTGCCGGAGCCGTCCACCAAGAAGACGATGTCAAGCTTGGGAACTGCCGTGCATACTGCAGAGTGGGGAACAAGAAGGTAACATTTGATTTGTTCTTTCTTTGAGTTGACACTGAACTTGGCCCCAGAGACCACGACTATAATGAACATGACACAACAACAATGCATGATAGGTGTAGGCTTCTTCAGGCTTCACCAGGAGGGTTTGAGTTCTCAACAGGCCTGAAAATTGAGGCCCGGCCCTAACTGGACCCTAACTGATCAGGCCTAAAGCCCGGCCCGGTCCGGCCCGAACAATTAGCATAGTTTTTAGGCCCGACCCGGGCCTACAATGTTGGGCCTGGTCGGGTTTGGGTAGAATTTGAGCTATCTACACAGAATAAAAGTGAAAACACCAATCAGCACCATCTTCATTAGAGGTAAATACACAGACAGACAGAACAGAATTATTATTTTTATCATAATAAAATAATTCTATATATATTGCCTTTTTTCATGGAGCCCTAGGCACGACCCGGCTCTACTGATCTACATACATTTTAGGCCCGAACACGACCCTAAAATGTCGGGTCGGGCCTGGTCGGTTTGAGCACCCCCTCAATTTATTTGGCGGGGCAGAATGAAAGAACAAATTGCTGAAAATTAAATGATGAAATAACAGAGGGAGACTGGAAATGAATAGAATAGAGGCAGATAGGCAGTAGAGTGAATACAAGGTAAGCAAATTAGGGGAACAATAACATGTCTTCAGTTTGGCTGCAAAATTCGTCAGATGATTGCTTCATCAATTCACTTCCTGGATCATTACAGATGTCCAGTGGACTTTAAAGAATGTCTCAATTATGATCATTTCTGCGGTGGACACTGGCACTCTCCTGCTCACCCCCTGGTTCTCCCTCTCCTCCTCTCTCCCACATAGGCGTGCATACATAGACGTCAAGGGGGGTTTGAGCACCCCCTAGTGGCCCTCTCTGGACCAACATGCCCTTTTTAAAAGAGCAAAAAGATGCTGAAATGCTGTTTTATATGCGTTTTTAACCCCCCAAAACTCAATTTTCCTAGAGTGCCCTCCTGGTTACATTTGAGCACCTGCCCTTGAAACTCTTTGTGCACGCCACTGCTCTCCCACCATAGTATCTACTCCACTCACTCAGGGCTGACAATCTTCTAGTGTTAGGGGTGCCCGACTTACAAAATCGCCTGTAGTTGTTGCTCGGTAAAACAATCTGGTAGAAAAATCGGGCCAGATTATCCTGTAGTGTGTGGTGCTATAAGATTCCAGAGTGCAGACGGGTAGTGCATTTCCACCACATCCAACTTTGGCATTTTGGGCACAATAGAATCAAACAAAAACAATTCAGGGTCATCAGGTAATTTAAAACACATATTCCTTTACCTTGGGAGTCACAGCCGTTCAGCTGCAGCACAGTCAATAGCCCTGTGGAATAAGACAAGACACTATTGATCTTGTGTTTTTCACTGCAAATGCCGAGGCAGTGCAGAATCCTAGAATTGTAATCACCCAGTGATTGATTTTATATAATATATACAGTATATGTGCACAAGTACAATATGCTTTCTACATCTCATTATCAGTGTCCTCTTCATCTTTTGAGCTAAGATACTCTTTCCCCTTAATGACAATATACAATAATACAACAGTTGCTGTTCAGTGCTAAAAGGTATAAAGGTGCTTCAAGTTGCTAGCTAGGGTGGCACCAATTAGCCAAGCTTATCCATTAACCATATTTATTAATTAATATCATATTGTATATGTGTAACGCCCGGGATTCGAACCCGGGTCTCCCCCGTGAAAGTCCAACATCTTAACCACTAGACCAAAAGGACATCCCCTTGGTCCGGGGGCAGATACTAGACTTTGGAGGCCATCACGACAGAGGCTGTAGCCACCTGCTACACTACACTACACTTTGACCTCCTTCCACGGGGAAACCCGATCCGGGTCACGGCACCAATGTAACACCCGGGATTCGAACCCGGGTCTCCCACGTGAAAGTCCAACATCTTAACCACTAGACCTGATTAATGAGGGGGCATGTGATTACTAGGGGCAACCTGATAAGTCAAACTCACTAAAGTACTAGGCCTGTACTATAATATTTTTCAGTGACACAGTGAGCCCAATTTACTGGCCTTGTACGTACATGTTCTATGTATAGCTTGTTTGTGCAGTCTCTCAATTGGAGAGGTTAATTTCACTAGTTGAAGATTTGTTCCCTGTGCTGACCTTTCTTTCTTTCTTTCTTTCTTTCTTTCTTTCTTTCTTTCTTTCTTTCTTTCTTTCTTTCTTTCTTTCTTTCTTTCTTTCTTTCTTTCTTTCTTTCTTTCATGCGCAATGAGACAACGTAACATTCCTAATGCAAAAATAACTCGTTAACATAGAATGATTTTTATAATATATGACAGATTTTGTGAGTACTATATTAAATTACATGCTACCGCATGTTGGTAATATATTATGTAATGTATAGGGTCCATTATGTTACACACGTTACATTACCCAACACTGTCCATTTCCTATTGCATCTGCTGCTGCTGTATGTGTTAATGTAGTCCTGTCTCTTGTGCACACCTGTTGGTCTCTTGCTTTCATGATGTTGTTTATACACAATAGACAGACAGACAGACAGACAGACAGACAGACAGACAGACAGACAGACAGACAGACAGACAGACAGACAGACAGACAGACAGACAGACAGACACACACACACACACACACACACACACACACACACACACACACACACACACACACACACACACACACACACACACACACACACACACACACAGAATCCACATGTACATAATCCAGCCGCTATCAAATATTAATGAATGATGTATTTTAATAACCTGAATCCACAATAACTACAGTTACCCACAACAACTGCAACTGATCCTTCACAGGTCTCTAACACACTATACTCAATATACACGCACACAAATGCATGCTATAGGCCAACCTTTTTGACACAGGGACCACCATCTATTCAGCATTTGAGCCACGGACCGCCATTTGATGACATTTTAGACCCAAAGACCTAAAAACTAAAGAATTATTATTATTTTTTTTTTCACAATTATAGGCTGGATTTTGCAAACAAAACAGTGTCAGACTTCTTGATTAAATAGTGCTAATTCAGATGAATATTTTGAAAAATATTCATTTGGTTTCATTTTCACACTCTCAAGAGTTACATCTGGTTAACCAACTTTCCATCATTTAGCCTGGGGACCACCTGGAAACCTCTCAAGGACCACTGGTGGTCCCCGGACCACCTGTTGAAAACCCCTGCTATAGACACAGGTATTTAAGTTTTATTGGACAATCCAGCAGGAATAATACAGCCGCTGCTGGTGGTGGGGATTTGCAAGCTCACAACATGGATGAAGCTATACTGTATATTCTCATGGACGTAGGCTATGAAACTTTTGCAGTCGAATATCGATATCAAATGTATTAGAAATCAGCCGATGCGCAGGTATATATTAAAACATTAAAGTGCACAATATTACCTTGCATGAACATGGATTTAAAATTCACAGGTGAACAGTAAACAAGTCTGTTTTACAGCATTTCAAAACTTAAAAAATAGCCGATGTAGATGCATGCAGGTCTATGGCCTAATTGAGGGGTTTTCAACAGGTGGTCCGGGGACCACCAGTGGTCCTTGAGAAGGTTCCATGTGGTCCCAAGGCTAAATGATGGAAAGTTGGTTAACCAGATGTAACTCTTGAGAATGACTTGACTCTCAAGAGTTAAAATATTCATCATCTGAATTAGCACCACTTAATTAAGGAAGTTTACACTGTTTTGTTTCCCAGATACAGCCTGGAATTGTGGACAAAAGCAAAATAATTCTTTAGTTTTAGGTCTTTAGGGTGAAAATTGTAATCAAATGGTGGTCCCTGGTGTCAAAAAAGGTTGAAAACCCCTGGCCTAATTGATGAACTTACCCATAATCAGTAAGGCCTTCCATGCAAGCCCCATGTTAACTGAATCAGATGTCTGAAAGCAAAAGAAAAGGAGGGAAGGAAGAAAGGAAGAAATGCATGCAGACGTGCGCGCGCGCGCGCGCGCACACACACACACACACACACACACACACACACACACACACACACACACACACACACACACACACACACACACACACACACACACACACGCAGACACGCACACACACACACACACACACACACACAAACTGAAAAGTCACACGGGATCAAGCGGTTGATTTTTACAAACATTGCCCTCTGGTGTATTGCACACACAGTGGTAGGAAATGGATGCAACTGTTTGACTTTCTCAACTGCATTGGCTCAGGGGCGGATCCAGGCATAGACATGGGGGGGGGGGGAGTTAGTGTAAAAAAAATGTCATCAGAAAAGTTGCAGGGAAAACATGCGTTTTTCAGTAACATCAAGGACGTGTGAAGAGTTGGAACGGCACATTTGCATAATGTTTTGGAGAATATAATGTTGTAAGAGCCTATATTACGTGTATAATTCCTTCTTTTAACTGTACCTGGTAAATAGACAACACATGCAATAAAAGGAAATAGCATTAATTACAATTACAAAGTACAACAAAATGAATATATCCAAGAGAAGAGATTTTCACTTTTTTGCCCTCACATTCAGTGCCAAACACACAAACCTGCATAGGCATAGAGAGACTAGCAGCACCCCTCAAAGAAACAGGGTTTTAATAAAAGTTCATCCTGAATAAAACACTCGCAAACAGCACTGTACTGGTACTTACTACTGTAAAAAAGCAAATAATGAAACAAACATCAGTGGTGGACTGGGCGAAAAAAATCGGCCCGGACATTTTTAGCGTGATTTGGCCTAGACCGGCCCACCACAATTCTATCTGGTATAGTTGGTCTGATGTAACTCTTTGAGTTAAAATATTCATCTAAATTGGCCCAAGTCTAATTAGAAAATGTAGAAGATTAATGGTCATTTTGATCTGTATGTTTGACTGTTTTGTTTCCCAAATCCAGCCTGGAATTGTGGACCAAAAAGTAAAACAAATCTTTAGTTTCGGGGTCTGTTGGGGATAAGATGTCATCAAATGGTGGTCTTCCATGGCTCAAAATTCTGAATAGGCTGGTGAAGAGAAGAGACACACCTGAGCTGGTCCCAGGCTAGACAGCACCCTGGACTGTTCTGGCAGAACCTACGCAGGGCTCTGGACACGCCTCACACTGACCCAGACTTGAAGGAATAATCTGCTATTACATGTCATTGAAGGTGAAAATCGACCTGTGGGGGATGTGGGGAACAGGGTCGGATTTAGGGGGGCAATGCCCCCCTAAATGCGCAGTCTGCCCCACCAAACACGATGGCATGCAAAACAACCCAAGATACTGTATTTCAAATTAAAGTGCCTATATTTAAAATGATGTGAAACACTACTACTGCTACTAACTAACTACAGCTGTGTCACCACTAAACCAACAGCATTTCATCATTGAAAACAGAAAACTCTCTGAGTAAGACCTTTAGCTTTATGCATGCTGCGTGTCTGTTGCAACTTCAACAACAACTGATGTTATTATTGATGCTTTACTTGACTAATAAAAGTCCTGTAGCTCATCAGATTTTGGGTTTTGTAATTTGGCTGAAGAGAAGTCTAGTAAGATTCCTGAACACGTTCCTAAGTCTGCAAATTGTAAATTGTTTCGTAAAGTATGTTATATTATTAGCCATTGGGAATTCCCATTCCTTCTTGTGTTTCACCCAGGTGGGTGTGGTTTTCCATTATATCCTTGCAGTCATGCCTGTTTGTGAGATGCAATCCAGACATGGCTTGTGCACAGCCTGTGTTTTCGGCCGACCTGCGACGCGTCAATGGACACGGCTTGAGTTTTTAGCGCTTTGAGTTCAAACTCTGCACTCTGTCTATAGCAAGGACTGCTACTGGAATGTTAACATTTATGTTTGCCAAAAAGTATCCAGAGAAACAAATATTTTGGATATCAATGTGCCATTTTGAATTGCTTGTATTATTGTAATGCTACTCAGTTTTTAGGCCTAAGCAAATACAATAGGCCTACATTGTAATCCCTAAGGAAACCAAATACATGAAGATACTAAAATAGTCATCATATATATATATATATATATATATATATATATATATATATATATATATATATATATATATATATATATATATATATATATATATATATATATATATATATATATATATATATATATATATATATATATTCATCATATATATATATATATATTCATCATATATATATATATATATATATATATATTCATCATATATATATATATATATATATATATATATATATATATATATATATATATATATATATATATATATATATATATATATATATATATATATATATATATATATATATATATATATATATATATATATATATATATATAGTCTACGTATGATAAGCTTTGACCAAAAACATTGATGTAATAAAGAACATTCTGGCAAGTGCTTGACAGTGTGCATGGGACCTTTTTTCTTTTTTAGCTTAAAAACAGTGGCAGTGACAGTGCTGTTTAAGTTGAGCATTTGCCTATGCCTGTATAGGACGGGCTAAGATGGAGTCTGAAGAGGTGGCTTTTCAGACTGCGCCACACAAAGAATGTCAAGAGATAGACGTCAAACCTTTGACAGGTTCAGCTCTTTAACATTATAGAATGTTTCTCTCAGACAGGAATGAAGTCCATTCGAACATACTGTACTTGCACCTCAGATATAGTGAAAGAGGATCAAGCACCCTAAAATGCAGAAATGCAATGGTGGGAGCCGAGTGCTTCTGAAAGTTCACAGGCTGACCAAAATGTCCAGAAGTACATTGCTTTAGTGGAACTAGAACAAAAACTGTGGCCTTCACACAGTACAATGTCAGACCCCATTTTAGCCCACAGCCCTTGAATATTATCCTGTTCATTGAACCAGTCTTTACTAATGCTCATTATAACTGATTGATTTATTGAACATTGTACTGACAGTATGTAGAATGGGTACATTTAAAGAAGCCGAATCCCTCGCACAATAGTACTGTATAAATGATTATATGATGCACACATTGCATGATCAATAATGAGCAATGAAGAAGGCCATGGATGTATGTATTGTAAAGTTATTGCGAACAGAACCTCAGTGAGAGTTACTGTAAAAAAAATGTTATCAGAAAAGTTGCAGGGAAAACATGCGTTTTTCAGTAACATCAGGGACGTGTGAAGAGTTGGAACGTCACATTTGCATAATGTTTTGGAGAATATAATGTCTGTAAGAGCCTAGATTACGTGTGCTGTAATATTTATAATTCCTTCTTTTAACTGTACCTGGTAAATAGACAACACATGCAATAAAAGGAAATAGCATTAATTACAATTACAAAGTACAACAAAATGAATATATCCAAGAGAAGAGATTTTCACTTTTTTTGCCCTCACGTTTAGCGCCACGTTTTGCCTAGACCGGCCCACCACAATTCTATCTGGTATAGTTGGTCTGATGTAACTCTTTGAGAGCGTGAACATGAAACCAAATGGACCCTTGCGGGTCCATTTGGTTTCATGTTAACACTCTCAAGAGTTAAAATATTCATCTAAATTGGCCCAAGTCTAATTAGAAAAAAGCAAAACAAATCTTTAGTTTCGGGGTCTGTTGGGACTAAAATGTCATCAAATGGTGGTCTTCCATGACTCAAAATTCTGAATAAATAGTTGGCCCTGGGATCAAAAAGGTTGAAAACCAGTGCTTTTAATCATACCGTGATACCACGCCCCCCCCCCTACGGGTCGTGGCCCACCGGGAGACCTCCCTGTACGCCCAATGGTCAATCCGACCCGGTCCCCCACAGGTCGATTTTCACCTTCAATGACATGTAATAGCAGATTATTCCTTCAAGTCCGGGTCAGTGTGAGGCGTGTCCAGAGCTCTGCGTAGGTTCTGCCAGAACAGTCCAGGGTGCTGTCCAGCCTTGGTCCAGCTCAGGTAGGTGTGTCTCTTCACCAGCCTCTTCATGTGATAGTAGGGAGACAACTGGTGGGCTGGGATGTCCTCCAGGAACACCAGGATCAACACGTCCTTCTGTTCGTCAAACAGACGGTAGCTGCACACAGGAGACCATAAGAGGACATTCACACTCACACCGGCACCCCCCCCCAATCCTGAAATGTCGGCCCTGAGTATAGACAGAGTTACGCCGTCGCAAACTCGGTTCACTTAAAGGAGATTTCCACACCAAAACACATTGGGCCTCAATCTACCTTGATTCCTGTGACATGATAAATAATGTCCTTGATTTTTGTCACAGATGTCCCCTTTTCTACATTTCACCATGAGGTCCCCCGTCCCCAACGTCGACGTCGACGGCCGCAGGTTGTCATAATTGTCATTATTCATGGCCGCAGGTTGTCATTATTCTACTGCAAAGATAACCACTATATGAGTTTTAAAAACTCAGGTGGCACCCCGTGAGAGTGTACTTTAGGTAATTTAGTACAGCTAAACAACAACCCAGCTTTGATGATTATTATAATTTGTAGTAGTACTAGTAGGCTTACAGCCTAAACATTACAGAGACTTTAGCTGTCACTGTACAATACTTTAAACCCGATGTTGCACACATAGATATGTGCGCCGCCCTCGTTGAAAACAATGTCTTTCAAAGTCGAGTTTGTACCCCTTTTAGGCTGCAGCAGGCAGCCCTCCCTAGCACTCAGTTTTCTGACCCCTCAATGTCGCAACATTGCAATAAAGCGGTCTAAATGAACACACATCAATGCAGTGTATCAATGGGTTATATTATATAAATATAACATCAGCGTCGTCCCCCACCTTGCCATCTGGATCTCTCTGGAACACCATTCACTCTCCAGGTAATGATGGCTGATCACACAGATGATCTTTCTGCTGCCATAGATCGCATCAGTGATGTTCTCTATGATGGGTTTGCCTGGAAACAAAACAGTTTTGCCGACAGTTTTCACACGAAAACCATTGCACTGTGACTGTGGATCAGGAGGTAAAGCAGGTCATCGAACGGTTTGAATCCCTGCCCCTCCTGTCACCATGTTAAAGTGTCCTTGGGCAAGACACTGAACCTGAAACTGGCTTATGTCACAATTGATGTGTGAATGTAATGTATTGTGCAAAGCGCCTGGGTGAAGGTGCTATATACATGCAATATTTACTGTACCATTTACTTACTTAGTGACACACTATTCACACTATGTGAATACACTAAGCATTACTTAGAAACAGAGAGAGGTTTTACAGACATATTCACTAAAAAAAAATACAGTAGTCCTATAGAGATGCGCAGTGACGTCACCGCCCCGGTTCCGGAAGTCTTTTCCCAATTCATTTTTCTCATAGACTTTTCGAAAATAATTTATATCAAGACGATTACGCCGCGGAAAAAGCCAACTCGAGTCGTGACGAATCATGATGACACACACAAACTTTTGGGACAATAAAATAATTTCTAAGATGAAAAACGAAACAAAAGGTCTTGTATCATGCCGTTTTCTACTTCTTCCTAATTATATATTATATGACGATGTTGTGTTTGTTGTCATGATTTGTCACGACCTGAGTTGGCTTTGGCCGCAGCGTAATCGTCTTGATATAAATTATTTTCGAAAAGTCTATGAGAAAAATGAATTGGGAAAAGACTTCCGGAACCGGGGCGGTGACGTCACTGCGCATCTCTATTACTTGGAGCCAGAGAGGTTTGTACCTGGTGGGAAGTCTCGGTGGTGCAGACAGAGTCTCCAGCCCTGCTCTCCCTCCAGCGCTGGAAGCATTTCTCTGTAAACCCAGAGCTCATCGTGAACGTTGTAGGAGATGAAGGCGTCGTAGCGCTGAGGAGAACCCCTCTTTCTTTCCTTGGCTTCATAGAGGAAGGCCAGGAAGAGGTAGTAGCCATAGAGAATATGCAAGTGCAGGAAGTGGTAGGTGAAGGATGCGAGCAGAGTCAGCACAGTCACACACGTGGAGGAAATGAAGCAGATGAAGCTAGCGTCGACCCAACAGGAACGATAGTCAAAGTCCAGAACTCTGGTTCCGTTTTTCTCTAGAGGATATGCGCAAGTGTAGAGGTGGGCGTCAACTACCAGTGTTTGGTTGTTGTTGTGCATCCACTGCAGAAAGTCGGCGTTAGAGCAATCACAAGCGAAAGTGTTGTCGTTCATCTGAATGAACCTTAGAGCAGGGAGAAAACGGAACGCAGAGACGTTGATCACCGTCAACTCGTTCTGGCTCAGGTCCAGCCAGGACAGTCTAGTCAGGTTGGCTTTTGCCAAGAAGTCCAGGGATGCCAGATGCATGTTTATTAAGGAAAGAGTGTTCAGCTCTGGCACGTATTTATACGTGTCCAAGTCTGGTTGCTCATCATAGGCATTCAATCTTTTCAAATTTTTTAGAACAGAAATGTTTAATGGAAGATAGTTGTGTGGATCGGATTGTATTTTCACGCTTTTCGGGCTGTTCAGTAAGGTGGTATTGTGGTATTGCCGTGACTCACGAGGAGGTGAAGATGTAATGTAAAAATGTACACCGAGTGTCTCAAGTTCGTCTAGTCCTTCCAAAAAGTAGTTGTACCATCGTTTGCTAAAACCTCCCTTGAAGCCAAATCCCACATCAAAGTGCTTAAGTGATGTCAGACCCGTGAATTCACTCTCGTATGAGTCCATTTCATAATATAACTCCAAAAATTCTAATTTCTCTAGGCCAGTAGTGAATGTTTCACGAATTGTCTGAATGTAATTATCTTTCACTGTTAAAACCTTCAACTCATTAAGATGTTCAAAAACACACTGCTTGAGTTCAAATATCTGGTTGCCATGTAGGTGGAGGTGTGTGAGTGTGGTTAAATTGAAGAAGTCTGAGCAGCTTAAATCACTAATAGCATTGTCACTCAGGTCGATGACTTGAAGCATGGGGAGACTTTTAATGTCATCTGGTACTTTAGAAAGGCCATTGCTGTTTAGGTTCAAGTGACTCAATTGCTTCATATTTACTATTGAATCCTTAGGCAGTTCTCTCAGCTCATTTTGAGATAGATCCAGGCCGCTTAGCTGAGTACAAGGTGACAATGTTCCATCTATTATGGTAATTGTGTTCCAGCTTAAATTAAGTGTCCTCAGTGTGGATATATTGCAGACAGTATTGAACACATCCCTGCCTATGCCCACAATCACATAATTCAGTTCTAGGTACTCCAGTGAATCAAGACTGTGTAGAGCCTTTTTGACAGAGTTATAATGGTGAGCCAAATGCACCTCAGTAATATTCCTTAGTATATTCTTGTCTGGTATGTCCCACTCCCATCCGTCAGGATCACAGCATTCAGACAGGTCGATTGTTTTAAGATGTGGAAATACAGCTGCTGAGATGCTAAAATTTGTTAGAACATCCGACTTCACTGTCAACTCGCTGATCTCAGAGGACATGTTCAACGGCAGATCTTTTGACTGAAAAGACTCTAAATCAGTATGGATTTCCAGCACCCGTAAGCATGGTAGTTGTAAGATGGTGATAATATCGGACATGTGATCGGAATACAAAATTACTTTGTGTAAGTTGGTGAGCGACCGAAAGGGAACAGGGTTGAATTGGACACTGGATTCAAACAAGTACAATACCGATAGGTTAGACAGTCCCTGAAACATATTGTCTGTCAGTGTTGCCAGTGTGTTACCGCGCATATTGAGCGTGTTGAGTTTCACCAAAATGGCAAAAGCCCCGTCCTCTACATGAGTTATTAGATTCTCACTCACATCCAAATCGGTGAGATTTCTCATATTGTAAAAATCTGTCTTGTGTATCTTTTGGATCTTATTTTTATATAGTCGTAATGATATAACATCTCTGGGAATGTCCTTCGGTATGCCAGGGAGATCACGACTTTCACAATCCACTGACACGCCATCGTTGACATTGTCAGAGTAAAGAATAGTGCAGTTTTTCAGGAAGTAAGTCAATGTGGGACAAAGATGAAGCGTGAGCAACAGAAATAAGAAAGACAAACAAGGGCCACTTGCTGTCTGAAGCAGCATGGCTGTCTTCAGGGTCAAGTGTCAGGTAGTTTCGGTGGAGTAACTCTGCTGTGGAGACTGGTTGGTGACAACACTGTTCAGCGTTGATTATCTAAAGAGGAGACAACAGTAAAACACTTACAGCATGCTGATGTATCGTATTATTTCATCTCTCACTGTACCTAGATTTCAATCCTCATGTGTAAACTTCTCTTTAGTTAAAGGCAATAGAGGCAACTTAACCCATTGTGTCCTGACCCTCGATTCGAGTTTCTGACACCAGATTATACAGTAGTTCCTGACACCAGATTATAGCTGCAGCAACATTCTAGCTTTTGACGCTAGATTCTACAGTAGTTTCCGACACTAGATTCTAGTTATTGACACTAAATTATAGTTTCTGATGCTAGGATCTACTTTTTGACACTAGAATCTAGTTTCTGACCCTAGAATCGAGTTTTTGACACAAGATTCTATAGTTTTTGACACTATATTCTATTTTTTTCTGAAAAATCTGTGTTCCTGTGTCAGTGATGCTAACATATTTCATGCCAAGGACCACCAGAATTATCCATATTTGGCTGCAGACCCCCATCTGAAAACATGTTGTTCTAGGGATCCCCCAGATGCAAAAATTCGAGTTAAAAATGTTTGCTTCCAAAATAACACACTCAGAGATTTGCAGCACATTTTCACATTTTTTCAAAAATAGCAGAACAACAAGCTCATGTCGCGCCACTCGGTGGCGCGACATGAGCTTGTTGATCTGCTATTTTTCAATAGCTAAAACACCAAAACGCGTTCAGGACACAACAGTGGCATGTCTATCCCATTAATGTTTGCTAATTAATGAAATAATGAATTATAATAAATAAATTAAAAAAAATGTTTACATGTTCTAGACATTCTAATAATCACAAAAATATATTTATTGCAGTCATTTTACATACTTTTATTTGGGTTAAAGGCTAGAGATTAATTGAAGAGGCTAATTGCAGCCTCTGTTATGCAAATATCATGACCAATTTCAATGCAATTCTACAATCAACCTCAACCATATTTATGTGAAAAAATACAAAAAAAATAATGATAACATTTTTTAAATAATTAAAGGGTTAATGTTGCTAAAAAGCAACACTGGGCCTTCTAGGGTTAAAGTGCCATTTAACTAACATAAGTTGAGCCTATATGCCTATGCCTGTATAGGACAGGCTAAAATGGAGTCTGAAGAGGTGTATTTTCAGACTGCGACACACAAAGAATGCCAAGAGATAGATGTCAAAACCTTTAATGGTTCAGCTTTTTAAAATATGACATCATCATTATATTAAATGCACACACAGTAAAAGTCACAATGAACATTACTTTCCAGGGTGAAGAAATTGTAATATTGAATCCTACCTGGACTCCTAAACGTCAGTGACAATTAACCATCCTTCATGTGTTTCTCTCAGACAGGAATGAAGTCCATTTGAACATACCTCAGCTACACCTAAGACGTAACCTGGGGTGACAACTAGTGAAAGAGGATCAAGCACCCTAAAATGCAGAAATACTTAAAAAGAGCCGAGTGCTCCTGAGAGTTCACAACCTGACCAAAACGCAGAAATATACTTCAGAGAACAATAATGGCGGGAGCCGAGTGCTGCTGATACTTTGCTTTAGTGAAACTAGAACAGAAACTATAACAACAAGAGTAAAAGGTCATACATTGCGTAGATAAACTACTAATAGAGCCAAACGCACTTCCTAGATTACTATGGTTCGACGGAGGAATGGCTTTCACAAACCCAGAAGTGCAACTTCACCGCGGCTGTTGCTCTAAATCAGGGGTTTTCAACAGGTGGTCCGGGGACCACCAGTGGTCCCTGAGAGGGTTCCAGGTGGTCCCCAGCTAAGTTGGTTAACCAGATGTAACTCTTGAGAACGTAAAAATGAAACCAAATGGACCCTTGCGGGTCCATTTGGTTTCATTTTTACACTCTCAAGAGTTAAAATATTCACCATCTGAACTAGCCCAAGTCTACACAACTAGAAGATGGACAAAAGCAAAAGAAATCTTTAGTTTTGGGGTCTGTGGGGCTAAAATGTCCTCAAGTGGTGGTCCGTGGCTCAAATTCTGAAAAAATGGTGGTCCCTGGCATCAAAAACGTTGAAAACCCCTGCCATTGTAAATGCTAGGCTAGAGTGTGTCGGGTAGTTAAACAACGTCCTCCAATGAGAGAGACGAAAACCTTTCTTGATTAAGGTGTTTGATTATTCCAAAAGAGTTACTGTAAAAATTAAATAAACAGACAAAAAGCCATATCAAACTTTTTTTTTGTCTACATAAGGTAGCATTAATGTTTTTAACCCATAGTAGACGGGAACCCCTAGTGGTAGTTTTAACCTAGTTGACGGGAACCCCTAGGGTTCTGTACAGTATGTACAGTATCAAAAAATGTCAAAAATTTGATGGTGTTACACAATAATTTGAAGTTTTTCAATACACTTAGGTTAGTATTTCAAAGACATTTTTAGAATCGGGATAGTCTACAATGGGTTAAAAGAGTCACACAATATTCATAAAACAAATTATTGGCATGATAAACAATACCATAAAACAAGGTATCAACATGATAAAGTATGCGTGCATTAACTATGCTTTACATAGAAGTTCATGAAACATTTTAAGTAAAACATCACATCAAACATTCAAACACTTACAAGCATACGTTTCCAAAAGCTCCTGTAGAAAATTAACTGACAGCTGAGTGGTATTGTCAAACTGCTACAGACTTTACTGCACACTGCATCTGTGCCAGAGCCTTATAGTGGGAGAGTTCAGATATTCCCGTTCACTCCCTGTCCCTGCCCATGTCCCTGCAGGCACTCGCGCTGCTGGAGGAGCCCTATGGTGCCACTTTCAAACCGGAGCAGAATAGGCTACTAGTGTCTCCAATAGCCAGCCATTACAGGTGTTCTGCTTGACCTAATTACACAGATATATAAAACGTATATGAAATATCAGAAACCCACCAGGTGGGGATAATGGGTGCCCGGAGATGGACAACCCAATGGGCAAGCTATGGCTTTTGAATTATTAGCTTAGTATTAAGTTAACATGAGTATAACTAAATGCATTTTAAATTCTTAATTCTTTGTTTTAACTTACCCACTAAATAAACAACACTTGCAATGACAAAGTACAGCATAATGATCAAATCCAAGAAAATTGATTTTCTGTTTTTACTTTCCCCCTCTGTTATGATCTTGAGGTTAAGTGGAAGGAGCAGGCAGGACTCTTTGGTCAAATCCAACAAAATATTATTAAACAAAAGCACGGCCTCACAGGCGCAAGAAACACACAAACCAACAGATGGAACAAACGTAACACGTGTCAGAAAGACAACTATTATCCCGCAAAAAAGAAAAAAACAGACACAAGGAACCAATAAGTACGCTACAATTCACAAATAGCAAATAAACATTCCCAGCTGCAGGGGGAGGCGTGGTAAATCGGAGAGAAGCAGAGGTGAAAAGTCATTGTGGCGGACCAACACCCTTTTTAACGTCAAAAACACAAACCCAGAAAGCTGGGCATAAGAGAGGCTAGCACGCCTCAATCAAACAGTGTTAAGTTAAGAAAAAGTTCATACTGAATAAAACATTCTAAGTACCAATTGGATATTGGTTGAATTAAAGATAGAGTGCCATGAATTTTTTTCTACCCTAAAACATGATCATCAGGTATTAATGTTATATGAAAAGTAAGATTTTTTTCCCAAAAAGTGTACAGTGTTTGTTAAACTGTCATTTTTATGATTCCACCCTACCAGTTCATTAAGTATGCCTATTTTTCATTGGCACGTTTGACTGGAAAGGTTCAGCCCCCAGGAAGAAACCCTAAATACAAAGGGAAGACATCATTGCACATAAAAACACACACAAAGGGGTCTATTTAAGTATACTGTCACAACTTAAACATGTACAAAATTGGAAAAAAATAGAAAAATCACGGCACCCGCTCTTTAAGATGGATTTACTAACATTGATTCAATGTGAAATCAACCAAAATGTACATGTAGATCCTTGGAGTTGCGGTTTCTCAGAGGGATTGATTCTGTTGTCACCTGAGGACTGCGACTCTCCTGAAAAGAGACACGCGGATGCACAAGGGCAGACACATGCACACACAATTTTAGAGATAACCAAGATCCAATGGCTACACAATGTGTAAACATCTGAGGGTACAGGACAGTTGTATTACACATGGTATAGAGCTGCGCAGTGACGTCACCGCCCCGGTTCCAGAAGTCTTTTCCCCATTCATTTTTCTCATAGACTTTTCGAAAATAATTAATATCAAGACGATTACGCCGCGGACAAAACCAACTCGAGTCGTGACGAATCATGATGACACACACAAACTTTTGGGACAATAAAATAATTTCTAAGATGAAAAACGAAACAAAAAGTCTTGTATCATGCCGTTTTATACTTCTTCCTAATTATATATTATATCACGATATTGTGTTTGTTGTCATGATTTGTCACGACCCGAGTTGGCTTTGGCCGCGGCGCGATCGTGTTTTTATTAACCATTTTCGAAAAGTCTATGAGAAAAATGAATGAGGAAAAGACTTCCGGAACCGGGGCGGTGACGTCACTGCGCATCTCTATAAGTATTACTTACTTGTGAATCCTGCTCTGTAGTAGGCCTGCAGATACACAGTTTCTTCATGTACCACTGCCTTATCTGTAGAGGGCAGCATAATGTCATTAAATGGTGAAAGGCAATCTCTTGTCACCATTTCATTTGGATGCACCCAATACCAACAGAAATCCATTGAAAATGTATTTTATCAATTATTTGAGTTTTCAACCATGCCTATCTAGTATCTAATATTTCAATCACTGCAAACAGACCACTACAAGACTTAAATTGTTTGCATAGATTATTTAATGAATTTAAAACGTGTCCTCTACGGGAAAGAATACAAATGTCCTACAGAACATCAACTAAATCCATAGTCAATCCTGTCACAACAACATCAGTTCTGTCGAACATGCAAAACTATTGTTGAAGTAATCTGTTGAATCTGTGTAGATAAATGTGGGTTTATGTAGCCATTATGCCATTGGTTTGTTGCTTCATCTAAGCAACATGTCCATGATTCCACACAATCCTGACACCACTAACTTCTGGCCCGGCTAAAATTAGTGATGTCCAGGACAGGTTTGAAATGACGGAACCTGCACTATGCCAGACAGACCCAAACACAGCTTTGAACCTCGGACATTGTCACGCATCAGACAGTAATCTCCAATGCATGGCTTCAAAAACCTTTTTCATTGTACGGAAGACATCGACCTATATTGCACTTGATGAGTTATATGTGCAGACAATTTTAGCTCCTCCATATGGCAATCTAGGAGAACAGTAGGAATATCCATTGACATGGAACTAATGATGATGATTTATGTTATTTGAACTAGTGATAGACCGATTATCGGCCGTGGCCGATTATCGATTTCGATATTCATGATTTTAGTATCGGTGCTCAAAATAAATAATCGAAAAAAGAGCAGCCGATTATTTGTATTTATTATAAATGTTCAAAAATGGTACATCGACCACTTTCATTGAAGATCCGGTAGATTGTGGGGGTAAGGAGATGTATAGCTGTGTGTCTCTGACTCTATCACCTCATGTATTTATAGATTTATCCAAATTATCCAAAATGTATTTTCTCTTTTTCTTTTATGTCTGAAGCTCTGTGCCTGTACTTGAATTAAAAAAGATGCATGTGATGGAGGGGAAACTGAAACACTTTTGCTGCTTCCGCACTTTTATTCTATTAAAGTAAATAATAATCGTATCGGCTGATATCGGCTATCGGCCTTTCTGATGTTCCACTAATTGGTGATCGGAAACATCGGCCAAAAGTCTGATCGGTCGATCTCTAATTTGAACCCTCAATGTGGATGAATTATGATTGATTAACCTCGTGGGTGTTTACCTTTTTAGACCGCAGGCAGTGAAAGATAAATATCATCACCCCCTGTGGACTATTGAGGATAGTGAAGATGTAGACCACTGCCACTGTCCCGTCTTTGAACAGGAACGCTCCAATCACCCAGGGCAGACCCAGCACGCACATCACTGCTATAGCTGCAACGGTTAACCTCCTAGAGGGGAAGCAACAAATAAGAGAAGAAAAAAATGGTGTTAGAGCGGCTTCGCATTGACAACGCACATTCCGTATTGCTGTTTACTTCAGAACATTTATTTATAAACATAAATTCACAAGCCCGACTTTCGTTTCAAAACAAAAGACAACTTGTAGAAGGCTATTAGTTCTGTCCGTATGTGTTTGTGTGTGGTTGAAAATGTTTGCCCTGCCGCTCTATTGTCTATTGTCTGTCTGTCTGGCTGTCTGGATCACCTTCCTGATCACAGAGTGACTCCCACAAAGAAAACGTCACCTTCTGGGACATCCCATTCATTAACATCACAATAAAGCCATTAGCAATAGAATTCTAATAATAGCAGCTATAGCAATCATTTCAAATAATTTCATATCAGTATAACCTCCTTAAATAAATCATATTTCATCAGGCATAATTCATAATTCATATAAATAAAATAAATAATCATAATTCATTGAAAATGTCCAAATGGCTTCAACAAATGGTCAGTTAGTGTTCAGTTAGTGTTCTCGAGCTTAAAGGGGAATTCCACCCATTTTCCTCTCAGGAAAAAGGGGTCTGAAAGGAAAATCATTAACATGCTGAAATACATCTTGATGATGTCATCAGATGTATTTCACCATGTTAATGATTTTTTCAGACCTCCATTTTTAAGAAATACAGAATTGGGGGAACTTGGGTGGAAATGGGTGGAGTTCCCCTGAACCATTGTTGTGCTCAGTGGTGTTTCGAAGCAATTTGGAGCCCTAGGCAAGATTTTCCCTGGAGCCCCCCCTTACCAAATGGACCCGTAAGGGTCCATTTGGTAAGGGGGGGCTCCAGGGAAAATCTCCTGTAAAATGGCGCCCCCCAAGGGATAAAATGAACTATTTTTTAAACTAAAGAACATATTATATGTGTTTTAAATGTTCAATTCTAGTTATACAGGACAAGGATAATGTATTTATCCATATTAGTCTTATTAGCCTGGCATCCTTTTAAAGCATTTCTGGTCGTCGTCCCCTCCCCCCACCCCCTCCCCTCATGGTGCCCTAGGCAACTGCCTAGCCTGCCTAATGGCAAAAACGCCCCTGGTTGTGCTTATTTGGATAGTAGTCGAATTACTGTAGTAGAATTATGACACATGGTCTTGGCACGCTCAATTTGTGCAGAAAGTCAGAGAGAGAGAGAGAGAGAGAGAGAGAGAGAGAGAGAGAGAGAGAGAGAGAGAGAGAGAGAGAGAGATCGATAGAGAGAGAGACTGACAGAGAGACTGACTGACTTCATTTTCTGCAGGTTGGCGTTGTCTTGGTCAGGGCTGTGTTTCCGGAGAAAGTCAGAGCCACAGCAGCCTGTCAGTTTCTGAATCAGCTTCCAGATAATGACGATGAAGAAGACAGTGTTGAGGGCGATGATGCCAAACGCAGGACCAGTGAAACTCCAGATTAAGCCGTGATCCAGTGACAGCCAACAGCTAGAAGGAACGACACAAGTGTTCATGTTAGGGCCACTAAGAAGGAACAAAAACAGAGGCAGTCGGTGTAAAACTTTACCGAATCAAAATATGAGTGGAGTTGGGTAGAATTGAGGATGCTATTTCTCTTTAGTAAAATGTCAATTTTAACCACGATTTCATATAAAAAAACTACATAGATTAAATTCAAACATAGAAGAACGTAGAACATTCTTCCTACACCAACGCCTGTATGGGAAAGGCTAAGAGTAGCCCACTTTGACATCAAATCGCACAGTGTTGGTAGATAGATAGATAGATAGATAGATAGATAGATAGATAGATAGATAGATAGATAGATAGATAGATAGATAGATAGATAGATAGATAGATAGATAGATAGATAGATAGATAGATAGATAGATAGATAGATAGACCGGTAGATAGATAGATAGACCGGTAGATAGATAGATACACAGAGAAAAAACAATGGTCAAAAACAACCTAACTTCGGTCAAATTTCAACCAAACGTAGAGGTTGAATAAGGACCAACTGGGTCTTTGGTCAATCTGACCGAATAATGCGTGTTATTATATTTGACCGAATGCATTTGGTTACATTAATAACCCAATTATGAGGGTCAACATAACCTAAGTACCAGTTGATTTGACCGAACATATTAGCTTGCATTAATAACCTAATTTTGAGGGTCAAGATTACCCAACTGCCAGTTGAATTGATACAGAATATTCAGTTAACCCATTTGTTTTATTAAAGGGAAATTCCACCCATTTAAAGGGGAACTTCGCCACTTTTCAACACTCTTTGTGTGGTGTTGGTCATTAGCATACATGCTAATGGCCTCCTGATTAATAACATTGGGATTCTGTGGCTCCAGCGCCGTGCTTCCCAAGTTGTCAGATTCTGACCCAGTGACGTCATTGGGTCAGAACGTCCCACTGACTTAAACTACAGCGAGTATGTGGACGGGTAAGGTTACCGTACCGGTCTGAGTAACGGTCTGAGTGCCGGTCTGAAGGAAAAGTCGTTGCAGTGTTGTGTTTACAGTGTTGGATGCATTCCTCGGCATTAGTATCCTATCTGTTCCTGTAAAAAGTATAAATAATTTCATTTTTCGTCATTTTGTCCGAGAAATTCTACAATACCCACAGTGCACCGCGGCATCAACCAAAGTCTGTGACCTAACAAATTGGTTACCGTACCGGTCTGAGTAACGGTCTGAGTGCCGGTCTGAAGGAAAAGTCGTTGCAGTGTTGTGTTTACAGTGTTGGATGCATTCCTCGGCATTAGTATCCTATCTGTTCCTGTAAAAAGTATAAATAATTTCATTTTTCGTCATTTTGTCCGAGAAATTCTACAATACCCACAGTGCACCGCGGCATCAACCAAAGTCTGTGACCTAACAAATTGGTTACCGTACCGGTCTGAGTAACGGTCTGAGTGCCGGTCTGAAGGAAAAGTCGTTGCAGTGTTGTGTTTACAGTGTTGGATGCATTCCTCGGCATTAGTATCCTATCTGTTCCTGTAAAAAGTATAAATAATTTCATTTTTCGTCATTTTGTCCGAGAAATTCTACAATACCCACAGTGCACCGCGGCATCAACCAAAGTCTGTGACCTAACAAATTGGTTACCGTACCGGTCTGAGTAACGGTCTGAGTGCCGGTCTGAAGGAAAAGTCGTTGCAGTGTTGTGTTTACAGTGTTGGATGCATTCCTCGGCATTAGTATCCTATCTGTTCCTGTAAAAAGTATAAATAATTTCATTTTTCGTCATTTTGTCCGAGAAATTCTACAATACCCACAGTGCACCGCGGCATCAACCAAAGTCTGTGACCTAACAAATTGGTTATTCTCATTAAAACAACCCAAAACCAATAACCAAATAAAACAACCCATGAATTCGGTCAAAATAAAATCCCTGCAACCCAGGAAAAGGTTATGGCTTCAAGAAATAACCCAGGAAAGTGACCTAACACCATTGACTGAAGTGTTTAGTTGCAATTTTGACCGATTAGTTTTTTGTGTGTAGATACCGGTAGATAGATAGATACCGGTAGATAGATAGATACCGGTAGATAGATAGATAGATAGATAGATAGATAGATAGATAGATAGATAGATAGATAGATAGATAGATAGATAGATAGATAGATAGATAGATAGATAGATAGATAGATAGATAGATAGATAGATCTTTTTTGTCATTGTAACCTGTACAACGAAATTAAAAGTGCCAACCAATCAGTGCATTTGATCACTAAAAAGAACATAAAAAAACAAAAACAAGACATATAACAATACCTCCTGTTATTGCACAACCCCTATAGCCTCCATACAGTACTACACAGTATTGCACAAGCCCATGTTGCACCTACTGTAAAAACAAAAGAAAGAAAGTAGCAAAAACATGCATTGCAGCAATAAAACACTAACGTTTCCTAGCCTCAACAAGTTGGTGATACAAACGCATGCTGCTGTCCACATGCAAGCTTACTATTGTTCAGTGCCATATCCCATAGGCCTGCTGCTGGCAGATATCACCACTATGACCAGCGGTGTTCCATATCCCACAGGGAACAGGTACAGAGGATGATGTTGGGCTGCATTCAGTACCGGCCTCACAACACGGTAGAGGTGGACCCCCTCTAACAGCATCCAGCAGAATGTCCCCAAGAAGAAGTAATGGAGCAAGGCTGCCACCAGCCTGCAACCAACCTGAAAGATATTAGACATTAGAATACTAGGGGCACGGTGGCACAGTGGTTAGTGCTGTCGCCTCACAGCTAGATCCTGGGTTCAATCCCCGCTAGGGACGCTGCTGTGGGTGCTGTCATCAGTGCCCATACCCGAGGCGGGGTTGGTGAAAGGGCCTTTCTGTGTGGAGTTTGCATGTTCTCCCCGTGTCCCCTAGGGGTAGATACCTTCACAAAAACATGCAGTAATCCTGGACTCTAAACTGCCTCCCCCTGGCCAGCCGGGGCGCCTGATGGAGGGGACTGGAACTGGTTGGAATAACGTGTTCCTTCCACGCGATACGTCCAACCAGGGAAACTCCCCCCCTGTCAGGTGAAAAGAAGGCAGCTTGGACTCCTCATGCATTGAAGGAAGCATGAGGCCAGTCCGCTGCCTCCTCAGGTTGGCGGAGGGTGTGTAGAGCCCAGGATCACATTAGGAATTGGCACTGGGTGAAGAAATGTGAAAGTGAAGTTGCAAAATCGTTGCTTATTCTGGGACTGAATACTAATAGAATTACTCGACTCAGGATTGTGTAACTGTGTACTACTTGTTGTAGCACCACCATGAGCCTGATTAAAAACATTTGGGGTGGTGGATTTTCCTCTGTCTACAGTGAAGATAAATGCAAAGTTTCACACCAATGTAGGAATGCAGGTAACAAAAGGCTTTGTTGGACACCCTGTGACATAATGTAAATGAGTTACCGT
This sequence comes from Benthosema pterotum, assembly GCA_039105355.1. NCBI lineage: Eukaryota > Metazoa > Chordata > Actinopteri > Myctophiformes > Myctophidae > Benthosema > Benthosema pterotum. Next base: position 48,002,759 of record CM076974.1, read on the forward strand.
ATAGCCACTACGAACCTCTGGTTCAGTCTGTGAAACGCCAGCGAGGAAGATCAAGTCAGCGGTAAAGAGGCAGATGCAGAGGTGGAGGTGGATGGTGGTGTGAGTTCCCTTGATGTAGGGACAGAACCCGAAGGTGAAGATGCACACCGCCAGACACAGCAGAGAGGACACAAGACCGATCCTGGTCAGCAACACGGAGACATGGCTAACCTCTAGGGGATAGTAGGCCATGAGCACAGCAAAGCTGCTGAGGTGGTCACACTCACACACAGTGTGTGTGGAGTTGGTTTTCTGTTGAGTGCAGCCATCCGTGGCCCAGGAGCCTTCCTCCCCCTCCTGTCCTTGTGGTCCAGACTTCCAATATGCACAGATGAAGCTCACCTTAGAAGAGCTCTTCCCTTCCTAACGCACAATAAACACACCCGTTAGTGTAGTAGCAGTATCCAGTGTTGGGAATATCACTTTATCTTGTTAATATATTACTTAGTAATTATTACCTTCATTTTAAAGTAATATATTATATTACAATATTACTGTCTGAGCAAGTGTAATATATTAATATTACTATTACATATTACTTTAAAAACTTTTTACAAAATATATAATTAAATATTTTATTTTTGCTTTACAATAAAGCAAGGCCACTTGGCTATCTGGACAAATCCATTTGAAATCAACTTGAAAAAAATGTCACTCCTGAACAGTGTTGGGCAGTAACTAATTTTAGATTACATATTACTGTAATATTATTACTTTTGCTCCAAAAAGTAAAGTAACGAGATTACTCTGCAAAAATGGGTAATAAGTAACGCATTACTTTGCAAGTAACGCCAAGTTACTTGTTTAAAATGAGCTTGTTGTTGCATGCAAAAATAGAACAGATTTACAAGCTATCGACAGGTACTGTAACACAGGGATTAAAGTTCTCAGTACTGGGTACTGATTTCAGTCCTGAGGATTTCACAGGGGTCATTTAATTAGCTCAGTGTTTATTTGCAAAAGATCATTTTCAGTCCCAAGATGTTTTTTTACTTTAATCCCTGTGTAACAACAGAGATGTTGATTTTTTTTTTTTTTTTTTTTATCTAAGAAAGACATTTACAATGTCAAAAGACATTTACAATGTTTGTTGGCTTTGTTTTCAGGTGCAGTTTGTGGGATTGGAGACTATTATTATTCCAATAAATTGGATTCAGTTCTAAAAAGAGCTCGCTAAACAGATTATGTTGTACATCTCTATTTTTTCAAAGGTGGGAGTTGAGAACTTGGGAAAGTAATAATGTAATATGTAATACATTACTCTTCGATTCCAGTAATAAGTAAAGTAATGATATTACTTTGTCTAAGGGGTAACGAGTAAAGTAAAGAAGTTACTTTCCTAAGTAATATTGACCAACACTGCTCCTGAATAAATAATTTGATGACAAATTATAGAAAATAAGTAAATATTTAACTTCTGCAGTTGTCAAGATAATTTCACAAGAACATTTTCAACGAAACAGATTGACAGAAAGTAATATTGAGAGTAATGCAAGAATGCAGAAAGAAAAGTACAATATATTAGATTGTTTTTGTTAAGTAATATATTTATATTACAAGTTACTGCATTTTGGTAATATATTATGTAATATATTAAGTTACGTAGTGCACATTTCCCAACACTGTCAGTATCATCATACACATTTAGTTTATGCAATGTTTTGTTTGCAGTTTGCATGAATGACATTGGTAAGAACATCTCCATCTATAGTGCTGCTGTTGTCCCACCTGCAGGCGTCTCAGTGTGAGTGTGACAGGTGTTTCCAGGTGTTCTGTAGAAGGGTTGGACACTACAACTGACACCACTTTAGAGTAGACCTGGTAGTAGTCAGGATCCACACCATCCTTCTGGTGTCCGCTGAGATTTCCAAAGGAGTGATTAACAGAACTCTCCAGATTCTTGTAGGTCACCAATGCAGCGACAGTGAAACCTGTGAGAAAGGGGAAAGTCCATAAGGATAAGAATTATAGCCCCGATTGCGCAACACTCCCTCGAGGCAAACTGTCGGTGGGTGCTGTTTTTTTTTTTGCCATTCGGTTGAAAAAAAAAAAAAAACGATTTTCACCCCATGCAGTAGCTAAGTGACAAATGAAGAAGAAGGGTTTACCGGTGTATGTTCCATTCCCAGTAGCCGTCTGCCAGTCAGTGTCCACAGCAGCACTGTGACTGCTCAGATGAACTGGTCCAGTGGGTGGAGTCTCTTGCTTCATCACAGCAAGCTCCGCCTCTAATCAGACACAAAACTCATTTCAGTAACAATTACTGAAATGCACTATAATCTGCTTATAACGCAATAGGTCTATTATTAGTAGCTATCTCATGTACTTACAGCACATATGTCAAACTCAAGACCCGGGGGCCAAATCAGGCCCATGAATCTTCGGCCCGCGGAATATTTAATTACTAGAACTGATCCTCTGGTATATTTTGTACTTTCTCAAATCAATTGATTCACTTTCTCATTTCACGATGAAAGCAGTGTTCGGTGAGGATCAAAGAACAGGAAACTGCTGTTTTGAATGCATGCAGTTTCATCTTTAAAGTCCATCTTGACATTATCTGTTTTCAGAACGTCCTAAACGTTTGTAATTGTAACCTGATTATCAATTCAATACTACTGTGCAATCATTGCGTTTTCTGGCGCCAATGTTGATATCTGTCTCAGGAGACAAATAGCCTAGGTCACTCTGATCTCGTGTTGTTGATGCAACCAGTTTCATCCAGTATTTACACGTTTTTGTTGTATGTATCCATGTGTAAATTGTGACGACAATTTGTTTTGATTACGAGTGTAATCAAAAATATTCTCAGCATCCTATGAGATGTTGGGAGAGCCTTTGTTCATGGTGCTTGTCTGTGGCTTATAATTAAATGCTCTCTCCCAGATTAACGACTCCATTATTCAACAGAAACATTGACTGACTGGTAAATATACTTTGCATTTGGTTACTGGTTTGTTCATGAGTGCATTCACTCATTTCATTTTTCTGTGAGTACATTTACTCAGAGAACCTCCACTCTGTTCAGGGGAATCATGCTTGGTCTATTATTAGTAGCTATCTTAGCATGCTCTTAAAGCTCTTAAGAGTACATTTTGGCTGAGTACTCTCTATTTTTCCGGCTGTTAGTACAGTCGGATCTCGGATGGTCCTAAATTTGCTCTTCACAGATGTTGAGCTATCGAAGGTTTACAGTCCTATTACCAACCCAAAAATGGAGATTTCAAAATATTTCCATTAATGTGCTTATGAGTACTAATAATCATAAGTGCGCATAAGTCCCGCAATAACCACAATGGCCCTGCCTGACTCTAACCTTAACTGTAACTAAAGTGAAGCTATACCTAAACCTAAATTAGCATGACAGCTACAGTAACCTCTGTAAAATGATGCTTAAACCTATTCTTAACCCTAAAATTAATCTTAGTAAAATGTTGCTTAAACTTAATGTAGATGTGCAAATATGACGCGTCACGGCATGGCGCGTGCCATGTCATGTATACCTGTCAGGTTTGTCTCGATAGAGGTGTAGTTATCTTGGAGCTGGGGTCCGATTAGCCTCACTGCATCCTCCACTGTCTGAAGCAACCCAGTCACATCACTGTTGTTGAGCTGACCAGGAGACTCCAGCATGGCATCCACTGATGTAACCATCTCCTACACAACAGAGGAGAAAACAACCATGAGATGTGAGAATGTTGTGTGTTTGCATGGGTGGGCAGTGCCGCCTTAAATGCTCTGACTGCCCCACCAAACGTGATGTTTGATATTTCAAATTAAATTCCTTATATTTAAAATGATGTGAAACACTACTACTGCTACTAACTACAGTTGTGTCACCACTAAACCAACAGCATTTCATCATTGAAAACAGAAAACTCTCTGAGTCAGAGCTTTAGCTTTATGCATGCTGCGTGTCTGTTGCAACTTCAACAACTGATGTTATTGTCGCGGTGGCATAAAGTTTGAACCCAAATGCAGAGAGAACACCACGAGAGTAAAGTTCAAAAACAGAATATTTATTGTAAGTCCACAAAAAGGTGATGACCAGACCATGACAGTTATTATTGAACGAAAAAGGTATGGGGACGACTTCATCGCCCGTGGCGCAAAGCGGCACGAGCGATGAAGTCGTCCCCATTCCATTTTCGCCTTCCCACCCAATTGGGAAATGTTTGTGTGTGTGTGTGTGTGTGTGTGTGTGTGTGTGTGTGTGTGTGTGTGTGTGTGTGTGTGTGTGTGTGTGTGTGTGTGTGTGTGTGTGTGTGTGTGTGTGTGTGTGTGTGTGTGTACCTTTAGCAGTACATCTCCATGACTTGTCTTTCCTTCAGACAGGTCCATGCAGTTGTTCCACATCAGGGACAAGATATTAGAAACACCTGATGAAGACTGTATAGACAGACAGGGTGAGTGAGTGAGAACTCTGGACCTGTATCAGTCAAAAGGAAGACAGGTTCTGACTTGCTCTGTACGCTAATATTGATGACATCAATATTAGTATCACACATTGTACAGGTATTTGTATTTGTATTGAATTAAGGCTGTTGAAAATAGTTAATTAATGGGATTAAATTAATTTTGTTGATTAATCTGATTAAAAATTTTAACGCAATTAACTCATGTGCACACTGACTCAACCCACTGAGCATTTTCTCATTGAAAACTATGGGTAAAGCACGGCTTTACGGAGACGTATAGCTGTGTGTCTCCCTGTAACCAGAGCCATAGAGTATAGCTGGAGGATCTCCAAGCATTGAGGGCTTGTAGATCACCTATTTTGATCAATATTTTAAAGTTAAATGGTTATTTTTGTCACAGATTCTGTTTCCTTTTTAAATGTTGAAATCCTGTACAGGAAAACATGGCATATTTTGGACATAGTTCGAGTGGTGATTAATCATGATTAAATTAATTTTGAAGCTGTGATTAATTTGATTAAAATTTTTAATCATTCAACAGCCCTAAATTGAATATACTGTAAATGCAACTGGCCTGTGTAGTGTCTGCTTTGAACTGGTCACACTGCAACTCTGCATGCAGGGAGAGAAGGACAACAGCACATACTAAGGCCTTGTGCGTGAGCGGAGTGGACTAATACTCATGACATTATTTATAAATGTCTATTATCGGCCTCGATCTCGTCAATCTCATTAGTTAGTATAAAGTAAGTAAAGCGATCTCTTCACGGTCGTCAGCCGTCGGTCGTCTCTCGAAGTACTCCAATTTGCCGGTTTAGGTGACGTACTGTAATGGTGTGTCAAAAGTATTATCTCCTGAATGAAAACAACAACCATTGATTGTTTAAAATACAGTAAGTGTTTTTGTTGGATAACTCGCTTTCCACGTGCAAAAGTCGGCCATGGCATACTTATGCGCAATACGACAGTTGGCATTCCAATTTCACTCACAGTGTGAAATACATATACAAACGATAAAATATTGGATGGACAGGTTGCAAAATAAAATCTTCTCTATGCCTTCTCTCTGGCGGAGACAAAAAGGAAGATGCCTAGTATTGAGCCCCATGGGGGACTCCAGTCAGCTATGGGTTTACGGGTTTAAACCAATAATCATGTCATGAATCTTACCTGAGCATGGTGTCCTTTCGTTGCCATAGTTACTGTACCCAGCAGAACAATTGCACCAGAAGCTTCCATTGCGGTTTTCACAAGTTCCATTCATGCCACAAACGTCTCCATCTGCACATTCGTCTATATCTGGATGGTGCAGGAGAGGTGGAGGTAGTGGGTTGGAGACCAGTACTTGGCATGACATATCTCCTACTGTATTCAACAACATGGCCGGATCTAGACATGGGCATGGGAGGTGCAATGCCCCCCTATATGGCCTGACTGCCTCACCAAACATGATGGTATGCAAAAGGGTTGTATTCCTAATGGGTCATAGTCTCATAGATATTATTTCTGTTGGCCAAACCTCTATAGCAGGGCAAATACAGAAATCATAATTAAATATGGATTTAATGCCTGAAATGTTGACTTTAGGCCATCTAGGAGGCGAGATATTAAGAGATTCATTCAGTAGGCATTTTTAAACAAACAAAAAAAAATGGCATCAAACGTTTTCTGCTTTGTTAGGCTAAGGTTTCCACAAATATATAGTTTTAAAAATCTTCATCCTACAAAATTACATAAGGATACCGTACATAGTTTTCTAAGCATTTCAAGGATTTGGGGGCGGGGGAATTTAACCTGGCAATGAAACTACTGCCCCCCAGAACATTTTTGTTAGATCCGAACCTGTTCAACAACAACTCAGTTATGTCCTGGCATGGCAAAGCAGAAGTTTGACACTCCGACCGTTTGAAGCATTTGCTGTATTCATCATGGGGGGGCGATTGGAATCATGGGACAGGGGCAAACTTCAGGGGCCCTATCTGCTTCTGCATTCGGCTCCAAGCGGTAGATAGGTAGATAAATAATCGGAAACTGTTGTTTTGTAAAACTTACCTATGCAACCCTTCCGGGCCGAATAGAGCTGCAGGTCGGTGTATCCTGACTCACAGGTGCAGGCGTAGCTCGGAGGCAGGCTAGTACAGTAGGCGTTAGGACCACATATGTCCTTGTCTCTTAAGCAGTGATTAATGCCTAAGAGAGAGAGAGACAGAGACAGAGAGAGAGAATGTATGCAACGTGCGTTCGAACAGTGAGTCACGTTTCCATATTTGACTCACATTTCACGTACTGTACTTTTCATACTCTGCTTTGTACAAAAAGACATCGAAAGAAGAAATCCTAAACCCACGTCTGGAAAAAGACTCTGTACAGAGTGCACATTCCAGCGTATTCTACCGATATTCAAGCGATTATTCCCAGTAGGTTGCTTAGCATGCCGATCGACTGAGTTAATAAGCGTCCTCAGCCCCGCCCCGGCCCCGACTGAACCGCGAATACGATGTGATGCGGTGGTTTTAGCGCACATTTGGCAACTTTATTCTGGTTATTTTGGTCAATATCTATACAAAAACAAGTAGCCTCCTCTAACCATAACCATGAGTGTGTAGCCATGTTGACACAGGGCTGGAAACAAAGCGGCCAACTGGCCCACCACTGATCAACGATTTCTGGGTTTTCGTCTTGAGGTCAGCTTGATAAGCAACCACCTGGGCAGGGCTGGACTGGGACTTGGATAATTTGGCCCGGTCATTTTATGTGTCAATTTGGCCCCGACCTAGCCTGATCTCAGTCTGAATTATCATTTCATTTCACTTCATTATTCAGACTGAAGTCCCTCTCTACCACAGCAGTTTCTAGGATGTTTCACTTCATTATTCAGACTGAAGTCCCTCTCTACCACAGCAGTTTCTAGGATGGGCGGTACCAAAGCAGCAGTCTTAACGGTGATTTGTTCATATGAACCCCTAAGAATATTAGGAAAGCAGACGACGTTGGGAACGAAGTGAGTGACAGGGCTGTTGTTGGCCAATCAGGTGCTGGGATTGGATTCCCCCCCCCCCCCCCATGCCCATGCCTATGCCTAGATCCGCCCCTGAACCTGAGGCATGCCGACAATAAAACATGGAGCTTACCTGAACAGATCACACCAGCATCCTCAGCGTGGTTGCAGTCATGAAGTCCATATCCCCAGTGACCGCAGGCACCAAGGGAACTCTCATTGCCCAAACACTTCATACCGTTCATAAAGATTTGACCATGGCCTTGACCAAAGAACGCCCCCGTTTTGGCTGCCAGAGCTGCTCCGCAGCCCACCTGTCTACACACTACTTGAGCATCATTGAGATCCCATTCGTCATCGCAGATGGTCCCCCACTGGCCTTCATGATGGACCCCCACTCTGCCAGAGCCTTTGTGATAAACCTCCACTCTACCAGAGCATCCATCTGAGCCATTCACAAGTCTTACTGGTGGAGGACCTGAGAGGACAGACATCAAAAGTTAACAGATAGTACAAAATGATATGTATAACCTCAACAATTATTGCTCTGATTTACATGGTAACAACATTAACATTGCTAAAGGATAGGCTACCTTATAAAACGCATGTAAGACCCAACATGCTCCAATCAGAAGCCAGCGTTCTGGTCACGTGAGCGGTCACATATGTCACTATAACGGACCTCTGCATAATCAAGGTCTCCAAAGTGCAAGCAGCTGTGCTCTCGCATTTACGTACTGTAGTTCCAGCATCCATTTGGTTAGCTACATATTTAGTTGTTTACATGCCGTTGCCATTCAGGTGATGGATATTATAACTCTAGAGAGTATAAACATGAAACCAGATGGACCCTTGCAGGTCCATTTGGTTTCATGTTTATGCTCTAAAAGAGTTACATCTGGAACTAGCCCCGTTCCGTTTCGGGGCTACTGGGTATCCAACTATCCATCATTTAGCCTGGGGACCACCTGGAACCCTCTTAAGGGCCACTGGTGATCCCTGGACCACTGGCTGAAAACCACTGATGTAATAAGCCATGTAATAAGCGGGATAGCGTGGCCTAACCCAAAATGATTTTGGCCTAGGGGGGCGGGGTGCCGTGGGATCCACACGGCAGATCGAGCTGATCTGATTTGATCTCACGAACGTGTCGTCATCCCCGGCCCCTCCCATGCCCGTCCACTGCTGTTCTACGTCACATCATTTAGAGCGACGCCCACCCCGGAAGGTTGACTCCCCCCTCTAGGCTTACACTGTGTGTAACAAATTAGTCCAGGCTTTTCGTTTTCGCGCAACGTGAACGAAAGTGAAAGCCTGGGTGTCGAGGCTATAAGCGGGATAACACCCTTCGAACCGGTTGGTCGCGTGTTATTCCTTAATAGCATTATTATTATACATAAAGAATTATGATCCAAACGTACCTGTACACTGCAGAGCAACACCGTCGCATTCTGCAGGGTGGGCCTGAAGGGAGCAGTCTGCGATAGAGGTCTCAGTACCCAAACACTGACTCGTAAAGCCTCTTAGCCTTTTCTTGCTTTCACCAAAGTCAGGTTTCACGTGGGGAGCGGCTGGAATTCCACATTTTAGTTGTCCACACACCAACTCAGCCTTGCTGGAGCTCCAGTCATCGCTGCACAGTCTCACCCTGTCACCCTTGTGGAAGACTTCCACTCGGCCAGAGCAACGGTCAGTGCCGTTTTCCAGCAACACGGTCCCGTCTGGAATTCAGGGGAAAATAATACAAATTAAAACAAACAAACAAAAATAATAATAATTAAATAAAAAGCATATTTGAAAGGGTCAGAAATGCAAATGTTTCTGTAGAAAAGTGGCTTGTACAAAAGGCCAGTGTTGCCAACTTGGCGCATTTGTCGCTATATTTAGCTGTTTTCCAGACCCCCCCCTAGCGCCAAAATTAGTGAAAAAACTCCTGGCGGAAAATCTAGTGCTTTTCTGCTGGTGAGTTGGGGCGAAATTGGTTGACAGGCGCCAGTGATAAAACCCTCGTTTTTCACCATTTTACCTCCTATGATATGGAGCCTCATAGAGCTGTAACTCTTGAGAGGGTTAAAATGAAACCATTTGAAATTATATTTAAATTTTTAAATTATATTTAAATGTCTGAATTACCCGATTTTTAGGAATCTACACATTTAGAAAAGGTACGAGAATTGATATTTTGACCAACATTTTGTCAGTTATTTCGCCTAAATTAGGCTGAGAGACTAATCTCAACACCAAACGGTGGTCCTCCGAGGCTAAAATGCAGAATAAATAGTGGGCCCTGGTATGAAAATGGTTGAAAACCACTGCTTTAGCGCATTCTAGTGCATTTTGGAAGTGCCACTAGTGCATTTTGGATTTTGTCAGTTGGCAACACTGCAAAAGGCATGGAAGACCCAACAGAATGCATGGAAGACGGGCAAGTAAGACGCTGTGGCTTACTTGTGGGAATTCCATGCCTTTTTGTGCTACTTACATGTAGCAATTCCACTCATTGAGTATAAAATTAACAGATTGAATGATTTAGAAAACATAGCTACCTACCTTGACAGAATTTTTCATTCCACACCTTGCTATAGATGCACTCGGGCAGACCCATGGGGTTGCCCTTCTCATAGAAATCCCGTGCAGCTGCATTACCAAAGAAACCTGTCAAAAAAAGCAAAACAAAAAACACATGTCAAAACAAGTATACCAGCAAGTTCACTGGTATATTTAATATTTGTTTGAAGTACACATGAAGTTTGGAAAAGTTAACACACAAATTCCACTCACAATCCAGCATCCTTTGGGCTTTTAATGTTTGATTAAAGCACTTTAATCAAGTGCTTTAATCAAACATTGGCTGGCCGGCCAGGCCAGACAACTTGAGCCAAGTCTATGGCCTTGAATGTTTAGGGCACTAAACGTGATGTCAGTGTGGTATTTCAATGTTAGTAGGTGCAGAATCAGCTGTTTTTAAAACAGGGGTGCAGACAGTCAATTGCCAGAGATATAGGGATATAGGGAGGTATATTCATTTTTCTCATAGACTTTTCGAAAATAATTTATATAAAGACGATTTCGCCATGGACAAAGCCAACTCGTGCCGTCGTGACAAATCATGATGACACACACAATACCATCATATAATATCTAATTAGCAAGAAGTAGAAAAATGGCAGGATACAACACTTTTTTTTTTGTTTTTCATCTTAGAAATTATTTGATCGTCCCAAAAGATTGTGTGTGTCATCATGATTTGTCACAACCCGGGTTGGCTTTGTCCGCGTAGTAATCGTCTTAATATAAGTTATTCTCGAAAAGTCTATGAGAAAAATGAATGGGGAAAACACTTCTGGAAGCGGGGCGGTGACGTCACTGCGCAGCTCTATAGAGATTTCATTGGAGGCCTCTTGCAGCCCTTAGTGGCATCAAAAAGACAAGATTTTTTGGAGATGATCTAATTAAAGGAAAACTTCATGAAAAACATAAAAACAATAAAAAAAAAACAATGCAATTATTATTTTAATAAAATTACATATTTAATAGGAGCTTTAACCCTTAGTGTCCTGAACGCGTTTTGGTGTTTTATTAGTTGAAAAATAGCAGATCAACAAGCTCATGTCGCGCCACTCGGTGGTGCGACATGAGCTTGTTGATCTGCTATTTTTGAAAAATTGTGAAAATGTGCTGCAAATCTCTGAATACATTATTTTGGAAGCAAACATTTTATCTCAATTTTTCGCTTCTGGGGAACCCCGAGAACAACATGTTTTCAGATGGGGGTCTGCAGCAAAATATGGATAATTCTGGTGGTCCTTGGCTAGAAATATGTTAGCATCACTGACACAGGAGCACAGATTTTTCAGAAACTATAGAATCTAGTGTCAAAAACTCGATTCTAGCGTCAGAAAGTAGATTCTAGTATCAAAAAGGAGATCCTAGCATCAGAAACTATCATTTAGTGTCAATAACTAGAATCTAGTGTCGGAAACTACTGTAGAATCTAGCGTCAAAAGCTAGAATGTTGCTGCAGCTAGAATCTGGTGTAAGGAACTGCTGTATAATCTGGTGTCAGAAACTCAAATCGACGGTCAGGACACAATGGATTGATTGAATAAATAATAATAATAATAATAATAATAAAACATACCTGTACACTTCACAAGAACATTTTCACATGCTGCAGGGTGGGCCAGAAGTGAGCAGTCTGTGATAGAGGTCTCATTACCCAAACACTGACTAGCAAATCCCCTCAGACCTTTTTTGCTTTCACCGTAGTAAGTTGTAGTAGGTGGAGCTTCTGCATATCCACATTCTAGCTCACGGCATACCAGCGCATACTGTCTGTCGCTCCAGTCGTTACTCCTGCAGAGCTTCACCCAATCATCGTTGTGGAAGACTTCAAGTCGGCCAGAGCAATGGTCAGTGCCGTTAACTAGCCTGGCTTTGTCTGGAAATCAAAGGAAAAGACAAAATTGAAAAGTGTCAGAAATAGGAAAATTGTACTTGATTTTTAAAATATTCCTGAAAGCACCCTACACATACAGTACATTGTTTACGCTTTGCTACAGTGTAACCTTAGAACTGGCCCTCTGGTATATTCTGCACACACCATGATAAGAAATGAATGCAAGTTGTTTTACTTCCTCAACTCAGTCTCATTTACTTTCTCAATTAACTATGAAAGCAGCACTAGTAGGAGCATAGTAGAAAAAAAAATCCCTGAAAAATAGCAGGTGTTCACGTCTCATAGCGCGCCACAGAGTGGCGCGCTATGAGACGTGAACACCTGCTATTTTTCATTAAAACTTAAAACAGTTTTTAATGCAGGCAGTTTCATCTTTACAATTATCTTGCCATTAAGAGACATAGATTTTTGAAGGGAAATTACTTTTTTGCTGTTTGACAGGGACGTCATCGTAAACCGGTGTTGAAACACAGACCGATATCTCCGGCCCTCGACTTGTACCAATTTTTCTATTTTGGCCCACTTTGTATTTGAGTTTGACACTCCTGCTCTACACTTTGGAAAGCACTGCACATCTGGATCAAGACTGAGAAGATCAGGATCAACGCACATTTGAAAACACATTTTCCTTGAACACTTTCTTCCGCAATTCCACAGCTGGAGTCGCATCTTTTCAGCACACCCAGTAACCCTGTGGAAAGACAAGGCTCTGTTAAGGTTGTTTTATTTTCCACATCACATGACAAGCAGTGCAGTAGCTACAAACATTCTAATCACCACACACAACAAGTCACACAAAAGTATGGAGTGTGTGACACACACGCAGACGCACACACACAGCAGACATTTCTGGCTTACAGTAATCTTATATATTCTGCGTTACTGTCTTCCAGTCCGAGTATTGAATTATACAAAATCACCTAAACTGGCCAATCAGAGCACTTCAAGGGACAGTTGATGGCAGACGACCAATGCCGACCAACGATGACCAAGGACTGACGACCGTGAACCGATCGCTCAACTTGCTCGCTCTGCTTGCGCAACTAAAGGCCTATTCAGAGTTTGATTTTTGCTGATCAATGTGAGCACCGGGGCCACAGTGTAGTTGTAGTGGGACTTTTAGAAGTGGGGGACGCCTCTTAAAGGGGAATTCCACCCATTTTCATTTTTTTCTGAGAGTGTACAAATGTGAACCAAATTGACCCGCTAGGGTCCATTTGGTTCACATTTGTACACTCTCAGAAAAAAAGGAAACTCATTAACATGGTGAAACACATCTTGATGATGTCATCAAGATGTGTTTTACCATGCTAATGATTTTTTTTCAGACCTCCATTTCTAGGAAACACAGAATTGGGGAACCTTTTTATCACGTCCACGCAACATCTCTAAGGTATATTAATGACAGTAAAATATTGAAAATGAGTGGAATTCCCCTTTAAGACATGTGCATGCACACTTGCATTTGCATGCGCATTTGCGTGCACCTGCGCAACACCCACACAGACACGCTATTAAAACAAGTATAGCATATTGAGAAAGATTGTTTACAATACCTAATTGTATCCATAAAAGTAAATGACAAGACAAAAAAACATAGGCCTACTTTTGCCCAAAAATATTTTAGATGTGAGAAGTGGGGGGACGCCGTCCCCCCACGTCCCCCCTCCACTACACCCCATACCACCGCAAGCACCTTCCAGCCCTCCTTTCTGATTTTACTAACCCCTGCAGTGCAGTGTTGTTTGTCTGAGAATATTTTGACTTAGTCTTAGTCTTTTGAGTAACACACATTTAGTCTTTTAGTCCCATTTAGTCTTCTGAAATTCATTTTTTTAGTCTTAGTCTAGTCGACGAAATATCAACATTGATTTAGTCTTAGTCTCAGTCTTTTTTTAGTCTTAGTCTTAGTAGTTTAGTCTTACATACACATGCATTGTAGGTTTATATACTGTATGTTATACAGATTTATAGTTTTTAGTATGAAAGATGTCTCGTTTTATTTCTTTGTATAAAATTACTGCATTAGTAATAAGTCCCTTTCCTGAAAACGTATGCAATCTATACTGCAGATATGTTCACATACTTAAAAAGAACGAAAAAAAAAAAAAAAAAGTTAAAAATGTTTCCTATTTCCATTAGTCTTAGGTTATGATTTAGTCTTCGTCTTAGTCTTAGTCTTTTGAAAACACACATCTTTTAGTCCCAATTAGTCTTTTGAAATTAATTTTTGTTAGTCTAGTCTTAGTCGACTAAATATCAAAAACCTTAGTCGACTTAGTCTTTAGTCTTAGTCGACAAAAACAACATTGCTGCAGTGGTGCTCACCGGGAACGCCCACCAAACATATTTTTGATTGATCGATAAGTTTGGAGCACCGGCTGCTTGTCTTTGACAGCTCCAGACGTAACACGCGCACACGCACACACGCACACACACACACACACACACACACACACACACACACACACACACACACACACACACACACACACACATGAAGAAGCATGTTGCGGCAAAATCCCAAACAACCCCAACTTAAACATACTGTACACACATACACACAACGATACAGAGAGGTGCTTTCTCCACCATTGGATAGACTTACCCATAATCATTAACACCTTCCCAGGCTGCATGTCAACGGCTGACTCTTATCAGAAAACCTTCTGTCTGGATGACAAAAGCTACTTGTTTAGTTATTTGACTTTTTTTTAATCCTTTGTAGAACTCTCAGCTGCTACAAATGTGTCCATAAAATCCAAGAGGACGAGGTGGAAGAAAGAAAAAGGTGCGGATGTGCATGACACTTACTTTCTACTATCTCTGTCTGTATCTCCTGCACATGAACCACACCTATGACCCACAGTGCGTCAGGAAATATGAGCATAATAATACCATAATAGTTAATGAACAGCCAAGTTAATCTTTCTCGGTCACATTGGCGGCCAGTCAACAGGGGCGCTAGAGCGCCGCACCACCATGCAATACACCGTGAATAAAACGTGAATAAGAATGACGGAGAAATGAAATCTGCAGCTTGTCATTTTCTTTAAAGGAGCAATCCATCAATGCAAATTGTATGTAATATAACTAGTATCCAATGCCAACTGTAACCACAAAGTGATTAAAAGTTGTAATATTCTGCCATAGGGCTGGGACGATATTGGTCCCACACGATACGATATAGGTGGCGATATTAGGCCTTCGATAATGAATATATCATGATATTTGATGTATTGCGATATTTGTGATATATCAATATATTGCATGAAATTCATCAACGATATATCATGATACTGTAACTGCAGCTGGAAAACGAAAAAACTAAAAACAATAAATGAATGAATAAGAAGGTAAAAGGCAAAAATCAGAACTTACCAATGTATATCCTCAGTTATTAATCTTAGCTTTTATTTGTCTCAACTGATTCTCATACTGGGCTTTTTGTTTTTATCTTGTGTTTGTTTTTTGGGAATGAAGCAGCTATAGAAGTCATTTAACATTTTAGTTCTGCGACTTGTTTTTCCCCCCGGAATTATTCCTTTGCAAATATCACAATATTTGCTGAGGAATATACGATATATTTTGCCGGAGGAAGTATACGATATTATCACGATAACGATATTTCAGCACACCCCTATTCTGCCATGATGTCAAAAGTTGTTTACGTTGTACAACGTTGCTGATAGGTTACTGAGTGTCACGTGTTGGTTCATCTGATTGCGGTCCTATTGATTATGTAAACGTTAGGGAGCCCTCGATCAGGCTGCTGAATGTGCGTGACCAAATCACTTGCGGGCAGCACAAAGCACATTTTTACATCAACTTGCACAAAGCACATTTTTACATCAACTTGCGGGCAGCACAAAGCACATTTTTAACACAACCTCGTAACAGATGCTAACTACACAAACATGAATGAAGAGCCACAGAGCCAGGTAAAGTGAGGAATATACAGTAGTTGAACAAGAACAACAAACAAACTATGTTAAATCAACGTGGGAAATACCAATTGAAAGCAGAGCATTGCAGGAAATTTTTAAAATTAAAGAGCTGGGACCAGATAAAACATGCAATTATCGCACAAAAATCCAAGGGCAGTAGAAAAGTAGCCAACACCAGTAGCCTACACCAGGACCTTCTCAAAGAGCTGATAGATTGGTTGACAGCATCCACTGACACCAACACCAACTCATTGTTTTGCTAAATAAATGCCTACCATTGAATGGTACATAGACTTGATATACGTAGAAGTGGAATATCCCTTTAATTTGACATATGGATTTGGCCATGAACCTGCCATTTAGTGGAATTTTTTTGGGGACCCCAATTTATGTTGTAAAATCGACCCTAGCGGATCCCTTAATGATCCATTTGGGTCAGAACTATAATTTAGGTGTGGACCCCCTCCTGGAACACGCCAGAGGAACCTGCCCTGGGTATCTTGGGAAACACTGGTGTAAAGCACCCTGGGTGCTAAGCACACTTTAGAGCCTATCAATCGTTGGCAGAAGTTACTGTATTTACAGTCCCCAGTGAAACAACCCTGTTCAGTCCTCACTAGTGTTATGGTTACTGTATTTACAGTCCCCAGTGAAACAACCCTGTTCAGTCCTCACTAGTGTTACTGTATTTACAGTCCCCAGTGAAACAACCCTGTTCAGTCCTCACTAGTGTTACTGTATTTACAGTCCCCAGTGAAACAACCCTGTTCAGTCCTCACTAGTGTTATGGTTACTGTATTTACAGTCCCCAGTGAAACAACCCTGTTCAGTCCTCACTAGTGTTACTGTATTTACAGTCCCCAGTGAAACAACCCTGTTCAGTCCTCACTAGTGTTACTGTATTTACAGTCCCCAGTGAAACAACCCTGTTCAGTCCTCACTAGTGTTACTGTATTTACAGTCCCCAGTGAAACAACCCTGTTCAGTCCTCACTAGTGTTACTGTATTTACATTCCCCAGTGAAATAACCCTGTTCAGTCCTCACTAGTGTTACTGTATTTACAGTCCCCAGAGAAACAACCCTGTTCAGTCCTCACTAGTGTTACTGTATTTACAGTCCCCAGAGAAACAACCCATTACATTCCCCAGTGAAATAACCCTGTTCAGTCCTCACTAGTGTCTGGACTTGTTCACTTTTTATTTTCAGAAAAAAATAATTTCAACAAACAAAGCTGTTACAGAAGTGTGTGAAGTGCATTATTATTGCACTATTGCACTATTGCATTCAGGGGCGTAGCTACGGGTGGGCTGGGGTGGGCCACGGCCCACCTAAATAGAGAGCTGGCCCACCCATTGAAAACATGACTAAGAACTTGAGAAAAGAAAGGACAAAGACCAGAGAGCCTCTAGAGAGAGCTTGAGAGGTCTAGACTCACTGTAGTTACAAGATAATGGGTGATTTGCGGGCACTAATCACCCATTATAATGCAAATTGGGCTTTTCATTCACCCTTTGTTTGTAAACCTGCCAGATCGTGGCAGGTATATCTGTGAAAACAATAGCGCTTGTTTCTGTGGGGGGACTTTCACAAGAATTTTTCAAAAGTTAACTCTGGTCTGTCATGATCAGCAGACACATTGGTAACTAATTTATAAATGGCTGTGATTCTATAGTGAACAGCTGAAATCTATTTGATAATGATTGTGCTAATGAAACAAAACACTAGGGTCGTTTGCACCAAGAAGGATTAAACCCTAATCTGGTTTAAATCAAGGATCATCTATAATTTCAGTTGCACCAAACTTTAAACCTAGATTTCACTAATCCGGTTTAGTTTTAAGTGGTGCAACACGACTCGAATTAAAATGAATCTCTGATCAACAAATCTGTGATTAGCACTAAACTAGGCTTTATTGAATCTCTCATGGTGCAAACGACCCTATGTGTTGGTGACAGGATTATTATTTCAGGTCAAGACATTAATTCAAGAAGATAACCCTAGTACAGTAAAGGTTATATAAACCGAAATATAACCGTAATATGGCAATAATAGCAATAAATAACTTTTCTTGCACGTGCAAATTTGCGGCCATCACGCATGCAGCATGCCCACCCTGAATGGCTCATGCCCACCCTGAATTGAGTTTCTGGCTACGCCACTGATTGCATTGTTATTATGGAATATGAACTATCCGTCTTGAGCACATGACTGTAGAGATACTGTGTCACAATTCTCAAGTATGAGTCATTTGTCTGTCTGTCTTCATGAAAAACATAAAAACAATAAAAAAAATGTAATTATTATTTTGACCATACAATTACTTATAGGAGCTTTAATGGGTACTTAGTAGATCTTGGAAAAAAGGAGAGAAAAGCAAGCACTCAATGGAGTAGTAGTCAATGGAGTAGGCAAAAAATGTAAAATGTCCTTTTTGTTACGAGTTTGTGGACATGACTGGGGAGAATTTGAATAAATGAGAATCCTAAACGGAAGAACGTGACTGCTGGATTTTTTTCCTCTTGAACTACTTTCCTAGATGTGACACAGAGACACAGTGGAACCATCTTCCCTCCAGCAACCAAACCCGGCGCGGAGCGGTTCGGCGAATGCCGCCCCGGAGCGGAAGGTGTGAATGTGCGTCAGCGTGCCGGAGAGCACCTTGTAGAAGGACAGCGTGCCGGCGGGAGCGTCCACGTACACCGCCACTCTGTTGGCGCGCCGGAGGCGACGCAGGGCGGGGTCCGAGATGACGGAGTCGAAGGGACGGACGGCGAGTTCGGTCCGCTTCCCGCCATGGAAGGTGGAGTAGCTGTTGTTGTCGTCGTCACATCTCAGGCTCCAGGACTTGTCGTCGTGGCCCAGCCAACAGCCGTCGCCGCCGCGACGACCGGAGGCCTCGTCTTTCCATTCGATCCCGGACGCCAGCGACAGGTCGACCGCTCCGCTCCACTCCACCTCCCAGCAACAGCGTCCGGTCAGAACGCCTCTGCACAGGACCTGCTCGCATTCGGCGAATCTGTCCGGGTGGTCCGGATAGCGCTGGTCCTCCTCCGCTCGCGTCACCGTCCTGTCGTTCTCGGACAGAGCGAGTCGCCGGTGCGCCGTGTTCGGGTCCAGGGTGAGTTCGCACGCATCTGATGAGACAAATACAACAGCACATTGTAGATACAGTACCCATAGAGCAGTGCTTCTCCTCACGGGGAGAAGTGTGGGGACCTATATCGCCTGAGTTGTTGCACTGCACTGTGTGCCAATATTTTGTTCGTTTTCATATTTTCATTTCATAAGCACCTTCCCATAGATGCGTAGCCTAGCTATATTTTTTGTTTGAGCACTGCGCGTCAAAGTGGTGCACGGACACAAGATTAGTCAATCTTAGTAAGGGTTTATTGGTATTCACATTCACCCAAGATATGAGTGTGTTTGTGAACGATCACAGCTCGGCGGAATGTGAGTACGGTTTTAGTTTAATTAATAATGCTTCATTGTCATTTTCTGTAGTCTGTTATCCATTATATTAAGCACTGAAATCTGTTATAGGCTATACGCAGTATGGTAGAGTTGCATCTGTAAATCTGTAAATGTGCATTCATGTGCATGCATGTGTGCTGGCACGCACGTACATGTGCATGGGGTGTCCCCCCTCTTCTAAAATTACCACTACAACACTGAGTTTGACCGTTTCTGCTTCAAAGTACCTCTTAGTGTGCACAAATGCCGTAAAATGCCGAAATGATACTTACACTTACACGTGTCCCATTACGACGAACGTTTTTTGTCACATGCTGCATATCTACATAGCTGAATGTGTGCTGCTGTGATTTCACAAATAAATCAGAATACACACACTTACACTTCCTCAAACCTGGTTTCAGCCTGCACTCTCCACCATGCTCGACACTGGGGGTGAAAGGGAGACAATGTGAGGCCTGCATATTCTGTTTGATAGTGGAAACAATGCGTGATAAATTACTAGGGCTGTTGAATAGTAAAATAGCTTCAAAATAGCTTCAAAATATTTGAACTATGTCCAAAATATGCCATGTTTCCCTGCACAGGATTTGAACATTTAAAAAAGAAATAATGTGGAAAAAATATGTTTATTTTCTAAAATATTTATCAAAATAGGCCCCCTCAAGCTATACTCTATGGCTCTGGTTACAGGGAGACGCATATACATATATATGTCTCCGTAAAACTGTGCTTCAACGTTTTTTTTTTTCTTCAATGAAAATTGCTCTGTGGGTTGACTTATCTGATTAAAAATGTAACTGCATTACATTTTTTAATCAGATTTATCAACAAAAACAATTGATGCCATTAACTTGTTATTTTTAACAGCCTTATAAATTACACCAGATACTATACAGCATCACAGTATGATTGCACTCTTGAATGAATTCGCTACATTTTCTGCAGTTGTCCAGCAGAGCGCAGCTGTTCGCCTGAATCGCCTATATGATTGTAGCTTAAGTCCAACACTTTCAGATGGCGATTGGAACTTAGAGCTGAGACCAGATAAGAACAGCCTTTCTCTGAGACCATGCAGCCTGACAACCTACACACACACACACACACACACACACACACACACACACACACACACACACACACACACACACACACACACACACACACACACACACACACACACACACACAGGATTAAAGGGTTATTTCACTTTAAACATGTTTGGGGGGTCATTTTAATGTCTACCTGGATTGTATACTGTACTAGTCCATGACAGGAAGTATGTGGGTAAATAAGCATATTAGTATGTACCAGTATGCATTTTACAGTATATAAAAGGTTAGGCAATACTGACCTGAGGGTCTCCAGTGTGCACTTTTCACTCGCCAGTCCAACACAAAGCATCTTTATTCCTAAATCCTGTATATCATTATTACTCAAGTCCAATTCCAGAGGACCTGAGTCAGATTCGAGAACTGACGATAAATCTTCACAGCATCTGTGGGAGAGGTTGCAGTCACTCAGCCTAAAGAAAATAGAAATAGCGCTAAAGTTAGATCTTTCTATTTTCCTTTCCATAGAAGAAAGATGATGCAATATATATATATCCAGTAGTTCACATACAGTACTCTTTTGGAGGCTTTGACCACTGGCAGCAGTCGTCGAAGACCCTCTTCTGAAGCAGAGTATTTTTTCAGGTCAAACACGTCCAGCTCCTTTCCTGACGACAGCAATATGAAGACCAAAGCTGACCACTGAGCAGGAGAGAGCTTGTCTGTGGAAATACTCCCCGAGGCCAGGGACCGTTGGACCTCCTCCTCTAGAGAGCGATCATTCAGCTCATTCAGACAGTGGAGCAGACCGATGGTTTTCTCTTGAGAGAGATTCTCCCTGATCTTCTTCTTGATGTACATGACTGTTGTTTCGCGGTTCGCCTGGGAACTCTTTTGTTGGGAAGACCAACAAAACGACTTTCTTAATAGCGATTGATTGGCTTCCACCAAGAGGCCAAGCAGGAAACGTAGGAACAAGTCCAGGTGTCCGGTTTTACTCTTCAAGGCCTCGTCTACAGCGCTCTGGTAAAGGTCCTTCTTAGATTTGCGTCTGAAGAGCTTGGACAACTTGGAGGTTGTTGGTGACATTAGGTTGAGACCACTCTGCTCGTATGAGAGAAAGACGTGAAGAGCAGCCAGAAACTCCTGAACACTCAGATGAACAAAGCTGAACACTGGGACTGGGTACATGTTGGCCTGCCCTTCAAACTTCTGTGTGAACACCCCTGAGTACTCTGAGGCATCTGTGATATTCATGCCAGACTCTTCCAGGTCTGCTATATCGAAGACAAATTTTCCTGGCAGCTGTTCAGCTGTTCCTTCTTTGAACAGCTGTTGAAATGCCAGTTTTGCCAGAGAACGAATGGCCTCCATATTCTCTTTAGTCAAGACTGAACGTCTCTTATCTCCATCCATCGTCATCCTCTCATTCTGATGTTGGAACTGAACCACGACGAAGTGGATGTACATTGCAGTCAGGGTCTTCGGCAGGGTCTTCGAAGGCATCTCGTCTTTTCCCAAGATTTCCTCTAGAACTGAAGCAGCGATCCGACAAAAGATTGGAAGGTAGCACATGACGTGGAGGCTTTGAGATGTTTTGATATGCGAGTAGATTGTGTTGAACTGGTCCTCATCATGAATAAACCTCTTTTTGAAGTACTCCTCCTTCTGGGGGTCAGTGAACCCTCTGAGCTCGGTCCGCCTGTTAACAGAACGGGAAGGGATCAGATATGCGGCCGCAGGTCGTGTGGTTATCCAGATGTGGGCAGAGGGGAGCAGGTTTCCCTCGATGAGGTTTGTCAGTAGCTCCGCCATTGAGGCTTGCTTTGTGACATCAGTCAATCTAGCGTGCCTCGGGGTCGGGAAATTTAGGGGAATCCTACACTCATCAAGGCCGTCCAAGATGAACACAGTTTGAGTTTCTTTTTTGCAGATACTCGCTGCACTGATTTCACCAAAAAAGTGTTGAAGAAGTTTCACCAAACTGTGCTCGCCTTTAACCGTATTCAAGCTTCGAAAAGTGAATGGAAACATGAAGTCGATATCGTTATTGGCTTTATCTTCTGCCCAGTCCAGAGCATACTTCTGAGTTGAGACTGTTTTGCCAGTGCCAGCCACTCCCGTCGTCATAACTGTTTTGATCTTTTTGATTTTTTGATTATCTCTTTTGTCTTCATCTAAATGTTCAAAGACGTCTTCAAGTGGTGCTTCTGCAGGTCTGAATTGCTTCCTAGATGCTGTTTCAATCTGACTGACCTCATGTTTGACACTGGCCTCCTCACAATTTGTGAGATAGAACTCAGTGAAGACCTGATTAAGAAGTGTGTCTGGAGCTTCGGTTGTTTTTGACCATTCCTCCAAACACTTCAAATCCTCCTTAAGCTTAGACTTGAGTTGTTGAGTTTCTTAAAAAAAGAAAAAAAAGAAAAAGTAAGTGAATAAAAAAGTAAGTAAATAAGTGCATGTTATGGTAAATCTGATCCTCTGATCAGAGGAAATCTGATGTTAAAAGGGCAATGCATCCAAACACTTCCTGGTTAGTTTGGAATTCAGAGATCCTTCCTGTCGGCAGTCTTGACAGGAAGTAGACATGTGTTGCCATGTCTGCTATTCATAAGCAACGTTTTTTTAGTTGAAACCCCATGTCATAGACCATGGTTGCTTATTTCTCTCACACAATCTGGAATAATGTACTTGCCCCGGTGTTGCCAAATTGTGTGAGAGATATAAGCAATCAGTCAATCATGAGCTATACATTACACAGTATGCATTATACTCTGAGACTCTACATTGGCAGCTACTTAGCAGAATAGCAGATCTGCTTGCTCAAATTGTGCCACTGTGGTAGATCTGCTATTTTCCAAAACAGTTCTTGTTGTATACAGATGAAAAATAAAAACCTGGCTGGCACAAAACATTTTACAGGTGGGGATTGTGTGCACAGATGCACAGAACATGGGGTCCTTTGACTCATTGTTCATTTGAGCAGTATCACAGGTATGGAACAAGCCTTAAAATCCTGCAAATAGTAAACTGTCATTATTTTCAAGCAAATGTACTCAAAAGGGTTGCTTATAAAAAGCGGACATGGCAACACTTGGAGAAATCCATGAAGTAGTCATGATTTTAACTGAAGATTTTAAACATTTCTAACTCATGTGATCATCTCAACAGCACACCACAGATAATACAAACTATGAAGAACTAGGAAATGGTATTATCAAATGGAAAAGTGTGGTTTAACGAACTGAACTTTATTCCTAGAAATTCACAACCAATACATTCACAGTGAATGGGAGTCTGCCGACAGGAAGGATCTGTGAATTCCAAACCAACCAGGAAGTGTTTGGCTGCATAAGGTCCATTGTTTGTCTGCTGCTGGTAACCATGTGGTAACATTTTGTGTCATCCTTTGAGATCAGATTCATTATAGATGGATGTTCCTATGGGCCACATATGGTCGTTTTTTACATTTAATTGTGATTACATTCTCCATCATGTTAAAGGTAATAGAGGCAACTTCATAGCCAAAAATAAAAATAGATATATACAGCTATATATATATATATATATATATATATATATATATATATATATATATATATATATATATATATATATATATATATATATATATATATATATATATATATATATATATATATATATATATATATTGCCTTTTTCCTCTATATGTTGCTTCTACTTTGATGCTGCAAGTGTTTTCTTGCAGGCATTTGCTTCATTCTGCAGATGGTCCAGAACTTTGTTCTCATCTGGCTCAGGAAAGTCGGTGCTAATTTGTGAGGGGGAAGGGGGTTGTGTAGGGTGAGGCAGCGTTTTAGCCAATCACAGCACAGCAGTCTCCAGCAGATTCATAATGAGCCAATAGAGGGGAGGTGAGGTGGAGTTAGATTCTGTTTTTAAAACAAATCTGTTTACAAACACAGTGTTTGTACACACTAAAGTTGACTATATTATCTTTAAAGCTGAGACTTATTACTGCACTCTAGAGTGTCGGCAGTTAAATCAAAGGTTTCATTTCTCACCTCTCTTCACTGAATGTCTTGAAGGAAGTACAGCTCCTGCGTGAGAACATGAGTAATGTAGTGAGCTCAGTGAGTTGACATAACATTCATGTAACAGGATTCTTGTCAATACCGAAGGAAATAATGAAATAATTTTCGTTGCCAGGAGAACTATCACAATTACGTGTTGCTGGTAACATATTGTGTGACTGTGTCAACCCATATGGGAAAAAAAAAAAAAAAAAAAAAAAAAAAACTTTATATGCAAACTCTTCAAAACTGGCATCATTCATACAATCCTCATACAGTTAATATTAAGAGCCATAGTATTTTTGTAAAGTGAAACATATATTATAAAAACATTATTTTGTGATTTATAGAGAGGGACAGAAACGCCCCTAATGGGCGTAAACATTTTCGCTTCTAGCCCCGATCCCTGTTCTGGGGCTAGTAGGGCAATAGCAGAGAATGGGACTTTGTCAACAGCGACAGTGCAACACTTCACTATGGTTCAGTTTGCCCCAGAGCGGGATGTTCTATGCTGCACAGTAATTAGAAGTAAGAATTACAGTATATATGACATACACAACATACAGTATATAAGATCCATAGTACTTTTTGTAAAGTGGCTTGTATGAAAAGTGCCACTTTCAAGAGTTCCAAATATAAGTATTGTAAGTAAGTATTTTACATATGGATAGATGAATGAAAACACTTTTATAGGCCTAGTCCACAAATACTAATTCAATGATTGTTGAATGTCACAAAGAATACAAGTATTTAACTTAGAATTTATTTAGTTCTTTATGCATTTGCTTTAAAGGTGGAATGGACCGGAAATGGTGTTTATTATTATTATGGATTCCACCAGATTATCTGGAACAGAGGGTTTCTGAACCACCACATATACGATGTCCCTCATGCTGACCTGCAGGATATAGACACAGGTATTTTGGGGATATATACCTGCACTCACAAAGCCTGCCAACTACGCCAAATTGTAGTGATATGTGGAACGCGGGACTCCCACTTGCCAGTCCAACGCATTTCATAAGAGAAGTTCATATGAGTCGAATCGTTCACGAACGTCATATCACTGACTTAGATCATCATAGTGAGTGAGGGGGCATAGTGCTTACCAAGGCTCTCCAGCAGGTGGGGCTCATGTTGTTGAAGGGCATTGTAAAAGGCTGCTCTTATTCGAGTTCCAGCTTTATCTATCTTGTCCGTGTACAGTAGCCTCATTTGTTCCATGCTTGTCTTCTGAGCTTGGATGCCGGCATAGTGCTCAGGGTGGATCATGTGTCCCAGTGTGTCCACGATAGCCATGACCATGGAAACCTTTTGAATCAACTTTGCCCTGTTCTGTATCACAAAATGTGCTGTTTCAAAGAGAAAAATACATTTGAGTTAAATGCATAAACAGAGGCAATGGTGTCATTTCAATTCGAAAGTCTGGGGTCACTTAGGCCTGATTTACACACTACAACGTAGCCTGAATCAGATCTGTGCTGAGATCTAATTGGTCTAACAGGTCACATGATTGATTTAAACCATTCCAATATGCATGTGACTCAGATCTGATTCAGGCTGGATTTGTCTGCCAGTGTAAAACAGGCCTTAGAAATGTGTGTATGTAGGAGGAGAGATCTCCTACATATAGGCATGGCATATGGAATCCCACATGCAAAACCAGAGGAGTTGAAAAGTATTTCATGAGGACTAGTATATTATAATAATATTATGAGAACTTGTATACTATAATAATGAAAATGAAACATTTTCATTCTCAAAACTCCCAACTCCCTTGGTTTTGGATGGTTGATCCCAGAAGCCACGCCTGCATAGCTTGCTTATCAGACTCAGGCCCCGGCCACACGAGGAAAATATCTGTTCTTTTCCTCCCCCGTTGAAAAAAAAAATCCTGTCCACACGACAAAGATATCCGTGTCCACGCGTAAACCCAAAACGGACATTTGGGGCTCCAACACGTATGCCAAGCCAGTAGGTGGCGATAAGAAATATTTGGCACAACACAGAAATGGCTGGTGTTAGCTGGTTTCCATGGTTACCCAAATACAAATTTCACGTAACCTGGTAGTAGTAAGGGACTATGTTATTGGAGTTATTGAATTGAAGTGAATTGAATATTGGAGGAAATGTGAACTGTAACAGTTCACATTAATTAGTGCACAGGAGGGGTATACCCTTCCTGTGAATTAAAAAAACAACAAAGGTCCGCAGCCGCTCCACAATTCCTACCATGATGCGCTATGGGGACTGATAAAAGTCTGGGATTCCGGGAGGTGGGAATGTCGTAACTCTTCTACTGGATGTTACTGGATGTTAAAGTAGTCTACTAGACTACTTTAATATAACATCCAGTAGAAGAGTTACGACATACTGTAGAGGGGTCAGAAACTGAGCGCTCGCGCTGTTCAATGCAGCCTGAATAGGGACACCTCGGAAGTTGTTTGGTCACGTCATGAGCTGATAAGTATGAGACGTCATCGTTTTCGTTTCACGTGTCTACACGGCTCCGCTGCTCCGGATATTTTCGTATATCTTCACTTATTTATCCATTTGCAGAAAACTCCGTTTGAGTGACGTAAAACGCCGTTTGCGTGTAGTAGAACGGCCCAAACGCAGGAATATTTCTGTGTTTGGCAAAAGATCCGGAGTCGTGTGGCCGGGGCCTCAAGTTCAGCTTTGTGAAGCTTGTGTCTGAAATTGTCCGCTGTCCCTGACATTTCAAGGGGGAGGGGTTTGGTTCATAACAAACAAACCAGAGGTTGTTAATCATGCTAATGGACTAGCCTGTTTGCCAACCACACAAACACTGCCAACGAGCACTAAAAGCAGTAAAATATGTCGGATGATGATGATGTTTATACAACCCAACGCCTCTTTAAAGAAACTATTTGTCATAGGTCGGTTTAATGTAAAGATTGATATATCCGCGATTCAGCACAGTTGCAGCCGCCCTCCTTGTTGTTTGACACTTTAACAACCCCCAACTCTGACTCCCATTGGTTAAATATATCATGCGGTTTCAGAGGAAATTAGAGGTTGATAGAAGGGCAGACCAAGAGACTTGGTCTGAACCAAGTTGATGGGTCTGAACCACGCTTTGAGCAGTAGTGTATACCTAACTGCTACTGTTCATCCCCACATGACCAACTGGCAGGCTATTTTTATATTTGGTATAGGCTATTGTGAATATTGTTTTGTAATAAGGTATTGATTTACGCAAGCTAGTAAAGAACATGTTTGCCCAGCTAGTGTGTACACCGTTTACTCAAGCATCGAACTGAAAGAGAACAGAAGCCTCACCTTTTTCTGCATCCTTTATGTCTGAAGGCAAGCTGCCAGCAGCATCCTGTCGTACACACAAAGTCAACTTATTAAGAATGCAGCCAATAAGACTGGATCCCAGGCTAAAGTTGAACCTGGTTGACCGTGGATCTAATAGAGCCATCCTGCTTGCAGGGGATATACTGAATTTTGGCTTAAAAAATTAAATTGGCACATCCAGTGAACAGCAGGTGCAGGGCTGGCAAGATGATAAAAATATAGCTGCAAGCAGCGATAAGACAGGACCAAGCAAGTAGCTAATTAAGGCAATAAGTAAATAGAACAGTATGCACAATAAGCCATAGAAGCATGGAAGTCTGAACTCAGAAAAGAATAACTTGAAACCTACTTGTGTAGTGTCAGTCCTCTGTTTTAAATGCAGGACTGGAGCTCCCAGTCAAGGCTTATTCATTAATTTTACACACACTTCTTCATAATAATCTGGATTCTTTACATTGAATCTTTACCAAAGGTGTCCGATCCATTGTTTCTACTGTAGGTGGGACATGACACTTGACAATATAATATAATATAATATAATATAATATAATATAATATAATATAATATAATATAATATAATATAATATAATATAATATAATATAATATAATATAATATAATATATAGGGCTGTTGAATGATTAAAATTTTTAATCAAATTAATCACAGCTTCAAAATTAATTTAATCATGATTAATCACCAATCGAACTATGTCCAAAATATGCATGTTTTCCTGTACAGGATTCCAACATTTAAAAAAGAAACAGAATCTGTGGGAAAAAAATAACCATTTATCTTTAAAATATTTATCAAAATAGGTGATCTACAAGCCCTCAATGCTTGTAGATCCTCCAGCTATACTCTATGGCTCTGGTTACAGGGAGACACACACCTATATGTCTCCGTAAAACCGTGCTCTACCCATTTCTTTCAATGAGAAAATGCTCAGTGGTTGAGTCAGTGTGCACATGAGTTAATTGCGTTAAAATTTTTAATCAGATTAATCAACAAAATTAATTTAATCCCATTAATTAACTATTTTCAACAGCCTTAAAATATAATATAATATCTTTGACATTATATGAAATGATACAGAGACCCACATGATAGCAGAGTTTTATGGCAGTTTTAATTCATACACAGGCAGTAAACCTACTGTACATCTGAGGACAAAGGTTGAATCTGTTTACCTGCTCTGAGGAAGCGTCTGTTTTTCCACCATCACTCTCATGCACTCTGGACTCCATCTCTTAACACTGCTGTTGAAATAGCAGCCCATTTCATTATTTTGGAAACTGTGTATATCCATTATATATAAACTGCATGTGTATATCCATTATCCTTTACAAACCCACAAGAACTCCATCATCCCTATTGGAGAGGGCACTCAATATCATCTCATAGAGCACTTAATTCACACATCACATCATGACATGTTGTATTGTAACCTTGTAGTTCTGCTTTGTTATATAGGATGCAGTAGATTCCTGAGACAGCCCTACCTTTATCCTGCATCACAGCACCCACTTTGAGAAAGCCTGATCTACCGTACATACTATAGTGGATTTGACATGGCATAAATCTGAGACATCACAAAAAAAACAGAATCGTCTAAGAGCTTTAGTCATTTGAAACAGTGCTTCCCCTACCTGCAAACGGTAATCCACATGCTACTTAGACACACAGCCGCATAAACATCTTGCAAAACTGGAGCCTTGTTTTGATAAAATGCAATAAAATATTATTGTATACCGTAATTACCTGCTAGGATGGCCTGCTTAATTAGCATCCAGATTAAGTTAAGACAATTTACCTTTACAGAGGAGACGCTGAAAGGCAGTATTCACCAGGGTGAATTCAACTGAAGGGTCATTAATGTCCTCAAATCCAAACAAACTGCGACATAAAAGTGGATTAAACAGTAACTATATATTGGTAACTAGGCAAAAAGTAGCTAGGCGGCAACAAAAGCATGGATTTATAAGGCGAGACCACTGGCGTCACCACCATTCATTGTGTGTATGTCGCTGCACCCTCACTTTTTGAGAGAGAGAAAGAGAGAGAGACAGTCAGAGAAAGAAAGAGAGAGAGAGAGAGAGAGAGAGAGAGAGAGAGAGAGAGAGAGAGGGAGGGAGAGAGAGCATGTGCACCAAGCACACAGAGGTATAAAACAGCAAACTGTTGTTTTTTTTGTTTTGTTTTTTATTCTTTCGATGGTCCTTGAATCCTTAACCGATTTTGATAATTCCAAGTCGTCTTTACTCTGTGAAGTTTATATTTTCATTGGGTGTATGAGTCATTTTGTGATAAGCCTTTATAAGATGATTATGGACTGAGATAATGCACCTTTTATAGTCATGCAGCCTATATTCCATGTGGCAGGCTTCTCTCAAAAGACTTTCCCAGTCCTTAATTTCGAAAATGTATTTAGTAACAAAAAACTTGTGCATGTATGTGGGTGGTAGGACACCAGGCATTCAAATAGTTGTGAAAACACTGAGACTGCAGGAATCGAACACCAGAGCATTCGCTAGACATGACATGACAATAGGGCTGAGACCAATTAGCCGGGAATGTTGTGTGGCCCGTGGGCCTGATCTTGACTGGGTGCTACATTTACAAGACACATAGGGCTTCACGATTTTGCCTGAAAAATAATGAAACCTTGATTTCCAACAGAGAATAGGGTGGTTCTTATTGAACAAAGATGATGGATGGATGATGGAAGTGCAAACCTCACTTTTCTTTCTCTTAATGAACATTCAGGTATTTATTTTCTCTTATCAGAGTCTTGGACTACCTTTTCTTAAAGTAAACAGCAGAACACATTGCACTTTTCTTTTCTCATTTAACAGAACACGTTTTACGGTAAGATAGGCTCTGAGCGAGTGTGGCACAGTTCTACAATAAATGTGCTAGGAAAGGGGAATCACAATTTTCTTTTTTTTTTACATTGTCCAAATTCTGAAACGTTGTTGTTTTTTTTCACTGATCCTCCTACAACGTTGTAGTTTTATTAAGGGTAACTGTTGTAAAATTGCAATATTACACAAGGCAATGTCATTTACTAATTAAAACTGAGCAGCATGAGGATCATAATTGTGTGTGCGTGTGTGTGTGTGTGTGTGTGTGTGTGTGTGTGTGTGTGTGTGTGTGTGTGTGTGTGTGTGTGTGTGTGTGTGCGTGCGTGC
Source organism: Benthosema pterotum (assembly GCA_039105355.1). Lineage (NCBI taxonomy): Eukaryota > Metazoa > Chordata > Actinopteri > Myctophiformes > Myctophidae > Benthosema > Benthosema pterotum. Next base: position 48,033,716 of record CM076974.1, read on the forward strand.
GTGCGTGCGTGCGTGTGTGTGTGTGCGTGTGCGTGCATGTGCATTAGGACTCACTTTGACCCTAGTGGAAGGTAGGAGTGGTATTTTATGACCTTCCATTAGGGTCAAAGTCAGTATGTCTATAGTCTGTGAGTCCTAATTCCATAGTCAGTAGCACAAACGCACACATGCATGCACACGCACGCGTGCGCGCGCGCGCACACACACACACACACACACACACACACACACACACATGCTGCTCAATTTTACAACAGTTACCCTTAATAAAATTAAGAGGATCACTGCTTTTTTTTTCCAATGAAAGTTGGGTGTTACTGTGTGGTGGTATAAGTCACTGCATGTGATGCTGTTTCAACCATTCAGGTTAGTTCCTCCAAACGGCCTGTTATAGAATGACAGTTTTTTTTTTTTTTTTATTGTAAGCCTGGACTGTTGGTCAAAACTGAAGAGTACATGCATTTCACTCCAGGTGCAATAAACCACCCATAAAGTGAACCTTGAACCTTGCTGAGAGAGATCCAGAGATAGTCCTCACAGTACAGGAAGTACTGTGTCATGCATGCAGGCCCGGCTGTAACCTTTCCCAGTTGGGGGGGCAGACAAAAATAGTATGGGGGCGGTTGCCCCCATGCCATTTTTGTTTTTAATTCACCCCAAACCCGCACACTGAAGAGATAACTACGCAGTTTCGTATGTTTATGATATCTATCTTAACACAAGCATCAATAATAACATCACTTGTTGTTGAAGTTGCAACAGGCACAAAGCATGCATTACTCTGAGCTTTTTTTTTCTTTCCTTTTTTGAATGATGAAATGGTGTTGATTTAGTGGCACGACAATTGTAGTTAGTTAGTAGTGTAGTGTTTCAGATCATTTAAAATACACTGTAAGCAATTTAATTTGAAATATCTATGAAACCTGGGTTGTTTGCATGCCATCATGTTTGGTGGGGCAGTCATTTAGGGGGCATTATTGCCCCCCCCCCATGCCCATGTCTACATCCAGCCTTGCATGCATGCACACATTGGCACCTTGTTTCTGATGTCCATCGTCTTGGATTTCAAGACACGGAATTTGTACCTGCAGACAAAAGATTTTTTTTAGTACAAAGTACAAATGTAAAATATATAAACAACGTGTGTGTAAGGGTTTGTCTTCCATACAGAAGATCATATATTATTCTCATAAGAAAAGAGTCAGCCGATGACATGCAGCCTGGAAACGTGTTAATGATTATGGGTAAGTTGATCTAATGGTGGACAAAGTAACTTTTTTCTCCTTAGAGAGAGAGAGAGAGAGAGGGGGGGGGGGGGGGTCATGCACCCCTTGCCCTTTTGCCTCAACATGCCCCTTTGTTTTAATATGTATTATTACTTGCATAGTGTGCGTGCGTGCGTTCGTGTGTGTGTGTGTGTGTGTGTGTGTGTGTGTGTGTGTGTGTGTGTGTGTGTGTGTGTGTGTGTGTGTGTGTGTGTGCGTGCGTGCATGCGCACACGCGTTGGTTTGTTCATCCAAAGTGACACTTTGTTGTGAGCTTGTAGGACTGAATCCTACATGTAGTTTGATTCACACATAGAACCAAACTGAATTCATTATTCCCTCTGCTGAAATGAACAATAGCATATGTTTTTTATAGATTGTTTGTTCAAAAATGCCGCACCCCTATGCCACCTGATCCATTGATCATACAGTGGATGCAGGAAAATCAGTTTATGCAGTGGGAATAAAATTAGCATAATTGAGTACTCAAAAGAAAGGAACGAGATGCACCAGAAAAAGGTTGTCAGTGTCAGTCACTCTGTGACATCAGAATGTATTGTGGATACTGTACTGTACTGACGTGAGAAACAACATTAATAATAGAGCCTTGTCTTGTTCTACAGGTTTACTGTGTGTGCTGACAGGATGCCACTCCAGTTGTGGAATTGGGAAAGAAAATGTTGGTGGAGAATGTGTTTTAAAATGTGAGTTGAATTTCATCCTGAACTTTGTTATCCAGTAATTTGCTTCTGCTTTGTGTTCTTCCGCATTGTAGTTGTATTTTTCCCCATCTGAGCAAAAATGTGCTTGGTGATTTGGTGTTTCAACCCATAATGTTCAGGCCTACGCAAGTCACTACATAATGCCCTTTGCATGTACATTTGCAGTGCTGGTTCTAGGGCTTTGGTGGCCCTATGCGAGATTGACCCCCATGCACCGCCACACCGGCTGCATTAACCCATTTTAGGCAAGAATCCCTTCTCGTGTTTTAAGCAATAGCTAGCATTAGCTTGAACTATTTAAAAATAGTCTGATATTATTATTTTTTTAAATGTGACCCAAATCTTTGAATATTCTATCACTGTTGTTTTTAACTCAAATATTTTGCTTTTGACGTTGTCCCTGGAACCAGGGGAGGATTATCCAACGGGCACGTTGGGCCCAGGCCCAGCGTCCCTGAGCTCGGGGGGGCTCCTGAGCTTGGCTGTGTGACCACTAAGAGGTTCAGGCACAGGGTTCCCTGTCAAAAGCCGTAACAGTGAATAACCACCCAATAACAGTGGCGCACACTGGCCTTATCACTGTTACTTATTCAAACTGTGTCAATAAAATAGCCCCGAAAGTCCTAGACCATCATGATACTGTACATTGCTGCAAGTGTTAGTTATTTTGCCTGTTTATTATTTTTAATCAATCCCTTGCTGTAACCTGCTGAAATGCAGCTGAATATCGCAGGCCTATATGTCAGACACCACGCGCCACGATGGGAAGCAACAAAACACCAGTGGCCTATATTTTCTTGATCCGTCTATGCCTGGAACTTCATAATTTTTCAGATGGGGGTCAGCCGGCCATATACAGATGATTGCAGGGGTCCTTGACATAAAATATTGAGGTCCACTGACGTAGAAAGCTGAGGTTTTATTCAGTAAACTGCCAGGGTTTAGAAGACCTTTTTGTAGAATCAGTTTTCAGGTCCAAATATGTGAAGTAAAGGTGGAAGCCATATGCTCCCAGGCCACCACCATATCCTGTGTATGGTATATGGGAATACCGGTACATAAAAAATAAAATAAACTTCCTCCCCGTGATGTGACCCTAGGTTGTGGCTTTAAGCAACCACTTATATTGCTTATGCCTAGAACCAGCCCTGTGAATTTGTAACACTTTTCAACTTTGTCTTTTTTCTTTGATTTCCAGACAAAACCAGGCTAGTCAACGGCACCGACCATTGCTCTGGTCGACTTGAAGTCTTCCACAACGATGAGTGGGTGAAACTTTGCAGGAGTAACGACTGGAGCAATAGCCAGGATGCGTTGATATGCAGCGAGCTCGAATGTGAACCTCCATCTCAAGGATCGTTTTACTTTGGTGAAAGTAAAACGCCGCAGAGAGGCTTCACGAGTCAGTGTTTGGGTACTGAGACCTCTATCGCAGACTGCTCACTTCAGGCCCACGCTGCAGCATGTGACCCTGTTGCTTTGAAGTGTAGAGGTTGGTGTTTTCGTTTTACGTTTCACGTGAGAGAAAGAATAGATACAGGCACATACAACGACGAAATAACGCTCTGGGGATTAAAAGGCCCAGTGTTGCTTTTTAGCAACATTAACCCTTTAATTATTTAAAAAAAATGTTATCATTATTTTTTATTATTTTTTCACATACATATCATGGTTGAGGTTGATTGTTTAGAATTTCATTGAAATTGGTCATGATATTTGCATAACAATACCCCCCACAGACACTACAATTAGCCTCTTCAATTAATCTCTGGACTTTTTCTTCAATTAATCTCTGGAATTTTTGATGATTTTTAACCTTTGACCTTTAGCCTTTAACCCTAATCAAAGTATGTAAAATTACTGCAATAAATCTATTTTTGTGATTTTATTTTGTGATAGAATGTCTAGGGTTAATTAATTGAAAATCCGACTACAGCAGCTGATTGGTGCTGTTTCAAACAAGAAACATGGTGCCTGCAGTGAAACGCGAGCACATCAGTCTATTATGCTTCTCACCCTCATGGTGAAGAGGCAGCAAAATGATTTCGCGGCAGTTGGAAAATGACAAGAAAATGATTTCTACCCTCCTGGAGGTCTTACTGTTGGTAGTACCTGCTTCCATGCAATGTCCATTGTCTCGATCATTCAACATTTAGGTGACTCTGACTACCTTGACTCTGCGGGCCTTGGTCCAAGTGTCAGCTGCTTTTACAACGCTGTAACGGGTGTAACAGGATGTTTCGGTAGGCCTATGTTTTGTTAATCATTCCTCTGCTTGGTCTTCCTCAATGTCTTTTATGCAAGCCACTTTTGTTTAAAAACAAATATTGACCTAGATATACTGTAGTTACATCACCAAGAGTAGTGGTACATTATTGGCCAAATACTGTATACTGTCATTTCTGACAGTTTCAAATGTGTTTTCCCCCTGATTTCCAGACGGAACTGTATTACTGGAAAACGGCACTGACCGTTGCTCTGGCCGAGTGGAAGTCTTCCACAAGGGTGACAGGGTGAGACTGTGCAGCGATGACTGGAGCTCCAGCAAGGCTGAGTTGGTGTGTGGACAACTAAAATGTGGAATTCCAGCCGCTCCCCACGTGAAACCTGACTTTGGTGAAAGCAAGAAAAGGCTAAGAGGCTTTACGAGTCAGTGTTTGGGTACTGAGACCTCTATCGCAGACTGCTCCCTTCAGGCCCACCCTGCAGAATGCGACGGTGTTGCTCTGCAGTGTACAGGTACGTTTGGATCATAATTCTGTATGTAAGGGATAACACGCGACCAACCGCTGATTTGTTTCCTAATAACTCAGTTAGGAGGAAACAAATCACCGGTTCGAAGGGTGTTATCCGGCTTATTACATGGCTTATTACATCAGTGGTTTTCAACCAGTGGTCCAGGGACCGCCAGTGGTCCTTGAGAGGGTTCCAGGTGGTCCCCAGGCTAAATGATGGATAGTTGGCTACCCAGTAGCCCCGTTCCATTCCCTCTCATCTTCGCTGATAATGCTGTATACAACAAGCCAAATGGACCCGCTAATGGCATGCTGGAATAGAGTGATTCTATGTTGTTAAAATGTTATAAATGTTCATGCAGAGCTTACAATTTGTATGTGACTGATCTGTCCGTTAAAAATAATTAAAAATAAAATAAAAAAAGCTATTTTTTGGCGCGCACGTCCTCTTTTTAAAGATTGGGAATATGGTCACCCTATATTACAGTAATATGTAATGTAAAATTAAATTTGTTACTGCCCAACACTGGTTGTTATACATCATTTTAACTTTTGATGTCTGTCCTCTCAGGTCCTCCACCAGTAAGACTTGTGAATGGCTCAGATGGATGCTCTGGCAGAGTGGAGGTTTATCACAAAGGCTCTGGCAGAGTGGGGGTCCATCATGAAGGCCAGTGGGGGACCATATGCGATGACGAATGGGATCTCAATGATGCTCAAGTAGTGTGTAGACAGGTGGGCTGCGGAGCAGCTCTGGCAGCCAAAACGGGGGCGTTCTTTGGTCAAGGCCATGGTCAAATCTTTATGAACGGTATGAAGTGTTTGGGCAATGAGAGTTCTCTTGGTGCCTGCGGTCACTGGGGATATGGACTTCATGACTGCAACCACGCTGAGGATGCTGGTGTGATCTGTACAAGTAAGTTCCATGTTTTATTGTCTGCCTTGGATTATTAATGTTGTTCTCTTGTTGTTGTTGTTGTTGTGCTCCATGTTATTTACTTGATGTTACTTGATGATATTCGCCTGCATCACGATGTATGTAAAATACTTCACTGCTTCAATTATTTAAAAGGAACCCTGCCTATTGAGACAAATACTCCATACTACTTTCTATACTACAGATCTTCTGTGACGTCATCACTATGACAGGTCATGTAACAGGCACAGTAAAATGGTGGCCCCTATGGGATAAAAACATTATTCTTATTCTATGTGTTCTAAATGTTCAATTCGAGTTATATATAAGGGCAAGTAAAATGTATTATCCATATTTGTCTCATTAGGCAGGGTTCCTTTTAAGTAACAGTTGCTTGTACTGGTAATATTTAGTACGTTCTGATTAATTTATTCTCCATTACAATGGCAGCATAAAACAAGCATGTGCCTCATGTTGAGTAGATCTGCTGACCTCAGTATCCAATGAGTCAACCCCAAAACAGGTTCTCCATCATAGTACAATGGACCTTATGCAGCCAAACACTTCCTGGTTGGTTTGGAATTCACAGATCCTTCCTGTCGGCAGACTACCATTCACTGTGAATGTATTGGTTGTGAATTTCTAGGAATAAAGTTCAGTTCTTTAAGCCACACTTTTCCATTTGATAATACCTTTTCCTAGTTCTTCATAGTTTGTATTATTTGTGGTGTGCTGTTGACATGATCACATGAGTTAGAAATGTCTAAAATCTTCAGTTAAAATCATGAGTACTTCATGGATTTCTCCAAGTGTTTCCATGTCCGCTTTTTATAAGCAACCCTTTTCAGTACATTTGCTTGAAAATAATGACAGTTTACTAGTTTTTCTAACGCTTGTTCCATACCTGTGATTCTGTTCAAATGAACAATGAGTCCCCCATGTTCTGTGCATCTGTGCACACAATCTCCATCTGTAGAATGTTTTGAGTCAGCCAGGTTTTTATTTTTCATCTGTATACAACAAGAACTATTTTGGAAAATATCAGATCTACCAGCTCACAGTGGCACAATTTGAGCTTGCAGATCTGCTATTCTCAAGTAGCTGCCAATGTATAGTCTTACAGTATAATGCATAACGTGTAATGTACTGTATATATGTATAGCTCTTGATTGACTGCTTGCTTATCTCTCTCACATATTTTGGCAACACCGGAGCAAGTACATGGTTCCAGATTGTGTGAGAGAAATAAGCAACCATGGTCTGTGACATGGGGTTTCAACTAATTGTGAACCAGGGACCACCAACCTGACTTAGAATCAACATGGGGACCACCACAGTTACCCTTAATCCATTCTGTTACTTTATTCAACCTTTCATTAAAACTTACGTTAAGCGATATACAGTAGCCTAATGATAGTGTAGACATATGGCATTACTATTCCCACAATAATGTTATTATGATAAACCCAGGCAAGCTTTCTTGAGATTCTAACACCCATGTCTGTCGATTTTGTTATCCTCAATCAGACTTTCAGTAACTGACAACATTGGCATGCTTACATTGCACAAAGCTTTAGTGTGCTGTTCTATGGAAGGAAAGAAATTAATACCTTCCCTGACCCTAACCCTATTGAAAATACCTGGATCTGGACTATGAAAACCAAATGAGCTACTATATTACTCTTTAAGACTTTCTTTAATGCTCTTAAAGACAAGAACTTGAGATTTGTTTTTCATTTGGGGTCTGTCCGTGTGTAGGCTACAGATGCTCTACATGGGGGTCCCTGGATCCTTTATGAAAAAGTTTGAGGAGGATCAGAGGTTTAAGCAACATTAGGGAACAAGCTTAATTAAAACATGCAACTAGTAACTACATTATTTTCAAGCAACTTTACTATAAAAAATGCTGCTTAAAAGCGGACATGGCAACGCATGTCCACATCCTGTCAAGACTGCCGACAGGAAGGATCTGTGAATTCCAAACCAACCAGGAAGTGTTTGGCTGCACATGGTCAATTCCAAAGGTGATGACCTATTGAGAAACACTGCAAAATGTCAGGGGCGGATCTAGGCATGGGTATGGGGGGAGGCAATGCCCCCCTAAATGCCCTGATTGCCCCACCAAACATGATGTCATGCAAAAACCCAAATTTCAAATATTAACTACAATTGAACACCAACTTGCCTAATAAAAGTCCTATAACTGAAAATGGTATGGGTGCGGCTTCATCTCCCATACCATTTTCTCCTGCCCCTCCCCCCCCCCCCATTTGGGAAATGTTACAACCGCCCCTACAAAATGTGTAATTGTAGCTGTGTGTCCTTGGGTCCTTGAGCACCTGGTCTAGTGGTGATATGCCATCCGCTTCGACCGCTATCAAGAGATAACTCCCAGTTGCAGGGTCGGGCTGGCCATAGGGAGTACCAGGAGCTCTCCCGGTGGGCCGCGACCATAGGGGGCCACAAGGGGGGAGTAAAAACATAATAATAATACAAGCCTGTATTGTACCTGTATACAGTAAGTGAGTGACAAATAAACCCTTTTGCCAGCATCATTCTTGTGAGAGCAGTCGGTCTGGGCCAAATTCGTGCAAAATGGGCCGGTCTGGGCCAAATTCACACATAAAATGACCGGGCCAAATTATCCCAGTCCCAGTCCAGCCCTGCCCAAGTCGTTGCTTATCAAGCCGACGTACCTCAAGACGAAAACCCAGAAATCCTTGATCAGTGTGGGGCAGTTGGCCGCTTTGTTTCCAGCCCTGTGTCATTATGGCTATGGTTATGGTTAGAGGAGGCTACTTGTTTTCGTATATTGACCAAAATAACTGGAATAAAGTTACCAAATGTGCGTTAAAACCAACCGCATCACATCGTATTCGCGGTGCAGTCGGGGGGCGGGGCTGAGTACGCATATCAACTCAGTCGGTTCGCAGCGCGCGACAAGACTCGACATGAGCGGCATGCTAAGCAACCTACTGGGAATAATCGCTTGATTATCGGTAGAATGCGCTGGAATGTGCACTCTGTACAGAGCGTTTTTCTAGATGTGGGTTTAGGTTTTCTTCTTTCGATGTCTTTGTGTACAGAGCAGAGTATCAAAATTATGTGAGTCAAATATGAAAACGTGACTCACTGTTTGAATACACGTTGCATACATTCTCTCTCCCTGTCTCTCTCTCAGGCATTAATCACTGTTTAAGAGACAACAGCTTCCATTTATCTATCTACCTATCTACCGCTTGGAGCCGAATGCAGATTGCTAAGCAGATAGGGCCCATGAAGTTTGTCCCATGATTCCAATCGTCCCCATGATGAATACAGCAAATTCTTGAAACGGTCGGAGTGTCAAACTTCTGCTTTGCCATGCCAGGACATAACTGAGTTGTTGTTGAACTGGTTCGGATCTAACCTGCCCCACCTGGGGGGCCAGGCAAAAATGTTCTGGGGGACAGTAGTTTCATAGTTGCCCCCCAAATCCTTGAAATGCTTAGAAAACTATGTATCCCATAGTTCCTTATGTAATTTTGTAGGATGAAGATTTTTAAAACTAAAAATATTACAAAAATATTTGTGGAAACCTAGCCTAACAAATCAGAAAATGTTTGATGCCATTTTTTCCAGAGGTTGTTTTAAAATGCCTACTTTCATAATGAATGTCTTAATATCTTGCCTCCTAGATGACCTAAAGTCAACACTTCAGGCCTTAAATATATATTTAATTATGATTTCTGTATTTGCCCTGCTATAGAGCTTTGGCCAACAGAAATAATATATGACCCAGTAGGAATACAACCATTTTGCATACCATCATGTTTGGTGAGGCAGTCAGGCCATATAGGGGGGCATTGCACCTCCCATGCCCATGCCTAGATCAGGCCCTGTTGTTGAATACACTATTAAATACTGGTCTCCAACCCACTACATCCACCTCTCCTGCACCATCCAGATATAGATAAATGTCTAGATAAAGACATTTGTGGCACGAATGGAACTTGTGAAAACCGAAATGGAAGCTTCTGGTGCAATTGTTCTGCTGGGTACAGTAACTACGGCAACGAAAGGACGCCATGCTCAGGTAAGATTCATGACATGATTATTGGTTTAAACCCTTAAACCCAAGGCTGACTGGAGTGACATGGGGCTCAATACTAGGCATCTTCCATTTTGTCTCCGCCAGGCAGAAGGCATAAACAAGACTTTATTTTGCAACCTGTCCATCCATCTGTTCGTGCCACTTTTTGCAAAACCAAGTATTTTATCATTGTTATATGTATTTCAAATTGGAGTGCCAACTTGCGTATTGCGCATAAGTAGGCCATGGCCTACTTATGAGGAAAGTGAGTTATCCAACAAAAACACTTATTTCAAACAATCAATGAGTGTTTGTTTGGAGAATCTCATTCAGGAGATAATACTTTTGACACACCATTACCGGTACGTCACCTAAACTGGCAAATTGGAGGCATCTAAACTGGCAAATTGGACTACTTTGAGAGACGACCGACGGTTGACGGCCGTGAAGAGATCGCTTTACTTACTTTACTAAATAATGAGATTGACGAGATCGAGGCCGATAATAGACATTTATAAATAATGTCATGAGTATTAGTCCACTCCGCTCACGCACAAGGCCTTAGTATGTGCTGTTGTCCTTCTCTCCCTGCATGCAGAGTTGCAGTGTGACCAGTTCAAAGCAGACAGTACACAGGCCAGTTGCATCTACAGTATATTCAATTCAATTGCACATACCTGTACAATGTGTGATACTAATATTGATGTCATCAGTATATAGAGCAAGTCAGAACATGTCTTCCTTTTGACTGATACAGGTCCAGAGTTCTCACTCACTCACCCTGTCTGCCTATACAGTCTTCATCAGGTGTTTCTAATATCTTGTCCCTGATGTGGAACAACTGCATGGACCTGTCTGAAGGAAAGACAAGTCATGGAGATGTACTGCTAAAGGTACACACACACACACACACACACACACACACACACACACACACACACACACACACACACACACACACACACACACACACACACACACACACACACACACATTTCCCAATTGGGTGAGCAGGCGAAAATGGTATGGGGATAGGGCTTATAATAGGCAAGTAAAGCATCAATATAACATCAATTGTTGAAGTTGCAACAGACACGCAGCATGCATAAAGCTAAGCTAAGCTTCTGTTTTCAATGATGAAATGCTGTTGGTTTAGTGGTGACACAGCTGTAGTTAGATAATAGCAGTAGTAGTGTTTCAAATCACTTTAATCATAAGCACTTTGATTTGAAATATCAAACATCATGTTTGGTGGGGCAGTCAGGGCATTTAGGGCGGCACTGCCCCCCCATGCCCATGCCTAGATCCGCCCCTGGTGTGCATGTGCAGTGCACGCACTCCTGCGCGAATGGCCGCACATGCAAACACACAGCATTCTCACATCTCATGGTTGTTTTCTCCTCTGTTGTGTAGGAGATGCTTACATCAGTGGATGCCATGCTGGAGTCCCCTGGTCAGCTCAACAACAGTGATGTAACTGGGTTGCTTCAGACAGTGGAGGATGCAGTGAGGCTAATCGGACCCCAGCTCCAAGATAACTACACCTCTATAGAGACAAACCTGACAGGTATCATGGCATGGCACGCAGTTGTACACACACACACACACACACACACACACACACACACACACACACACACACACACACACACACACACACACACACACACACACACACACACACACACACGTGACAATGACATGTTCCTTCCACACGCTACGTCCAACTAGGGAAACTCCCTGCATGGATTCAATTGTAAACTGCATGCATTCAGAACGGATTGCATTGTTAAAGCTCAGTTTCCTTCCTGCCGTTCTTTGATTCTCATCGAACACTCACTCACTCACTCCACTCCGTGCCATGGTGGACGCCTGGGCAGTCAGTGATCTCCAGCGCTCTCGCTCCTCAGCTGTTCGTAGCAGGGTCTGGAAGCTGCAGCCAGTCCATTCCTTGATGTTGTCCATCCAGCACTTCCTCTGCCTGCCTCTTCTCCGCTTCCCCTCCATTGTCCCTTGTAAGATGGTCTTGGACAGTGAGGTATGCCTTGTGATGTGACCATACCAGGCCATTTTACAACGTTTTACTGTTGAGAGTACGGGCTCCTGTTCTCCAGCATGGATGGTGACTAGCTGTCTAACATAGTCATTTGTTCGGTGTTCTGTGTAAGATATGTGCAGCATCTTTCTTTAGCTCTTGTTCTCAAAGGCCTGGATCCTACGCTTGGTGTCTGCTGTGAGTGTCCAGCTCTCACAGCCGTATAACAGGGTGGAGAGTACAAGTGACTTATACAGCCTGACCTTTACCAGGAAGCTGATGGTGTTGCTCCTCCAGATTCTGGCCAGTCTTGCTGATTCTTGTTTTAATCTCCTTTGTGGAGCTGCCATCTTTACTCAGAAAGGACCCAAGGTATTTGAAGTCCTTGACCACTTCCAGGGTTTGCCCGTTCATTATGATGTTTGTTGGTGTCGTGTTATTGTGGCTATTGACCAGTATCTTGCTTTTCTCCGCACTAATCTCCATGCCGTATGCCCTCGCTACCTGTTCCAGTCTGGTGGTGAGATCCTGGAGTTCAGCTTCACTTTTTCCCATGAGGTCTGTCATCAGCAAACCAGAGGTTGCAGATGGGTCTTCCTCCGATGGATATGGATGTGTGGAATTCTTCGAGGGCCTCATCCATGATGTCTTCTAGAAAGACGTTGAATAGAACAGGGGAGAGAAGACATCCTTGGCGGACACCGATTGTTGTTCTGAAAAGTTCTCCCATGGTTAATGAGAACTGCGCTGCTTGAGTTTGTGTAGAGTGATTGGATGACCTGGATGAGATTATTGTGAAAGTTGTAGTTTCGGAGCACCTGCCACAGCCCCTCGTGCCACACACGGTCAAAGGCTTTATTTAAAGACGAAGTTTTGGTAAAGGTCATGTTGATGCTGGAGGTCTTTCTCGATGAGTAATCTGATGTTGAAGATCTGCTCTGTGGTGCTCCTTTTTGGTCGGAATCCTGCTTGTTCTTCGGAGATGATTTCCTCTGCCTTGCTCTTTAGCCTGTTCAGGATGATCCGCAGCAACACCAGATCAGGCTTATGGTTCGGTAGTTCTGACACTGCCTTGCGTTCCCTTTTTTGGGGATGGGAATAACGAGAGATTGTGTTCATTTTTGGGGCCATTGCTTGGTTTCACAGATATTTTGACAGATGTGGGTAAGTACTTTTATTGTCTCATGCCCTCCATATTTCCAAAGCTCTGCAGGAATGTTGTCGATGCCTGGTGATTTGCCAGTTTTCAGGCTCCTTGCTGCCTCCTCCACTACAGCCTGGAGTATTGGTGCATCGTCAACTTCGCTGCTGGCCTTTGTGGCATCGCTAAGTATGTTCAGGTTGGGTTTTATTGTAAAGTTGTACAGTTCCTGGCAGTACTCTGTCCATCTTATGGCTATCTTTTCAGTTAACAGAGAACCGTCCCTATCTTCTATTATTGTTGCTATATGTTGCTGTGTCTTTGTCAGTGTCTTTAGTGTGGCATATGCTGCTTTGCTGTTGCCCTGTCTTATCCCTGCGTCTATGTTTTCACACTGCTCTGTGATCCACTTCTCCTTCGCTTCCCTTATCCTCTTCCTGATGTTTTTGTTCACCAGAGTGTGCTGTTCTGCTGCCTCTGGGTCATCCTTCTTGGTCCTTTTTAAGGCCCTCCTACGGTCACACAGGTCAAGGATGTCATCTGTGACCCACGGATTATTTTTCCTTCTGAACTTCCCTAGTACTTCTGTCGCTGTTTCTACAAGTGTATTCTCCAAGGTGTCTGTCAGTGAGTCTATGTCTTGTAGTAAGTTAAGTGTTGCAAATCTTCCCCCTATGGTTGCCTCAAATATCCCTGCAACTTGTGGGTCTTTCAGTTTGTCTAAGTTGAATCTGATGAGTGGTGTAGTGTGCTGCCTTTGTGTTTTAAGTTTGAGTCTGAGCGTCAACAGTACCATATCATGGTCACTTCCCACGTCCGCACCAGGAAATGTTCTGGTCTGGGCTTTGTTGATGCTTGACTTGAACCTTTGTGGGGTCAGTATGTAGTCGATTTGATTGTGTGTCATGCCATTTGGTGAGTTCCATGTCGCTCTGCGGGAGGTTTCATGTGGGAAAAGTGTGTTGGCTGCGGTGAGCTTATGGCTCCTTGCGAATTCCAGAAGTCTTAGGCCTCTGTCATTCGCTTCTCCAAGCCCAAAACGCCCTGCTGTCCCTCCCCAGTGCTCATATGCGTCTGTGCCTATTTTTGCATTCCAGTCTCCTTGGACAATGAGAAAGTCCTTCTTAGGTGTTGCCTTGATGGTGTTTTCTAACTCCTCATAAAAGGTTTCCACTGCATCGTCACCATAGTCCATCGTTGGGGCATAGACTTGAATGATGGGCTGTGCAGCGATCCGGATGCTGATGAACCTGCTGGATATAGGCGTGCAACTGATGACTGAGTTCGTTTTGTTCTTGTTGACAATAAAGCCAACTCCATGTTGGTGTCTAGCAGTGTTGGGGAATATTACTTAGGAAAGTAATATACTAATTACTTATTACCCCTTCAGAAAAGTAATAATATTACACTACTTATTACTTGGATGCAAAAGTAATATGTAGTATATTACATATTACTTTTTTATATTACTTTTGCACCCAGATCCCTGAAAAAAAGGAAATTAGCTACAACTACACAATCTGTCAGCTTCTTTTAGAGCTGAATCTAAAGAAGAAGAATATCAAGAGTCACCAATCAGCCAAACATGAATGTTGCCCCCACCACCGACTACGGATAAGCAGGTGAAGATGGATGGATGTATTTAGATAAATGTATTTAGATGAAGGAATACAGACATCCCACCCTGGAAAAAAAATACTAAAATATAATATTTATATGCCACACATGATTAACATATAGCCTACCATAGATTACATACTTGCAGTAGGCTGTTATTTCAGTCAGTGGATTGTTATTTGGTTACAGTTCTGTCTGTCAACTATGTTTTAATGCAAAATTAAAATGTATGATAAACATACATAAGCATAAGATCTTTTTGATTTAATATTGAGTATATGAGGGCTTATAGCTCCAGTGGCTTAATTGATGATTAAGCCACTGGCATCGCGTAATCAGAACAGCTGTGTAGCCTAAGGGAAATCTCCTGACAGACAGCGCATTGAGTGTGGACATTTAGCCCAGCTATTGTGTGATAAACGCATATTATAAACGCATGACTTATATGGCAAATGAAAATATCCTTGGATATACTTGGACCACAGTTGGAATTATTGCAATCGGGTGAGCATGGCCTGAGAGTTTTTCGATTCAAATCTCAACAAAGAATCACCGGAGTTTCACCGGAGAGGTAAGAGCAACGCAGAGCATTAGCGCCAACTCCGTTCTCTTTAAGTGGCCACTCCAAGCGCGGCTCTTCTACATAGACTTCTATTGAGGATCGGGACAATAAATATGGACAACAAGCTGCACAAACAGCTTTCGAGCGCTACGTTTCTGACGCCTCAATGTCGCAGCTTTGACACCAGATGTCTTTGTATGCGTCTGCCTAATAAAAATCCGCTGCTCATCTTTTTTCCGATCAAACTAAAGTCGCATTAGCTCATCTCCCTTCACCAACGCAATACTGTTGAACGCAGCAGCATGACAAAAGTAACGAAGTAATATTAGTAGAAGTAACTGTAATATTATTACTATTTTCTAGGAGGTAGTCTCGTTACACTACTCGTTACCTGAAAAAGTAGTAATATTACTCGTTACTCGTTACTCGTTACTCGTTACCCCCAACTCTGGTGTCTAGATTCCTCTCCACTGTACCCTATCCTGTGGCCTTCTTCTGTGGTGGTCTCATCACAGCTGGTCCACCTGACCTCGGCCAGTCCCAAGACATCCCACCTGTATCTGTCTAGTTCATCTGTCAGCTCCTTCACTTTCCCACAGGCATACAGTGTGCGGACATTCCATGTACCAATGATGGTGTCAGTCCTTGGGAGGCTGTGTGTTGAAGGTGTTCGAACTAAACTTGTCACCCCCACCCTGGGGCAAATCAGTGGGTAGTGCTGCCGTTATTGGTGTTTTTCCGGGCCTCGACCGTTCCGGCATGTGTGATCCTGACTGTTTATCCATCATGACATTTCAGTAGGCAAGTTAAACTTGGTGGTGCCTATCTCCTCTCCAAGCTCTTCACCAGGGGGCCTATACACTAGACAAGGTTACCCTTGTCTATAGTTTAGCCTGCCGGTCGAAGCAGTTTGCCGTGGTGTGGCCGCAGGAACTGTGCTACTTGGAGCCATAGACAAGAGCTGGGTGTTGGTGAGGACCAGTTAGGGATCAACCAGCTATAAAGCATAACCAATGCAGCTGCGACCGTATCTCACTCAAGGGTACCACCTCTCCCTTAAACACCCCATACACCCCATACACCACACCGAACACTGCTTTTGTACTAAAATGAGAAAGTAAATCAATTAATCCATTCACGGCCATGGGCCTGATTTGGCCCCCGGGACAATAAAGCACAGCATTAGCATTTAAGGAAGTGTTACTGAAATGAGTTTTGTGTTTGATTAGAGACAGAGATTGCTGTGTTGAAGCAAGAGACTCCACCCACTGGACCAGTTCATCTGAGCAGTCACAGTGCTGCTGTGGACACTGACTGGCAGACGGCTACTGGGAATGGAATGTACCCTGGTAAACTCCTCTCTTCATTTGTTACTTAGCTACTGCATGGGGTGAAAACAGCCAATGTTCCACAGAGACTGTGTAACACATCAACAAAGTTCATAGTAAATATTACGGTATAATAGGACAAACGATCAAGCTGAGGGCAAGTAACAACATTCATTCTATAGCTTAATTACTGCAACTGGATCCTCCACAGTAGCCTCGCATCCAAATCATCGGAGAGCCTGTGTTTTTTTGTGTGTGAGGGTTTTTTTCCAACCCAATGGCAAAACAACCACAGTTTGCCTCAAGGGACAAGTGTTGTGCTATCAGGGCTATAATTCTTATCGTTATGGACTTTCTCATTTCTTACAGGTTTCACTGTCGCTGCTTTGGTGACCTACAAGAATCTGGAGAAGTCTAGTAATCACTCCTTTGAAAATCTCAGTGGACACCAGAAGAACGGTGTGGATCCTGACTACTACCAGGTCTACTCTAAAGTGGTGTCAGTTGTAGTGTCCAACCCTTCTACAGAACCCCTGGAAACACCTGTCACACTCACACTGAGACACCTGCAGGTGGGACAACAGCAGCACTATAGATGGAGATGTTCTTACCAATGTCATTCATGCAAACTGCAAACAAATGCAAACAAACAAAAATATTGCATGAACTAAATATATATGATACTGCTACTACAATAATGGTTGTGTTTATTGTGTGTTAGGAGGTGAAGACTACTTCTAAGGTGAGCTTCATCTGTGCATATTGGAAGTCTGGACCACGAGGACAGGAGGGGGAGGAAGGCTCCTGGGCCACAGATGGCTGCACTCAACAGAAAAGCAACTCCACACACACTGGATGTGTGTGTGACCACCTTAGCAGCTTTGCTGTGCTCATGGCCTACTACCCCTTGGAGGTTAGGCGTGTCATACACGCGCACACACTTTGCATGAAAAATCAACATCGATATCCAAGGTCTGTTATGAGTAATGGTTAGAATGTTGTTTGCATAGAAACATGGAAGAAACTTATAAGGGGCATATATGTTTGTGATATTGGCCCCTTTCCTATATGTATAGGTGCATATATGTACCATGTAGGTGCATATATGTACCATGTAGGTGCATATATGTACCATATATGGTACATATATGCACCTATACATATAGGAAAGGTGCCAATTTTTAGTATGCGAACATATATGTGTATGTAGCATATATGTACATATATGACCTATATGTACCTATATCTACATACATGCAATGAAAATACCTATACATTAATAAAATCCAATAGAAGCCCAAATGTACAACTTAAACACTTTATTAACAAGTTAGCCGATATTACGCAAAGATGAAACATTTTAAAGTGCATGAAAAGTGGCAAACAGAAACAAAACAAATCTAACACATTTAATTAAAAAAAATCTTACAAATCTTGTAAACAGGTTAGCCTATAATATGGAAAAAATGAAACATTTCTAATTGCACAAAATATTATGGCTTTAAAGTGGCAAACAGAAAAAAAACAAATCTAATACATTATAAAACCCAATGTGTTGTTTCAACTCATAATTTCAAGTGTCCATGCTGCGATAAAATTATACATCAAGACAACAAACATAATTAAGGTAACTCAAATATATGTTAGTTGATAGAAGTCGACACCTTTAGTTGATATGACTATTGTTAGTATTAGTTCAACAGGGCTTGACACTAACACTTGCCCGCTTGCCCGGGGCAAGTAAAAAAAATGGTAGGGCAAGTGAAGACTGCTACCTGGTTGCCCGATCGGGCAAGTGTGCAATTTAGTGCACTATAACACAACACAAGATAAATTTGTCTTGAAGGCAGTCATTGCACTCTGCCTCTGTGTCTTTCCCTGCTTTCTAGCTGTCCACAATTCCAGGCTGGATTTGGGAAACAAAACAGGCAAATTAACATACACATCAAAATGACCTAATCTTCTACATTCTCTAGTTGTGTAGACCTGAGCTAATTAAGATGATGAATTTTAACTCTTGAGAGTGTAAAAATGAAACCAAATGGACCCGCAAGGTCCATTTGGTTTCATGTTTACGTTCTCAAGAGTTACATCTGGTGAAACTTAAATGCAAAATTTACAATATATTTTTGGGGGCAAGTGACCATGACCTGAGGGCAAGTAGAACCTGACTTGCACTTGCCAGATGTGCAAGTGCCTCGGAGACCTTAGTGTCAACCCCTGAGTTGATACAACTATCATTGTAGTGTGACAGTGTCATTTACTTTTATAGATACAATTGTAAGCCATTTTTCTCAATATGTTATACTTGTCTGTATGTTTTTTTCTAAAAGTCCCACTGCAACACTGTATGCAGCTATTGTACAGTAACACAGAAAGGAATTCAGACTACACAAGTTACATTAGGAATATTCACTTGGAGAGCAGAGGAAACTCATGCTGCACATCTAGAGGCTATCAGGCCAATAACGTGGATAGTCGTCATTATGGTGTAAAATGTGCATGTGTTAATATCAGATAAGCTGTCTCACTTCAATATATATTCACACAAAAGGGTTGAAAAAGTTCAGCTTGGTCAGTGGTACATCGTGTGTGACTCCTCGTCAAATGAGTCTTAAGGGAATTCCAGGTACTATAAGCAAGGGCAGGTTGAATACATGCGTGGATATTTACTGCCACACCCAAACAGTATATGATCAAGAATAGTGTTTGAGAAGTGCCAACCTTC
This sequence comes from Benthosema pterotum, assembly GCA_039105355.1. Classification (NCBI taxonomy): domain Eukaryota; kingdom Metazoa; phylum Chordata; class Actinopteri; order Myctophiformes; family Myctophidae; genus Benthosema; species Benthosema pterotum. Next base: position 48,052,837 of record CM076974.1, read on the forward strand.
TTGATTTGCGAACCCCAGTCTTTGCATTTCAACATTTCACACTTACTTTGCGCCAAGTGGTCAATCAGTCCAGAGTAGCAAGTTTAAGATCCCTCCGGCACCACACGTGAATGGTCGGTGCTCGATATATAAGCCTCACGGCGGTCAGAGCCTCTCCTCCGACGGCAGAATGCAGCTCTTGGCATCTTGTTAGCAATGTGGGCAAGGGGTACGCTCTAGCATCTCCATGGAAACCAAAGACGCCAGTGGAAGAGGTGGACCCCATCGGCATCGCCTGTTTTCTTAACTATGCTGGGCTTCTGTGGCGACTGTGACGGAGCCCACATCCTCGTCGAAGTCGTAGAGACGGCGTTCTTGAAGTCCCTAATGACTTGCAGGTGGAGGGGATCAGAGTTCCCTGTTGGAATGGGATGATTGCAGAGCGTCGACACAGCATGGCGGCCTACAGAGAAAGAGGCGGAAGTTGTGAGCTTGTAGATTTGCTAATTTCTAAATCAGCTAAGTTTTAAATCAGCTGACCACCTGCTCTGCATTTTGATTTCACTGACACATTCAAGAATCTGCTGCAAAGATTCAACTATGGCAATCAGAGTTGCAACTAATGATTGTTTTCATAATCAAATCATTGGCCGATTAGTTAAAAGATGAATGGGATTACAACACTTCTCTAAGCATCACCTTAAAATATATTTTAGACATGTTCTAACCAACAAATATATGTTTGATTAGCTGCTGATTAGACTAATATTCAAACAAACACAGTTATATTAAAGCAACTCATGGTGTCTTTAGGCTTATTCTGACGGCATACATTGATTACGGAATATCTACACACCTCAGTCTAAAAGGTACAGTACTCTTCTGAACTCAAATAGGTCCTTTATAAATAAATATTCAAGCTTTATGTTTGGCTCTTAATATAATCAATGTTACAGTATAGTTCCACAGTGTCAATTTTTGCCTTGCAGTTGCTTCTGTCCATGTGCAGCTATAATCAGGTTGTAAGGGACAATTAATGCTGAAAAACTAAGTGGGAAACACCCATTAATAATCAATCACTAAATTAGTTGAGAAATAAATTATGATGCGGACTGGCCTCATGCTTCCTTCAATGCATGAGGAGTCTAAGCTGCCTTCTTTTCACCCGACAGGGGGGGAGTTTCCCTGGTTGGACGTAGCGCGTGGAAGGAACACGTTATTCTAACCAGTTCCAGTCCCCTCCATCAGGCGCCCCGGCTGGCCAGTTGGAGGGTAGTTCAGTGCCCAGGATTACTGCATGTTTTTGTGAGGGTATCTAGGGGACACGTGGAGAACATGCAAACTCCATACAGAAAGGCCCTTCCTCGGGTATGGGCACTGATGACGTGGAGGAGCAGATACGCCGCCAGCACCCACAGCAGCGCCCCTGGTGGGAATCGAACCCAGGACCTTCTAGCTGTGAGGCGACAGCACTAACCGCTGTGCCACCGTGCCCCAATTATGAATTCTACTACAATTAATCGTCACAGCTCTAATAGCAATGTACTGTAATGTTTTGTAAAACCTGCCTTATGCAAGGTAGATGAGAAGGAGAATATGTAGATGCGTAGTAGAACGAGTAGATGGAGGGTGAACAGTGGTCCTCCAGTCTAGGACAGCTTCAGAGCCTGCCGACAAAGAGACACAGCATAATGTGAGTGCAGATCAGCTACTACATCATACAACCACAATCAAAACAAGTGAGACACCTTAAAGGCAAGAAGCAATGCATGGCATGGGGAAACGGACTTTTAAAAAAGTATCTGCGCAGCATTAAAAGAAAAAAAAATAAAATAAAAAAAAACGTGTGTGCGCAAACACTGTTCACTTCATGGGGGCCAATGGAGGGTCTTCTACACGGACTGGTCGTCCTGCTGGCCACACCGCTCCAAACCATGCATAGATGTTGACTCGAGCTACTTAGCTCACCATCAGATATCAGACTGGGTTCTGGGTTGTCAGAAAAATCCAGTCTACACCAAAGCGTAGAATAGAAAATGACCAAACAATTAACAAACAAAGATGGATAAAGTACTGTATACATGTATAGTACATGTATAAGGGATAATATATTAGAAATAAAAATACATCCATTTAAGAAAAGAATGGCAGCCACAGTAGCCTATATCGTTGCATTGTAACATTCAATTGACTTGAACCATTTAAAGGGGAACTCCACCCATTTTCTACATTCTAATATGTCCTTAGGTCCTAGAGGTGCTGGGTGGACATGATAAAAAGTTCCCCCATTCTGTGTTCCCAAGAAATGGGGGTCTGAAGAAAACCATTAACATGGTGAAACATCTTGATGACATCATCAAGCTGTACAGTATTTCACCATGTTAATGGATTTCTTTAGACATTTTTTTCTGAGAGCGTACAAATGGAACCGGGCTTGACACTAACACTTGCCCACTTGCCCGGGGCAAGTGAAAAAAATGGTGGGGCAAGTGAAGACTGCTACCTGGTTGCCCGATCGGGCAAGTGTGCAACTTTCCCTGCTTTCTAGCTATCCACAATTCCAGGCTGGATTTGGGAAGCAAAATAGGCAAATTAACACCGTACACACCAAAATGACGTAATCTTCTACATTCTCTAGTTGTGTAGACCTGGGCTAATTAAGATGATGAATTTTAACTCTAGAGAGTGTAAAAATTCTAGAGAGTGTAAAAAATTTTACGTTCTCAAGAGTTCTCAAGAGTTACATCTGGTTAACCAACTTAACTGGCGACCACCTGGAACCCTCTCAGGGACCACTGGTGGTCCCCGGACCACCAGTTGAAAACCCCTGGTTTAAAGCACCCAAGTAGGAAGTAAACTTAAATGCAAAATTTACAATATATATATATATTTTTTTTTTTTTGGGGGGGGGGGGGGGGGGGGGGGGGGGGGGGGGGGGGGGGGGGGGGGGGGGGGGGGGGGGGGGCACATGGGGCAAGTAGAACCTGGCTTGCACTTGCCCAATGGGCAAGTGCATCGGAGGCCTTAGTGTCAACCCCTGTGGAACCAAATGAACCCGTATGCGTACAAATGCAACCAAATGAACCCGTTAGGGTTCATTTAGTTGCATTTGTAGGCGCTCAGAAAAAATGTTGAAAATGGGTGGAATTCCCCTTTAAACACAATGGCTTTACTGCAAACATCATATATACAACACTCTAAGTATGCTTGGGTGCATATTCCTACTAGTGCATTGCTATTGAGTGTATACTGTTAGCACAGTAGTTTTCAACTTTTTTGACACCAGGGACCACCGTTCATTCAGCATTTGAGCCCTACAGCTACAACTTTTTTTTTTCACAATTCCTGGTTTGATTTTGCAAACAAAACAAAACAGACTTCTTAATTAAGTGGTGCTAATTCAGCTGATGAATATTTTAACTCTTGAGGGTGTAAAGGTCCATTTGGTTTCATTTTTAACCCGCAAGGGTCCATTTGGTTTCATTTTTAAAATGAAAACCAAATGGACCTGCAAGGGTCCATTTGGTTTCATTTTACACTCTCAAGAGTTACATCTGGTACATAAGCTTTCCATCATTTAGCCTGGGGACCACCTGGAAACCTCTCAAGGACCTGTTGAAGACCCCTCTGTTAGCAGGAGTGGTACAAAGTGCACCAAAGTATACTCAAATGCTGGGCATAACAATTTCAAACCCCTGCTTGTTTTTTTAAAAAGAGTGAATGAAGCGTGAAAGAATCAATACAGCCTGTAGATTCTACATGCTAGACTAAAGAAAACATCTATGATGTTGTACTGTAGAAGTTTTTTTTAGCAGCAGCAGCAGCATGCAGCCTGAAGCCTCACGAGGTGTTTCAACACATTATACTCTCTGAACTCTTTATCCTTCAAGACCCAGTTGTCACTCTAATAAGGATACAGACAACACTTAAGATATAAATATGAAGTAATAAACAAACATACCTTCGTCTCTAAATCCGTTTCGTTGCGTTTTTTTCCTCTCCACAACAAAGCAGTTGTGAGCTGTGAAAAACCGCTTGCTGTGGTTTGAAATGTCCCCGCCCCCCTGGGGCAGTAGAGTGGCCAATGAGAGTGCAGTACAAGGGGGCGTGCTGAGAGAATCCAATGAGTGTAGGTTAGTGGTTGCTAGGGAGACCATTAGAGCCAATGGTAGGCGCTTGCTTTTTAGGCATTGGGAATGGAATGAAAAACAAAACAAAAAAAAACCTTTAAAGGGGAATTCCGCAGATTTTCAACATTTTACATCATTAATATACTTTATAGGTGTTGTACAATTAAAAAGCTCCCCCATTCTGTGTTTTCCTGGAAATTAAGGCCTTCAATTCATTAACTTTAAAGGGCTATTCCACTTAAAAAAAGAAAAAAAAAAAAAAACTTTTGGTCATTTTATGGTCTACTCAGTCTCATGTGAACAACCCAGACAGTTTATAAATACTCTTTTCAGTATTTAGGGCTGTAGAGATTTTATTTTATTTTTTGAATGGCTGGAAATGCAAATGGAAAGTTGGATGCCAACGATGAACCACTGCTCCAAAGTCTACAGAAGGGCCTATTATAGCGCCACCAGGAGGCAGATTCTTGCAATTATTTGGCAAGAATCTGTGTGTGTGTGTGTGTGTGTGTGTGTGTGTGTGTGTGTGTGTGTGTGTGTGTGTGTGTGTGTGTGTGTGTGTGTGTGTGTGTGTGTGTGTGTCCGTCGGTTACCAGCTAATCTCCCAAACCATTAACCTGATCAATGCCACAATTTGCAGACACACTTGGATGCCAACCATGAACCTCTGTCCCAAATTTTCCACAACGGCCTGTTATAGCGCCACCAGGAGGCTGTTTTTTTGCCTTTTTCTTTGTAAAAATCTGTGTGTGTGTCTGTTACCAGCTAATTTCCCAAACCATTAACCCGATCGATGCCACAATTTGCACACATATTTTCTGGTTACTAACAACGAACCTTTACCCCAAATCTTCCACAAAAGCCTGTTATAGCGCCACCAGGAGGCTTTTTCTTGCCATTTTTTGCCAAAAATCTATTTGTGTGTCTGTCTGTTACCAGCTAATCTCCCAAACCGTTAACCTGATCTAAGCCACAATTTGCACACACACACTCCCTGGATGCCAACCATGAATCTCTGTCCCTAACGGACTGTTAGAGCGCCACCAGGAGGACGATTTTATAAAGATTTTGAACACGGCAGGCAATTTACATAAAATCTTTAACGCACTAGCCTGAGAGAAATATTCCACTCTTTTCAAAATGGCTTGTTATATCGCCACCAACAGGTGGACATTTGCAAAACACATTTTTTGCACAAAATGCCTCAAATCATCAAAATGCTAAATACAACAATAAATGTCACCCTTTTAACATTGGCTTTTTATAGCGCCACCAGGAGGCCACAATCTGACCTGGCCTGGTGGAGACCTGTGCCCAGAAAGGCACTTTTTGTGCTTGTTGTGCTGAAAGCGGGAGGTTGATGGCGATGCACCGATGTGATATTAATATCCCCGCGACGCCAACGGTAATAATTATTATTATGACAGCTGGTACAATGCAGTGCAAGCATTGCCAATGCAATGCTTTGGCAATGCAGTACCAATTCCTAATGTGATCCTGGGCTCTACACACCCTCTGCCAACCTGGCAGCAGACTGGGCTATGCTTCCTTCAAGGAATGAGGAGTCGCGCCGCCTTCTTTTTAGCTGGGGGGAGTTTCCCTGTTTGGACATAGCGCATGGAAGGAACACGTTATTCCAACCAATTCCTGTCCCCTAGGGCTTTAACCAAAAAACCGATACATCGATGCATCGATTTGCATAACACGTGTCGACTCCAAAAAGCCTGAGTCGATAAGTTGTTTTTCCTCCGAGCGAAGGAGTAAGGAGGAGGAATTAAACATTTACCTTTGTCTTCCCCTTTTTTCTTTTTCTATATGTGCGACGCGTGTGTATATAATTCAACTGTAATATTGGTTACTGTCACTCACGGACAGAAGTCTCCTTTGAAGTTTCCTTTGCAACTCTATCGGAGTTCAGTCTTAATTTAGGCTTACCAATCTTACTGCAGCAGCATGCGCAGCGCGCTTTTGCGCTCTGGGCGCGCAGCGTTCCACTGATCATTACGTACACGGATCAGCAAACAGTGTAAGAGTGCAGAACTTCATCAACCAACACCTCCCCGTGCTACAGTGACCGTCTTGTTCCTCGTTTCGCATTAGGCTACGCATGCTTCTGTCCGCGTCGTTCTCATTAATTTACTGAATGGATCAGAAAAGAAAGCGGCGTGGTATGGTGGTGTTGGAGGAGGAGGAGGAGGCTACATGTAAATGGATAGTATTCTGATAATGTGTCTTCTGTTGCGTGTGGTTAGAACGTTGTGTGTTTTTATGGCTGGCCATAGTGGACGTTGTGCTGCGCTGTGTGCCAATATTGTTTTCATATTAAGCTTGCCACATGCGTCATGCGTAGCCTCACGATGTGTTTTGTATAAGCACTGCGCCGGCATCATAGGCAGCGGCACCATTTGATCCCCGCCCCCCCCCCCCCCCCCCCCCCCCCCCCCCCCCCCCCCGCGCGCCATAAAACGATAAATCGATACAACTTCGACTTCACTGTCTGACAAGTCGACTTGGAAAAAATCTCAAGTCATTAATGCCCTAGGCTCTACACACCTTCTGCCAACCTGGTAGCAGACTGGGCTATATGCTTCCTTCAAGGCATGAGGAGTCGCGCCACCTTCTTTTTAGCTGGGGGGAGTTTCCCTGGTTGGACATAGCGCATGGAAGCAACACGTTATTCCAACCAGTTCCTGTCCCCTCCATCAGGCTGGCCAGGGGGAGGCAGTTTAGAGCCCAGGATTACTGGATGTTTTTGTGAGGGTATCTACCCTAGGGGACACGGGGAGAACATGCAAACTCCACACAGAAAGGCCCTTTCACCAACCCCGCCTCGGGTATTGGCACTGATGACATGGAGGAGGAGACAGATCCGCCAGCACCCACAGCAGCGCCCCTAGCAGGAATCGAGCCCAGGACCTTCTAGCTGTGAGGCAACAGCACTAACCACTGTGCCAACGTATGATATGTACTTCCGTAGTGGTCCGGTGTATGGGAATAATAATAATAATGAATAATAATATTTTTATAATAATATCAGCACTACACATTTAAACCATGTCAAATCATCAGATGGAAATTCAACATTGAAAATAGATTACCGTATCTATACCACGTTAAAACAACGTAGGGAAATTCAATATTGAGAATACAACATACTGTAGGCCTATATACCTGCATGTCAAATCAGTGTAGGCAAATTCAACAATGAGCATCTATACTAAATAGATTCAACAACAGTTTTTCAATTGTTGAAATAGTAACTGTAATTAAATATTGAATCAGCTTTTACAACCTCAACCAGAAATAATCAGTCTGACCATAATCCAACATTGAATCAATGCATTTTGCTATCTGGGATATGTCAGGGCCTATAGGCCTACATGGATATAGGTGCCTTATAAGTACATACATGACCTATATGAGGGTATAAAGAAGCTATATAGGATCCCATATAGGTCCCATATAGGACCTATATGGCCTTTATATGCACATATATGCACCTGATTTTGACCTATATGTGAGATGTATGCAGCCATATAAGTTGAACCTATATGGCATTTATGTGGCATGTATGCGCATATATGTACCTGATTTTGACCTATATGTGAGATGTATGCAGCCTATAAGGAGCATATATGTGGAGCCTATATGCCATATATGTGGTATATATGCACATATATGATCCTTATATGGAGAATATAGGTTTGGTATAGGTACCTATATCCTGCATATAAGTCTCTTCCATGTGGGGTGGCTCACATCCAAACTCAGGACTTTCTTGTGACTTAGCAAGAAGAATTTCAGGTGTATTTGGGCTGTTAGCCAAGACAACACATGCATGACTAAACCTATCTGGGCCCTGTTTCACGGAAGGTGGATAAGCCAGGCATACTGTAGGTTTTACTGAGGTTATGTTTGGGGTTAGGGGTTGTGTTTTGGCATAGGTTGTGATTTCGCTGTCTCTCATGTTTGAAATACAGACGCTATACAGTAGGTCACCACATACCAGTAAACTCTTCTCACTTTCCCCGTACAGGATACATTCGAGCTGAATTTGCTGACCAGGATTGGTCTTGTGGCCTCTCTGCTGTGTCTGGCGGTGTGCATTGTCACCTTTGGGTTCTGTCACTCCATAGGAGGAACATACACCACCATCCACCTCCACCTCTGCATCTGCCTCTTTATCGCTGACTTGATCTTCCTTGCTGGTATTTCACAGACCGAATCTGAGGTTTGTCTTGACCTAAATCTGTATGGATGAATGCATTTTCTTGGGGGTCTGGCCAATAATAATAACACTTTACACTAATAATGATAATTGCTCAGATTTATGGATACCCATGGCACTTTACAAACACATTAGGAGCAAACTTTATTTAAAGGAAACAATAACAACAGCAGTGCTAAAGAAAATCAGTTTTAGAAATATTAGAGGTGAGTAAGTGCAAAGGGGGAACATCTTGAACCAGACCTCAGCCTTGGAATGCTATCTCGAAGAGGTGCGTTTTGAGTGACATTTTGAAAGAGGGGATTGAGGAACGGGGCAGTTCTAAGGTGAGGTAGAGCATTCTAGAGGTGGGGAGCAGCAACAGGCTGCCAGGATGTTGGCATCCCCAGATCTGAGGTGGTGGAGCGGGACATAGGGTTCAAGCAGATCTGACAGGTAGAAGGTAGCCAGGGTTGTTAAAGGGGAACTCCACCCGTTTTCAACATTTTAATATGGCATCAATATACCTTTTAGAGAGGTTATGTGGACATGATGAAAAAGTTCCCCCAATTCTGTATTTCCTAAAAATGGAGGTCTGAAAGAAAAATCATTAACATGGTGAAATACAACTTGATGACGTCATCAGATGTATTTCACCATGTTAATGATTTTTCGTTCAGACCCCTTTTTCCTGAGAGGGTACAAATGGAAGCAAATGGACCCGCTAGGGTCCATTTGGTTCACATTTGTACCCTCTCAGGAAATTTTTGAAGATGGGTGGAATTACCCTTTAAGTGCTTTATACTTTGTTTGTTGGGGGGCAGTGTAGGTCATGGAGTGGATGGGTGTGATGTGGTCTCTGGAATGTGTACTGGTAAGCAGGCAGGCTGCTGAGTGTTGGGCATGTTGGAATTTATTGAGGGCTTGCCACAAAGAAAGAGAGGTGCCAGAAAAGAATGCTATTTCATGGGGTAGAGCATTTTTGGGGGTGGGAGCATTTTGCTAATCCTGAAAACATGGGTGGTATTAATAAATGTGTCTTTCAGGTCGGTTGCAGGCTCGTGGCAGCCTTGCTTCATTATTTCTTCTTGGGGACATTCTGCTGGATGCTGTTAGAGGGGGTTGAGCTCTACAAGATGATGCACGGCGTCACCATTCCACTTCAGTACCTGTACATTGTGGGATATGGAACACCGCTGGTCATAGTGGTGATATCTGCCAGCAGCAGGCCTCTGGGATATGGCACCGAACGACAGTAAGCATGTGTGTGCGCGTGTGTGTGTGTGTGCGTGCGTGTGTGCGTGTGTGTGTGTACTTGGATTACCTGATCATAGAAAGTGAATGCAGGATGAGCTATAGGCGGTCTAACAGCATCAGTAGAAGAAGTCTCTAGTCCACATATGTCAGAAACTCAAGAACCGGAGGCTAAATTGCCTGTGAATTAATTATCTTTGACCCGTGGGATGATATTTAATTACTATTAGTCAGTGTAGGGCAGGGGTGCCCACACTTTTTTGACTTGATAGCTAGTTTCAAAATGACTGGCTCAACAAGATCTACACATCAAAAAAATCCATTTCAAAGCCCCCAAGAAAGGTTGGCTTGAAATAGTAGTGATGGTATTACTTGCTGTTATAGTGTTTAAGAATAATGCACTTATAATGAAAAATGGAGGGGGATAATTGTTTGAAAACAGTATTTGGGGTTTGAGTTGACAGTTTGTGATGTTGAATTTAGTCTCTTGCACCCAAAGCTAATAACTTTCATGTTTTTGTCCACAATTGGGAAAAAGAACTGGCAAAACATTGGTCAAAATAACTATTCTCCATTCTCTAATTGTGTGGACTCTTGAAATTAGGTAATTCAGATGTTTAAAATAATTTAACTCTTGCGAGTGTAAAATGAAACCAAATGGTTTCACTTTAGGGGACTGTCATATGTGATCTACCTGCATGGCCTGTGTGATCTACTGGTAGATCACGATCTACCTTTTGGGCACCCCTGGTGTATAGGGCAATATTACTTAAGAGAGAAATGATCGATTATCTTTTATTTTACTTATACTTATATATATTTTACTTATGACCTCTTAGAAAAAGTAATAATAGTACTGTACTGTATGTTAGTGCTATGAATCTGTCTCAGCAGGTGAACTGTCGCGGCGGTTTTATAACTCTCGCGGCAAAACCCTCGGCCCTAACATGAACATCTGTGTCGTCTCTTGTAGTTGCTGGCTGTCACTGGACCATGGCTTTATGTGGAGCTTCATTGGTCCCGCGTTGGGCATCGTCTTCCTGAATGTCTGTGTGTTTGGCATCACGGTCCAGAAGCTGATTCAGAGTCTGTCCAGCTGTTCCGCTTCTGAAACATCCCAGAAAAAGCACAGCCGCAAACAAGACCTCGCCAACCTGCATAAAATCAAGTCAGTCTCTCGGTGTGTGTGTGTGTGTGTGTGTGTGTGTGTGTGTGTGTGTGTGTGTGTGTGTGTGTGTGTGTGTGTGTGTGTGTGTGTGTGTGTGTGTGTGTGTGTGTGTGTGTGTGTGTGTGTGTGTGCGTGCATGGCTTGAGTGGAATTTATATACAAACAACCTTTTGTACACTCAGACTTTTAGACTTAGATGACGTAGATTGGTTGATTTTCACTGACAATGGTTGATTTTCAGCACATTTTCAGAGTAATGGGACTTAAAATCTGTGAGACTTCATATCTACAGGCAGTTCTCGCCAATCAGATGGCTTTGCCTGTCCCAGTGGATGATGGGAAATTTTGATTCGGAAAAAAAAACTCACTTATTTACATGATGTAGTAATCTGTAAACTTAAACATACTCTGATCCCAATGAGAGTATAGACAGTGTTATGGAAATAAAACTCCCCACCTCATTCCTCACTTCACCTTGTTCTGAAACAACGACACATAAAAGTGCTTCCTCAATCTCTCGATCATACCATTTCATTTCCCAGCGTAGATGTACAGTAAGCTTGGGGACCGAGGCTAGTATAGCTATACCAGACCCATCTAGTAGAAGAGTTTGAGATTATGGGGTCAGAAATTGAGCGCTCGAGCTGCTGTTCATGCAGCTTGAATAGGGGCAAACGAGTTGGAAATACATTATTTTAAAGCAGCACGGCATGTGTGGAAGACGTTTTCATGTATTCTACTCTACCAACTCAAGTTTCTGTAATGTTACGTTGTACTATTGTTGCAAAACAGCCGCCACTGGCCCCCAGAAGTGAACAGAGTTTACTGTGTCTATAGTCTGTGGCAGTTAGTAGCTAGCTAGTCACCGACGTTACCATTACATCGTGGCTGGTAGTTACATTAACCATACATACCTGCTGGTAAAATCACGACATCTTCATCATTGCTATTGGTAAATTCTCTTTTGGATTTGAAAGTTAGTGCGGAGATGCCAATGTGGCTATGTGTGGGTCTATTTACTGTTTGGTCTCCTTCTGCTTTGTTTTCCCTCTAGAGAGTTTACAATGACTGCTGTATCTCTGCTGTGTGTGCTGGGTTTGACGTGGGGGTGTGGAGTGCTCCTGCTCACAGAAGGGACGGTGGCAGTGGCCTACATCTTCACTGTCCTCAATAGCCTACAGGGCACGCTGATATTTGTCTTTCACTGCCTACGGGATAGCAAGGTAATGGTTTTCTGTTTCGTATAAACACGCGCTAATGACTTGTTATTTTTAGGTTGACCACATGCAAGCGCGTGCATGCAAGTGATTATTATAGTCCTACTAACCCAAAGAAAGATTCAAGCCAGCAGCATTTCGCATTAAAGGACCACGTCACCAATTTTAAAGGGATAGTTCAGATTTTTGGAATTTAAGTTGTATTAAATACTGTCCATTGAAATAGTGGTATAAACTGTATTCATTGTTGTCCAGAGCCCCGTGGTCGGGAGTTCTGCTCTAGTTTTGGTGAATATTAAGTAGTTCTGGTCATTTTGTGGGGGTCACTGGGGAGTAAATGAATCCACAAAGCTAATTTGTATTGTTGAATTATTTTTTTAAAATATTTACCTTTGTTCATTTTTGATACCCCCCATCACGTGGAACTACTTATTGGATGTAGTGATACGGACACAAAAACATAGTTCCTGTATTTCATACAGCTTAACTTCAAAAAATCTGAACTATCCCTTTAAACCTGCCTTTCATATAATTGGTCCTCAATAATGTATGTTCATGACAAAATGATGACCATCATTTTATTCTAATCCGTTTGTTGCACCGCTTGTGGTTCAGACACCTTTCCACCATGTGCCTCATAGATAGGGAATGTAAGCTTGTAGAAACTGCACACTTTCCATTCCTGAAAAGTTGCAATACGATATTGGAAGCCATCGTTCTCATGACAATAAAAACGTTAAAAAAAATCTTGGATGTGTCTGAACTGCTCACAGCCCTTCTATGAGACACAGACTGAGTAAAAAAAATGTTTTCATCATATAACATGAGCAATGATGGGCAAGTGCCCCACCGAACCCAAATTTCAAAGATATTTCAAATTAAAGTGGTTATATTTAAAATAATTTGAAGCACTACGCTATTAACTACAAACTACAATTGTCTTGCCACTAAACCAACACCATTTCATCGTTCAAAAAAGAAAACTCTCTGAGTCAGACCTTTAGCATTATGCATGCTCCGTGCCTGTTGCAACTTCAACAACAACTGATGTTATTATCGATGCTTAGCCTAGCCTACTTGCCTAATACAATATTTACGTACAAGACATAAATCTTGTGCATCAAATAGTATGGGACAGCTGGGCATAATGGATAATCCGCTTTTAGTTTTGGGGTCTGTGGGAGTAAAATGTCCTCAAACGGTGGTCCGTGGCTCAAATCCTGAATAAATGGTGGTCCCAGAGATGAAAAAGGTTGATTTAACCCCTGATTTAATGGTGTTATGCTGCCCTCTACAGGTGAGACAGTGGTACATGGAGAAACTGTGTATCTGCAGACCTGCTACAGGACAGGAGCACCGTGAGACCAGCCAATCAAAAGTAAGAAGTAACTGTGTAAACAGCTGTGCCCCACATACGCATTTGTTGTTATATGTAGCGCTTTTTCAGTTCCCCCCTAGCGCCAAAATTAGTGAAAAACTCCTGGCGGAAAATCTAGTGCTTTTTTGGCTGGTGAGTTGGGGTGAAATTGATTGACAGGTGCCAGAGAACCCTCATTTTTCACCATTTTTCCTCCAATGACAGTGGTTTTCAACCAGTGGTCCCCAGACTAAATGATGGACAGTTTTGTTAACCAGATGTAACTCTTTGAGAGCGTAAAAATGAAACCAAATGGACCCTTGCGGGTCCATTTGGTTTCAGTTTTACACTCTCAAGAGTTAAAATATTCATCATGTGTGTTAGCCCAAGTCTACACAACTAGAGAATATACCATATTAATGGTCATTTTGATCTGCATGTTTATATATTCCCTTCCAGGCAAGCATCTAGCGCACTCTAGTGCATTTTGGAAGTGACACAGTGCATTTTGGATTTTGGAAGTTTGCAACACTGCACACAATTCAGCTTGATGTGTGTGTTGTGTGTTTGGTGTGTGTGTGTGTGTGTGTGTGTGTGTGTGTGTGTGTGTGTGTGTGTGTGTGTGTGTGTGTGTGTGTGTGTGTGTGTGTGTGTGTGCGTGCGTGCGCGGGGTGCTAAGAGGGGGGCAGGGGGGATTTTACAATCACAGTCCAGCAGTCTCCAGCAGTTTCATAATGAGCAAATATGAAGTGGAGGTGAGGTGGAGTTAGATTCAAATCGGACACAGATTTAGTGCACACTAAAGTCGCCTCTATTACCTTTACTGTAAGTGAGGCATGTTCCCTGGTGGGTTTTTACAAAAAACAAAGGGTGTATGAAATCAAGTACTTCTAGAGCTGTTGTTAACTGTTACCTGGTCTCTCTCTCTCTCTCCCCTTAGGATGATCGCAGCGCTCAAGCAAGAGAATCGGTCCCTCTGACTCAACATTGACAATCAAAGGCAATTCATTGAAGAACACCGTTTTGCTCGATCCTGAATTCCCATCCCTATATAAATGCACCCTGTTTTCCGTGTGTACGTCTGTAGTCCACGCCACTTGAGAACCGGTCGCCCCCGCACCTACTTCAAATTCCACACACACGTACTGTACGTTCCACAATGCCCAGTGCTCGGTTCAGCACCGGCCCACGAAACGAAAGGCCTCTGCACGGGCCACAGGTGACATCACCACAAGGCCTCTGCCTCAGGCCATGAAAGGCCTCTGTCTGGGCGGAACGTCAGTGGCATATCTCCAATAGCGCCGAAGGTGGCCACCTGAGGGCACGGGGGGGGGGGGGGGTAATGCCCCCCTAAATGGCCAGACTTCCCCACCAAACATGATGGCATGCAAAAAGGTTGGATTCCTTGCCCCCAAAATGTAGATTTAACCACTGCATTCTTGATTTTAGGTCATCTAGCAGGCAAGATATTGAGACAATATTTTTTAACCTCCAGATTTTTTTTTTAGCCGGCGATGCTTGGTGGCACAGGTGATAAAGCTGCCCCAGAGCATTTTCTCCTGCCCCCCCCCCCGCCCCCACCCCCACCCAGCCTTTCATTTTCGTCCACGTTGCGAGTAGCTGCAGTGGCCTAGAAGTGGGAGTCAACCTTTCGTTGTGGGCGTCACTCCAAATAATGTGACGTAGTAGTTACGTAGTTACAGTATGTGCCTTATGCGGCCCCTCACGCAGTGCCACACCAGGGGTCTGTGGGCCTAAAATGTCCTCAAATGGTGGTCCGTGGCTCAAATGCTGAATAAATGGTTGGCCCTGGTATGAAAAAGGTTGAAAACCACTGCTTTAGGGACATGGTTAGTGCTGTCGCCTCACAGCTAGAAGGTCCTGGGTTCGATTCCCGCTAGGGACGCTGCCGTGGGTGCTGGCAGCCTCCTCCACGTCATCAGTGCCCATACCCGAGGCGGGGTTGGCAAAAGGGCCTCTCTGTGTGGAGTTTGCATGTTCTCCCCGTGTCCCCTATGGTAGATACCCTCACAAAAACATGCAGTAATCCTGGGCACTAAACTGCCTTCCCCTGGCCAGACGGTGTGCCTGATGGAGGGGACTGGAACTGGTTGGAATAACGTGTTCCTTCCATGTGCTACGTCCAACCAGGGAAACGCCCCCCTGTCAGGTGAAAAGAAGGCAGCTTGGACTCCTCATGCATTGAAGGAAGCATGAGACCAGTTGATGGAAATATTTCATATTTCTGAGGTTTATTGTGAATGATCTCACATATGTCGTACCATTGGTTTGTAACTGGGTCGCGCTACCACCTTGTAGATTTTGAGAAACATTCCACCATGTCTCTATGCTGTGCCATCTTCACATCACATAAAGAACATCTTGACATTATTTGTTTTCTGATTGTAACCTGTTCATCATTACTAGTAAGTAAGTAGCCTTGCCAGGCCATGATGTCAGGAGGCCCGGCTGAGCCATTGAGGCCCATATAGGTCAGGAGCCTATCTCCTGTTTCTGTAGCGTGAGGCAGCTTGATGTACAAGTACACCCCCTGGACATGACGCTAGTACATCGCAGGGTTCATCATTACTAATGCACAGTTATTGTTTGATTTTTATGTCGCCAATGTTGATATCTGTTCCAGGAGACACTTAGCCTAGGTCACGCTGATCTCTGAACCAAATGTTCTTGTGAAATTTTCTTGACAACTGCAGAAGTTAAATAATTACTTATT
This sequence comes from Benthosema pterotum, assembly GCA_039105355.1. Taxonomy (NCBI): domain Eukaryota; kingdom Metazoa; phylum Chordata; class Actinopteri; order Myctophiformes; family Myctophidae; genus Benthosema; species Benthosema pterotum. The sequence continues at coordinate 48,068,883 of CM076974.1, forward strand.
TTCTATAATTTGTCATCAAATTATTTATTCAGGAGGACGTTTTTTCAAGTTGATTTCATATGGATTTCCCAGATAGCCAAGTGCACTTTCTCTATTGTACTATGCCACTGGCCTACACAATATTTGATTAATAGTGACACTAAATATTTAATTATATATTTTGCACAACATTTTTCTTTTAAGTAATATGTAATAGTAATATTAATATATTACACTTGCTCAGACAGCAATATTGTAATACAATATATTGCTTTAAAATGAAGGTAATAAGTAATACATTAACAAGGTATAGTAATATTCACAACACTGGATATACAGTCCTTTTCCTATTGTCATCCATATATGGATATTATATTCTTAAAAAAAATATCCATCACCAGTCTGCTGTCCCCAGGTTGGCGGAGGGTGTGAGGGTGTGTAGAGCCCAGGATTAGGAATTGGCACTGGGTGAAAAAATGGGTTACAAAAATCGTGGGATAAAAAAAAAATATATATATATATATATATATATATATATATATATATATATATATATATATATATATATATATATATATATATATATATATATATATATATATATTAAAAAAAAGAAAACCACTGCTTTACGCGAAAACGTTTGGGAACCAGCGGTGTCTGTCGCCTGCCTGTGTGTGTTGGGTTACAGGAAGACATGGTCCATGAGGGCCAGTCCGTCCAGGTCTGGGGACAGCCTGCTGGTTCCAGTGTGAGCCAGCAGGACAGCCAGGATGTGCTGGGACAGGTCAGAGCGCTGCAGATCAGCACAGCATGAGGAGATCTGTCCCCACAGCTCCACCCAACCCCTGCTGTCTGACACCATGGTCTGCTCCAACACACCTGGAAGAGAGAGAGAGAGAGAGAGAGAGAGAGAGAGAGAGAGAGGTGCGGATTAACCCATTGTGTCCTGACCCTCGATTGGAGTTCCTTACACCAGATTATAGCTGCAGCAACATTCTAGCTTTTGACGCTAGATTCTACAGTAGTTATCGACACTAGATTCTAGTTATTGGCACTAAATTATAGTTTCTGATGCTAGGATCTACTTTTTGACACTAGAATCTAGTTTCTGACCCTAGAATCGAGTTTTTGACGCTAGATTCTATAGTTTTTGACACTAGATTCTAGTTTTTCTGAAAAATCTGTCTCCCTGTGTCAGTGATGCTAACATATTTCAAGCCAAGGACCACCAGAATTATCCATATTTGGACCCCCATCTGAAAACATGTTGTTCTAGGGATACCCCAGAAGCAAAAATTTGAGTTAAAAATGTTTGCTTCCAAAATAATGTATTCAGAGGCACATTTTTTCAAAAATAGCAGAACTACAAGCTCACATATGAGCTTGTAGATCTGCTATTTTTCAACAGCTAAAACACCAAAACCAACACACCTGGATGAGAGAGAGAGAGAGAGAGAGAGAGAGAGAGAGAGAGAGAGAGGTTTAAAAAAAAACACATTATTTTCTCAAGTAAGAGTATCAATACTGCGATATGCAAATAAAGTATACACCTTTACGGGTCCATTTGGTTTCATTTTACACTCTCAAGAGTTAAATTATATTTAAACATCTGAATTATTTTCAAGAGTCCACACAATTAGAAAATGGAGAATAATTGTTATTTTGACCAACGTTTTGCCAGTTCTCTCTCCCAATTGTGGACAAAAACGTGAAAGTTATTAGCTTTGGGTGCAAGAGACTAAATTCAACATCACAAACTGTCAACTCAAACCTCAAATACTGTTTTCAAACGTCAGTAATAGCATATACAGGAAAACCTTCCAATCCTCCCCCTCTATTTTTCATTATAAGCGCATTATTCTTAAACACTATAACAGTAAGTAACACCATCACCACTATTTTAAAGCTCAAACTTTCTAGGGGGCCTTGAAATGGATTTTCAGTAATGGAATAATCACATTTGTGATGTGTAGATCTTGTTGAGCCGCTCATTTTGAAAGTAGCTCTCAA
>CM076974.1:48075871-48078371 GCA_039105355.1 Benthosema pterotum
AATTTGTTACTCAACACTGACCTAACCCTAACCCCTACTTTTATTTTCCTGATTTGAGGGCATTGTAGATCTGGTACTTTTGAGTTTACGACCTTAAACAGCTTTGTACACAAGGTTTCTGCCCGAGAGAGACAATAAAATAAACAGGTAGGCAATATGATTTCTAATAGCAATAATGACTAAGGGCTCCATTTTCGTTACATGTTAAACACTTATCCCAAATCCTTTATTTTGTTTTTACTATTTTGAAAAACTTTTTGGAATATTTCAACATATGAATCTATTAGCATGTTGTGAGGTTGTAGACTGGCCATTTGAACTACTGAAAAATGTTTTTTTTTATAGTTTAAAAAGGCAAAGAAGTTAAGGGATAAGAGGTTTAGCTGTAACAAAAATAGAGCCCTAATTGTGTAAATTGTGTTGCATGTCCCTGTGTGCATCAGTGCATGCATGCATGTGTATCTGCATGCGCACGCCTGTCTGTGTGAGTTATGCACGTGTGTGCTAGAGACACAAGATGCCTGCGTAGGTGAATCACCTTTAAATTGGTCCACAGTGTGCCGGTTCTGCAGAACTCCATGAGGAGACCTGGCAACGTGGAACGCTGCAGCTTCGTAGTCCCCTGACTACAAACAACTCTGTAAACCTAGAGATTTAAAGAGAGGGTGCTATTTAAAGAGAGTGCCATGATTTTTGTATTTTTTCCAATTTTGTACATGTTTAAGAGGTGACAGTAGGTTTTTTATGTGCAATGATGTCTTCCCTTTGTATTTAGGGTTTCTTCCTGGGGGCTGAACCTTTCCAGTCAAACGTGCCAATGAAAAAAAAAATCAATATAGTGACATCACATGCTCAGCCCCTCCCCTAACTCCTGCCCTTTCATCGTGCAATTAAAGCTGTGGGCGTGGCTTCAGTTCAGGTGGATCTCCACCCATCACCACCCACCAGGCAAACTTAATGAACTGTTAGGGTAGAATCATAAAAAATGACAGTTTAACAAACACTGTACACTTCTTGGGAAGAAATCTTACTTTTCATATAACATTAATACCTGATGATCATGTTTTGGGGTAGAAAAAAATCATGGCACTCTATCTTTAAAATATTTAATCACGATTAATCGCATGATTGCCCATAGATACTCTCTGATTAATCGCAATTTAATTCCAGGTCCATTATTTATTCTGCTTTTGATGCACATACCACCATTTGATGACATTTATTTAGATGTCCAGACGTTAATTAAAGTCCAAAATTCCAAGCTGTAATGATGCTGGTACCATTAGGAGCGAACATGCAAATTTTGTAAAAAATGTCTTCTACATTTTCTAATTGTGTAGATTTATTTTTAATTATCTTAAGTAATGCAAATATTCAAGAATTTTCACTGCGAGTTAATCGCACACTAAATAAATTCGAGTTAGCTCATGGCTGAGTTAACTCGCGATTAACTAATGCTGACAATATACTCAACAGCAATATGAGTGCAACACTTTTGTTTTTGCTCCCATTCTTCATGAGCTGGGCATAAAGATCTAAGATTCATTCCAGATGCACGATATTACCATTTCACTCAAACATTTTTCACAAATCTGCCCAAATGTGTAATAGTGAACACTTGAGATAACCCATCCGACCTCACAGGTCTGACATCATGACGAGTGCACAGGTGTGCATTAACTGACCACAATAAAAGGCCACCTTGAAATATGCGTTTTTTTTTTTTGTTTTTTTGTTTTTTGCTTCATTGGGGGTCTTGGCGGTCTTCATTGGGGGACTCAACCTTAAAGGAAATAAATAATAAATCAGTACCTGTCTACATAATCCACCAGCAGCTTTGACTCCTTCACTTTCGCTGGAGCTTCATCTTCCAACAGCACACAGTCAGCACAGTCAGAATCTGTCCTCACACACACACAAACGCATGCACGCACGTGAACATATACAACACACCTGGGATGAAGCTTAGACGTGCATGGAGTCACGGACATGGACGAATACAGTTACATGTAAATGTGAATAAACCATGGTATGAACTCGTAACCTGAGATGTGACCGATGTTCTCCAAGGTGGCGGCGAGGAGCTCTGCCAGAGGAACCGTCCTTCCTGAGTCCTTCCATCTGCTCAGAGAGTCACTGACAACCTTTAGGCGCCTGTACCTGTGCAGTTAAAAGGGATTTTACTGGACTCATGCTATGCAAGTTATACACAGCTTCTTAGCGGTTATTCTGTCATGGCGACCATTTTTAATTCAAGTTTCTCTTCCGACGTTGTCCTCGAAACTATATATTTTCAGATGGGGTCGGCGGACGATATACAGACCTTGACATGTTGGGGGACATGTTGGGGGTCCTTGACATGAAATATTGGGTTTTATTCGGAAAACTGTTCGGATTTAGATGTGTTGTAGAAACAGTTTTCAGGTCAAAATGGGTTCAGTGAAGGTGAATGGGGGGGCACAGTATAGCCTGTGTATGGCATGGGGGATATATAAAAAAA
>CM076974.1:48083371-48168371 GCA_039105355.1 Benthosema pterotum
GACATCTTCACAGAAACATATCAAACAAATAGAACGTTACAATACATTGTAAGGATTATGCATAATCACATTTGTTTAGGTTTGCCGTATTATTATTTAAATTCTATGATGAAATGCGGCGGCATCTCCACGTGGATATAAGATCACGATGATCAACACATACAGCACAGCTGCGCCCCGAGGAGAGAAATAAAAGGCGAGGGATCGGATTATTTTTCGGGGCATTTCATTCATTAATGTGAGTCCAAAATAAATACCGTAATGACTCGTCAAGACTCCACAGGCAACACATACATAGCCTACATATTAAAATCACACTGATCTCATGCAAAAATAATAACAAGATGTAATATGAACAATGTCACATTATGTACTGATTGGTTATTTCCCTCAACACTGGCTGGTGAAAGCTTCTGTCTGTACTTGCCTCCATAGCTCTCCATAGCGTTCGTTCCTGTATTTTATACAATGTTTAATGCACAATTCAAACTTGAATTAATAATCGGGACTGGAGAGGGAGCGAGGAGAGGAGAGGATCGAGGGAAGGGACGTCGCGGACACAGAGCCATAGATACTTTTTTTCACGACTGGAGCACCTCAACCATAACTGACCTGCCTTTTGCAAATTCAGAATCAACAATGATAAAATTTGGGATTATTGAGGACTCCGAATAAATCGGGAGAAACTGTATGCGTATATTTGGATTGAGCGGGGAACATAGAACCCTTTTTTGAAAAGAGGGTCCTATGTTCCCCTATTTGTAATAATGCGTCTGTAGACGTTCAACCACCTTTAAAGTCCAATAAGAGGCTGTAGACATAACTTCTGTGGGACCCAGACATATTTATTTTCTATACAATGGGATCGACTGTATCCCTCTCATGATAGGAATATGAACAGCAAATGAACATTATATGATTGAAAGCAGATACGACCTGTTATACTGCGAACCAAGATTCACATTATATCAGCTCTCTGGCCGGGGCGCCCCTCAAAGCACAGGTCCAACGCTGTGTTCGTCCTGGAGAATTCTGCCTAGCCTGTACTCCGTCCCTCGCTGTACCCACTGTACTATCTCTAATAACTCACTATCTCGCTGTGGCCTTGACGTGCTATGCTGCACATTCTTACAAGACATGGTGTGAGCTCAAAGCTGTACTTTTATCTCATTAGGATTGAGCGGGGAACATAGAACCCTTTTTTGAAAAGAGGGTCCTATCTTCCCCGATACCGGGGAACATAGGACCCGGGGAACATAGGACCCGGGGAACATAGGGATGACCCCCTACATATGCATGAACTTTTATCCTTTTTAACTATTGTGTTTTTAACTATTTTAACTTGTATTCCCATTATGAACTTGCGTAGGATTATTAGAATGGGTAATAGAGAAATAAACACAAGAAATAAACACACACAAAAAAATAGGGGGTGGCTTTGCCTTATCCTACAAGTGCAGCAGTGCTTCTCAACATGTCTACTGTAGGTCATTCCCCATGTGAAGATCAAAAAGAAAAAGAAAAGAATCATCGTTGCTATTCAACGAATCATACTATAGTCTAAAAAACATGGGGAAACATGGAAATGTTTGACATATTCAAACATTTTGAAAACGGTTACAGCATGTATGTAGGTAGAGCATGTAGGTTATCGTTTGAGCATGTCGGTTATCGATTTTCAAAAATGAACAGGGGTCATCGCCATGGTGACTTGAGTTGGCGGGTGTTTTTTCCACAGTCATACAAAATGAGCAAATAATAATATCTACAGGGCTTGACACTAACACTTGCCCGCTTGCCCGGGGCAAGTAAAAAAAAATGGTGAAGACTGCTACCTGGTTGCCCGATCGGGCAAGTGCAACATACTGCACTATAACACAACACAAGATAAATTTGTCTCTCTGCCTCTGCACTCTGCCTTCTGCCTTCTGCCTTCTAGCTATCCACAATTCCAGGCTGGATTTGGGAAACAAAACAGGCAAATTAACACATCAAAATGACCATTAATCTTCTACAGTGTAGAACTGGGCTAATTAAGGTGATGAATTTTAACTCTTGAGAGTGTAAAAATGAAACCAAATGGACCCGCAAGGGTCCATTTGGTTTCATTTTTACGTTCTCAAGAGTTACATCTGGTTAACCAACTTAACTGGGGACCACCTGGAACCTGGGGGGCAAGTGACCATGACCTGAGGGCAAGTAGAACCTGACTTGCACTTGCCCGATGGGCAAGTTTCTCGGAGACCTTAGTGTCAACCCCTGTATCTAGCTCTGAATGACCGTAACAGGTCTGTACTAAGGGTATAAATGGATGCTGCACTGAGACATTTTGGAACCTAACTTACAGCAGAACTGGAATAGTGGGAGACCACAGTGGGAGTTCTGGGATAGAGTATGCAGGGGTCCTTGGGAGTGGTCCGGGGGGTGACCCCAGCAAATATGACAAATAAGTGAATGTGCACATTATGTCAGTTAACCCAAGGCAAGGAGGGTATGTATGAGTGAACATTCAGACCGCAGGTTAGGTTTGAGGTTTCACTTGCAGAACATAAAGTTGTAGAATACTGTACTAAATCTAATGTAATGACTAAAATCTTCTGTTAAAGGGATTACCTGGGATGTCCTCTGTAGCCTATAGCCTCAATATGGAGGTCTTTTAGATGAAAATGATTGATAACCAAACATGGTTCACAATACATTTCAGAGATATACAGCAAAATTTGAACTGCAAATGATCAGGACTACATAAAAAGTTGAACATGGATTGAAGTGCAACTTTACTGAGTTATAGGCTGACACACCAACACATGCAATGATTAGTTGATATGTATACTGAAAACGACAGTGCATTTCAAAATGCATAATAGGCTATTATGGATTCTTCTGCCTTTTATAATAGCCTCATAAAAATCATCATCTACCTCGTCAAATGCATTACTGTAAATGATGTATCGATGCACGTCAGGTCCCTGGTCTGGACACTGAAGATGATCTTTATCACGTTTAATGTTTTCAGAAAGAGACTCTAAAAACCGCCTGTCACTTTCACAGACATCATCATGATCACGTTCAGAATCATCTTCATATCTTCTGGACGTTCTCGTCTCAGACATTTTAATATTTAATAGCGAGCGTTATTTTTATTTATTTATTTAACTTTCCTCGCAAACGAACGTCTCTTGTAACACTGACAGAAAGTTAACACAAACACATGTGGAGCCTAGGGGTTGCTATGGTAATCAAAACATCTGGGGCGCCTGGGAAGTGTAGTTTTGCCATGGCCAAGTGTGTAGTCCTTATCGACGTTACATTATATATTTATACATTTATAATTTAGAAATTTATCACAGTCGAGTTAAATTAATGTAGTATCGGCACAAGTTTGGAACCTTTCGGCAAAAACGGGAGGAAAATAAATGAATGAATGAATTAAAAATATATATAAAAACGTCTGTAATAGGGGTATTAAAATAATAATACTATTACTACTAATAATAACAACAACAACAACAACAACAACAATGTGAATTTGAATAAGCATTGAGTGTATATAATCTAAGATATGCATTCGTTTGTGGTTTATTTTTCCATTCTTCTTTTGGATAATCAGGCCAGAGAGCAGAAACACTGCAACGCAAACTCCGTTCAATTCACGGGGACAGTCCAAGCCCTTGTTGAAAACCATGCATTTCAAACTCCAATCTGTCCCTCTTTCGGGCTGAACGAGCAGCGCTCGAGCGTTCAGCGTCTAGCCCCTCAATGTCGCAACAACTCTTCCACTATTCTCTGCAAATGCCGTCAGGCGTGCGCCACGGCCACCTATCCGCTCCGTGCCGTGCGGGCCAGAAAACCCCGTGCGCCGCGCAGGAAGCCCTCTTCTCATGATCCGCCATTAGGAGCATACCAGTGGTAATGTCGTGCTCCCGTCTTTTCACCTTTTTATTCGTTAAAATGACCACATTTTGGTGCAATCAAACGCTAAAACCTGTCTCTGACATGTCTGTTCGCAGGTGGGTTGAAACGCCAAGATGCAGATTTTCGTGAAAACCCTAACGGGGAAGACTATAACCCTCGAGGTGGGTTGAGACTTGAGAGACGCCGTTTAGCAGTGTTTTAGCATTGTGCTAACGTGACTCCCCCCAACTAGTGCCTTCATGCTAGGAGACAACACGTTGCGTTTTAGACATCTTATGTACCAAACACGAATAGTGGCAATATATGATCGACTGATCATAACTTGCCAACAGTAAAAAGACGTTGACTGTGTGAATCTATAACCAGCTACCGGCTAGCTGACACAAACATGCACGTGTGGCCGGTTAACCCTGTAGAATGGATGTTATTTGACGCAAGTCGCTACTTATAATAACATGGCATGCAATACAGAAGTCATTCCGGCTTGACTGAAGAATCAGTTCTTCTACAAATGTTTAATGGCCCCGATGTTGTTCATAAATTTACTTGTTAACTGATCACTATCTAAAATGGAATGTGAAAATGACACTGCGATAAACCCAGATCGATCATAGCTCAACTGAATTCTGATTCTGGCTTGGCTTGTATCATAGGCGCAGTAGGGCTATGGACCAGACTTAACCCATGTCCCCAATACTTGTGTTATGTGTTTTTAGCCTACATGCAGACTATGGCTGTACCTCGTCCTGCTTACGTTTCTTTCTATTAAAAGCATTCTCTGATAATACACCCCTTAGAGATAAACGTCGCTTTTGCCCGGATCGTCATGTTAAGAAGTCTGTTTTGTCAGTGAAGCTGTTGAGTTTTATGGCTAGGAGGATGGTAACGTTTTTACCTTTACATCTCTTCTCAGGTTGAGCCTTCAGATACCATTGAAAATGTCAAGGCTAAGATCCAAGACAAAGAGGGTAAGTTACTGGTTATAATGGTATCTCAAGAACTGTTATAATTGAAATTATTGGTACAATTCCTTGGTAGTCATTTTATTGTGTCAAAGTTTTTCAAATGCATTGACTAGCGATGCACATCCCTAATGCCATTTTAAAAATATCTATCCATGAATTTTCACCAAAAAACATGGAGGGGACCTACCATGGGAGGACAAATCATTATTTAATCACTTGTTCCAAAAAAGTTAAGTCATGTGAGATTGGTCCAGGGATAAAAATAGTCCAGCTTCATTTCTGTTGGATTTTATTTGTGTTAGTGGATACATCATTATGCAGCTCACTTTTGTTTGCAGGAAGTTAATAAAAATCTATTTTGGTTTTGATATGAAAATACAAAAGTGAGAAATTTAACTCTTTTGGCATGCATTGTCTGATATGGCCATATAATGACCACAAATGTGGTCTAAATTTATGAATACATATTTTTCAGTTCATTGGTCCTTTAACTGCGGAACAGATTAAAACTATGTAATGCACAATTAAATCTGATATATACCACAAAGCCTTTTTTGTCAATCATACATATATCATGTCATATCCTCATATTGTATATTATATATATATAGTATTGAGTGAAGATGAACCAGCTACAATCTGTATTCTGTAGTGTCTTCTATGGCTGCCTGCTTTTAATGATCTAACATTCCTGCTCCCCTGTGTGCAGGTATCCCTCCTGATCAGCAGAGATTGATCTTCGCTGGCAAGCAGCTGGAGGATGGACGCACTCTGTCCGACTACAACATCCAGAAGGTGAGGAACATTATGCTGTCCTCTGCATTTAAGTACAGATCTTGACAGTTTGTTGTTGGGTGACAGGAACACCCCAGACTTTGCAAGATGCAATTAAACAGACCTTTTAAAAAAAAAAAATAATAATTTGACCGTTATTTTTTACTGTTTATGTATTCAATCATTTGAATCTTTTTCATCAAGTTATTTGATCCATTTTTGAGATACACAGGTCAAATTATGTATTACTAAATCCAACCTCTGTTGTGCTGCAGGAGTCCACTCTGCACTTGGTGCTGAGACTGCGTGGTGGTGCCAAGAAAAGGAAGAAGAAGTCTTACACCACCCCCAAGAAGAACAAGCACAAGAGGAAGAAGGTCAAGCTCGCTGTGCTCAAGTACTATAAGGTAAAATCTGACCCGAAGTTACCAGGCTGAACCCCTAACTTCTTTGCCCCCCCACCACCATTGTGAGAAATATCTTTTTTGAATAATTCAACGTGCCGATCTATTGACACGTGACAGCTTGTAGACTAGGCTTTTTTACTATTAAAGTTTTTTAGTTTAGTTTAACCCATTCGGCCCGGGAATCCATTTTTTGATTCTGTACAATATGTACAGTATTCCAAAATTTTAAAAAAATGATGCTGCCATATAAAGTTTTTCAGAAACCTGGGTTAAAAAGGCAAAGTAAGGGGTTTAGCAGTGACAAATCTAGGACTTGGGGCTGTGCTATGTTTATTACCATTCAAACACATGAAAGGAAGTTAATTTAAGAGTCTCATTTGGGAACAAAAATTCAATGTATTGTTCTGGAGTTTGTGGGGTTGCCAGGGTTAAAGCGATGATATGATTGGTGCAGTTTCAAGGGCCACATAGGTCTGAAGCACTGCTACATCACGCCTTGAATTTGGATTAATATCAGATAATCCATCTATTGCATATTGTACAGAATTCCAATTTGACCTACCTTAACTTAGCCACGCATGATGCATAGCCATATTGAATGTTCGATATTTTGTAAAAGCAAAGGTTAAGTATTCCTTCACTTGGTTGGCAGTATGTAGAACATCAGAAACAATATTGCAAAATGTAATTTATATCTTGTTCGGAAATGGCCCTCCTTTCAGTTTTCAGAAATCGTGAAATATGACTTTCAGTTGTGAGATTTAATCCATGCATGCGTCTCATCTCTCCTCCAGGTTGACGAGAATGGCAAAATCCACCGCCTGAGGCGTGAGTGTCCAGCTGACGAGTGCGGCGCCGGTGTGTTCATGGCCAGCCACTTCGACAGGCACTACTGTGGAAAATGTTGCCTCACTTACTGCTTCAACAAGCCCGAGGACAAGTAAACCACATGGCATGGTCTGAATGGTGTTAAACTGTTAATAAAAGAAAGTTGTTTGACAAAAAATGTATCGTCTCATAATGGGTGCATAGGTGTTTACGCAAGTATATAATTTCAGTCAGGTGGTGTCCTGTATATATCATGGATGAAATGTTATCCTTAGTGCCAGTTGTAGGTCTCCCAAATCTACGTGATTTCATATGATAAATCTGAAATCGGTTAAAATTGTAAGGGATTTCTGCAGGAGCAAGAAGTGTTTTTATACTTTTTTGCTGGCAGGAACTTGTATCCATGTGCTTTTTGTTTTAGCAAATGTTAGCAAATTTGTCGTTCTAGAGGCCTCACAAGTAGAAAAGATGGCTCTCAATGTGATTGTAAGTTGATCAGTTCATTTTTGTGGTTAAAGCAAGTTTTCTAAATCATCCAATGCAAAGTGTTAACAAGGTTAGCAAAACATTAGATTCAAGGCACAGATTGTTCACCCCCCCCCCCCTCCCCACACACATTCCTGAAATTGGGCTCCTGCAATTAACAAATCTAGATCTTAATGTCTTAAATAAAATTCATATGGGAATGGATTGCTGTTGGAACAAATGATGTGGGTTGTATATTTCTGAGTTTGAGCATTGACCAAATAATTACAGTGTAGGCACCGGCCTCGGTGACAATGCAGCAAAAGACTGGTAAATTATATCATTAAGTGATTTATGTGCAATTTGTTTACCACTCAACAGTAAAAATGTGCAGCATAAAACCACAGTCTTAACACCTGTCATTTGGTGTGATATGGTCCATTGCATTTCAGTTTTTTTTTTTCTAAAGATTAATTGACTAAGGTTATTGACAAATCATCCCGATTAATTACAGATAACCAATCCCAAAGTAACAGCCTGAACAGATCTACAAGCTCACAATATTACAGATGATGGTATTAAAGTTAAAACTTGCCCAAGCCTGTAGTGTAGACACGGTAGACACCCTCATGTGTTTCTCTCAATGGACATATTTGTTTTTAATACAGAATGAGATATTAACATCAGTAATAGTGGTTATTGGCCATAACAGATTATTTATATTTATCGGCCAAAATCTTTTGGCACAACGTCCCTAGTCTTGACCCTTTTGGCTTTAGTGTACACCTAGGGTATATCTGGACATTTCTGAACAATTTAAATAATTTCAAGATAAACAATTACTGCATCAACACTAATCATTCTAATAAATAAAAATATATATGGGGTAAAAAATAAGTAAAATAGATGATCTATTTGAGGTGTTGAGAACTTGCAGTATTTTCATATTAACTGGAACGGACATCTCAAGAACAGATGAGCTGCAACAAACAGCAGGGGGTGCTGTTTCTTTCCTTTTTTCCAAGTGCTTATCAGGTGATGAGGTCACCATCAGGGCAGGGTCCTGTTGTCCACGCAAAGACTAGGCCTTGTCCAAGTTGTCCATAGTAAGATTTAGATATTCTACTTTATGTTATTATTTTGATCATAGCCCCGCACATGGCACAAGGAGTCCACTAGGACTTCACTAGTATTTGCAAGGACCCCACATGAGAGGTAACAGGTCATTCAGCGCTCATTATGTGTATCTCATTTTGTATCTCTGGTAAACATGGAAGCCCAGCAGGGCTACACAGGCCTGCTCCCTTGTAGTGGTGGTGGTATATAGAGGACAAGGGGTGGTAATGTAATTGTTAGCCTTATATGACTTAAAGCAGGGGTTTTCAACCTTTTTGACTCCAGGGACCACCATTTATTCAGCATTTGAGCCACGGACCACCATTTGATTACATTTTCACACCAAAGACCTAGTAAAAATTAAAGAATTCTTTTGATTTTGTCCAAAATTCCAGGCTGTATTTTGCCAACAAAACAGTGCAAACTTCTACATTTAATATTTTAACTCTTGAGAGTGTAAAAATGAAACCAAATGGACCCGCAAGGGTCCATTTGGTTTCATTCTCATGTGAACACACCAGACAGTTTATGGTTTCAGTTTATGGTTTCATTTATGGTTTCATTTATGGTTTTCATTTACAGTTTATGGTTTCATTTATGGTTTCATTCTCATGTGAACACACCAGACAGTTTATGTTACTCCATTCAGTGTTTAGATAGATTTGATGTTCATTTTAGCTGCCCCGCCTCCATCCTATACAAACCCATTATAACTTACAACTCAATTCTAACCATAATAGATGAATTGAAAACACACATCTTTTTCCCCATGACTGATATTGTTCTCCTAATACTTGAGTTGTTTTGGAAAATACAACATCCTATTTGAATGGAGTAACTTCTAGTTATTTCAATAGATTTAGTTTAGTTGTTCAGGGGGAAAAAAATCATGAAATAGGTTGATATCTTTTTTTCCAAAACAAATATTTATTTTCTATCGATGTGCATTTTACTTTGGTAAATAGGTGTTAGTAACAAATTGTGCATTGTATCCACCAATAATGGTACCACAGTTACATAGTAAAGAGCAGGAAACCACTGAATGTGTTGTAGTTGTTTGAGTAGTCAATGAGAATATTCGCTCCAGGTATACGCATGTAAACTATGTCTCCCACCTCCAGCTCTATGTTGATTCCATTAGATATGGATGAATATGCTGAATTGACATTGTGTCCGTAGTTATAAAACAACCTCTGGTCATTCTTATACATCATAATATATACAGTCTTTCCGTTGGTACCGTGCCATGCTGTGAATCTGAAGTGATAGATGCCCCGGACAGGTGCCGTAAAAACCCCTGTATGAGAATAGAAATAAAGGTTGGCCTCGCTGGCTGCCAACCTGGCCTCCACGCTCCTCAGCTTCTCTCTCGTCTCTGCTTTCATGTCTACCATGGTGGCTCCCAAGCCGTTCACCATGTCTCTAAGAGCCTTCAGCTCAACCCAAAGGTCAGGGGAGGAAGGGGTCCCGGGGTCAGCCTTGCTCTCTCTCTCCTTCAGCCACCCATTCTCTCCCTGAGCCCCGGCCTGAGACAGGCAGAACAGCAAGACAAGCAAAGCCCCACGACAACCCTTCATTCTGTTGTCATTCTGGAACGGAGTGACTGCAGATACTGGCAAAATGCATGTCCTTATATATCTACTATCTTATCTTATCTCTCAAGGACCACCTGAGAGCACAGTGTAGTACACGATAAAAACTTGCAAGGTACGTAGAATTTGCTGGCTTTGGACAGAGTGAGTGTGGATATACAGTAAGTCTCAGCTGTTGATCTTTAAAAAGAAAATGCAACAGGGATGTTTTTATTATAATATATTTTTTAGTAGACATAGCCTACATCACAAATGCTTTCTTTGAATGCAAGCATTCTCTACTCTCAAAAGGAGTTTGTGTCAAGTCCTTATAATGTGTTCTTGTTACTGAAATAGAATGCCAGCCCAGCTGCATCATGCTAAAGTTCTTTCAGTGTTAGATTCTTCATGCTCCAGGCATATCAAGCCCAGTGTACTGTATATCCCCAAGGAGAATAATATCTAGGGATGTCTTGATGCACTTTTTTCATTTCTGATCCAAACCTGATAGCATAATTCCTAGAAAAAAAAATACTGATATCATATTACTTGAATCAAAGAGTAATATTATTAAGGTCCAACCTCCCACCCACATAAGAATGACCTATACTAGTAGTGTAGGTCATGTGTGCAGAATGCTGTGTGGATTAGGATCTACAAACTATTTTCACATCATGCAGCAACAAGCTCATTTGTAATAAGTAATGAGGTGTGTTTTGGCAGAGTAACATTACATGTTACCCATTTTGACAGTCAATCCTTACACTACTTTTGCTGGGAAAGTTCATAATGTTACAATAATATATGTAATTCATTACTGAGCAACACTATTCAAGGCTGTAGAGACGATGGATGTTTTAGTAGCAGTTGTCTGGCCACAAATGTTGAGTATTGCTTTTGTCATATATTATTTCATATATTATATTGCATATATTTATGCATTTTTGAGTTTTCTGTTGTAAACTGGCAGTATTTTCATAACAGTCACTAAAATGGTAATATAGGCTATCAAGAACAGGTGAGCTGCAACAAACAGCAGGGGGCGCTGTTCCCCTTTTTTCCAAGTGCATGTCAGGTGCTGAGGTCACCATAGGGCAGGGTCATGTTGTCTACGCAAAGACTAACATTTAAATATCCCTTTTTACTTTATGTTATTATTTTGATCCTAGTCCCACACAAGGCACATTGGGACTCAGTCCACTAGGACTTCATTTGCAAGGACCCCACAACTATGAGAGGTACAGAGCTGTTATGGCCATTCAGGGCTATAGCTCATTATGTTTTTATCTTATTTTGTATCTATACAGGCCTGCTCCCTTGTAGTGGTGGTATATGAGAGGGCCAGGGGTGGTAATGTCATTTCTAACCTTTTTAGCCTTTTCTGACTTAAAGCCTTAATTATTTCACTTTCAAAAAACCTTCATGTCATGGTCTACTCAGTCTCATGTGAACACCCCCAGACAGTTTATCAGTTACTCCATTCAGTATTTGGATATTTGATGTTCATTTTAGCTGCCCTGCCCCCTTCCCATACAAACCCATTATCATTGACTGATATTGTCCTCCTAATACCCGAGGAGGGCCTGGAATTTAATTTCTTCTTTTTCAGTTTTCTTTTTTTTAATTTTTTTTTTTTAATTATTATTGTTTTGGAAAATGTTACATCCTTCATATTTGAATGGAGTAAACTGTTTGGGATGTTCAAACCATGGGACTGAGTAGACTATGAAATGACCAAATATCCCTTTAAGTTCACTCCTGAAAATTTCAATAGATTTAATTTAGATGTCCTGGAGAAAATGTTTGATGTTGTTAGCTTGAAATATTTTTTTTACAGTTAAAGTTCATACATCTTTCTGCACTCATTTTCTTACAATACACATGGATGCTGGTCATCAGGTTTTCCCATATGTCTGTGTGTCATCGTCTTTCATAAAATAATCAAAACATAGCGATAGCAGTTCTGTACTTTTGGATGTGTTTATTGACAGAATGAATTTGAGCATCATATTGGCCAACAAACAGTCATGTCTTTAATGTAATGGTACCAGTACCAGTGTTACATAGGATAGAGCAGAAAACCACTGAATGTGTTGTGGTTGTTTGAGTTATCATAGAGAATATGCCCTCCAGGGATACGCATGTAAACTACGTCTCCCACATCCAGCTCTATATTGATTCCATTAGATAGGGATGAATAAGCAGCTGAACTGCCGTTGTATCCGATGTTATGAAACAGTTTCTGGTTATTCTTATACATCATGATATACATATACTTTCCGTTGGTACTGTGCCATGCTGTGAATCTGAAGTGATAGATGCCCCGGACAGGCGCCGTAAAAACCCCTGTGTGAGAATAGAAATATTATTATTATTATTACCCTCATTATATACATGCATGCACACACATCCATGCACCATCCTGCGTATTGATCTACATAGGGAACAGCTGAATATTTCTGAATTATTTTTATTTGATTTTGAAATTGATGGATGGTGCTAATTGATTGTTGTAAAAGTTCTTTGCCATATACTGTACCTGTAGCTGGATTGTACGCCTTGCCGATGTTAGTCATGGCTTTGGTGTAGACCAGAGTGGTTTCTGCATCATATGGTCCGACGTTTCCAGAATCGGTCAAAGCAGCATAGAAAGCCACCTTTGGCTTGTCTAGACAGGAGTGCACAACCCAAAAACGGATAATGAAGGAATGAATGAATAATAAGACATTGTAGACACACACACACACACACACACACACACACACACACACACACACACACACACACACACACACACACACACACACACACACACACACACACACACACACACACACACAGGTTTCATTCAAACTTTATTCTTCTTTATCTACAATTCCAGCATTCAGTATAACACGCAAAACATTCATGTACCTGCATTCTCTCTCTTCATTTCTTCTACTTCGTTCCCAGTAGTGGTCAGCTTCGTTTCCACGGTGGACAGCTGAGTAATGTGGGCTGAAATGAAAAAAAAAAAAAAAAAAACAAAAACAAAAACAAAAGAACATTAGTATGATAGTAAAGCCCCATTAATACTCCAATTTCGGGTCGTAAAGTGACGATCCAAAATTTCAACGTGGTTTCACACCGTGGTAATACTCTGTTCACCCCAGCATGCCTCTTTTTTTAGTGGTTATCTTATCACCTAAAACCAGATTATGCATTGGCCTTAAGCCACACATCCTTGTAGTTTCATTTGAGTTCTATTTGGTCTTACCTTTATGGAATTCATTTACAGTAAAGTAAAGTATTTTTCAACTCTTTCCCCCCTGCTACAGTACCTGCACTGACTGAACATCAAATTACCTTCACTTTCTTTCTTCAAGTCCACCAGCTGGCTCTATAGCACCCAGTCTGGTCTTAAGGCTCTGCAGCTCGGTCTCACTGGCACCCAGTCTGGTCTTAAGGTCTTGCACTTGGACTTCACTGGCACGCAAATTGGCAGCCATTTCTGAAAAATCATCACCGAGAAACATATTAAACAATGCGCAAATAATAATGTTTTGCACAATAACAAGCATTGTAACCTCTCGATCATCCTAACCTGCACTGTCTTTTGCCATTCCTTCCATCTCCTTCTTGGCGACGCTCAGCTCCACACGGAGATCGGTCACCAAGTTTCTCTGCTCCTTGGCCTCAGCCTCGCTGGCTGCCAACCTGGCCTCCACGTTCCTCAGCTTCTCTCTCGTCTCTGCTTTCATGTCTACCATGGTGGCTCCCAAGCCGTTCACCATGTCTCTAAGAGCCTTCAGCTCAACCCAAAGGTCAGGGGACGAAGGGGTCCCGGGGTCAGCCTTGCTCTCTCTCTCCTTGAGCCACCCATTCTCTCCCTGAGCCCCGGCCTGAGACAGGCAGAACAGCAAGACAAGCAAAGCCCCACGACAACCCTTCATTCTGGAACAGTGAGTGAGTGACTGCAAATACTGGCAAAATGCATGTCCTTAAATACCCACTATCTTATGAACAAACATACTGGACACGTCGTTGTACCCACTTGTCAGTGGAAAGTGACAAGCCAGAAAAATAAATAAAGTCAAGGACCATCTGAGAGCTCCAACAGGTGGTACTGGTACATGATATAACTGGCCATGTCCTATAATTTAACAAGCTGTTTTTATTTAAAATAAAAAGTAGCAGGAATGTTTTTTCAGGTGTGATGTACCTGTGTTTTGAGTGTGCCTTGATATTTTCAGTGCGTTTGATCACTTAAAATACATGATATTTCTTCAATAGACATAGGCCTACTGTGGATCACAAATTAATATTATGCATAAAATGATATCATCATGCATGATGTATCTATATTGACTATATTTACATATAGTCAGCCATCATAAGTCAGTTTTGTGTGTGTGTGTGTGTGTGTGTGTGTGTGTGTGTGTGTGTGTGTGTGTGTGTGTGTGTGTGTGTGTGTGTGTGTGTGTGTGTGTGTGTGTGTGTGTGTGTGTTCCCCGGCAGGGTCATACCTAAAATGGGATTGGCACATATTTTCCCACCGGGACAATTTTGCCTTTGCCAGGCCACCCTGGTGGGGGCAGCTGGTTAACCAGATGTAACTCTTTGAGAGCGTAAAAATGAAACCAAATGGACCCTTGCGGGTCCATTTGGTTTCATTTTTACACCCTCAAGAGTTAAAATATTCATCATGTGAATTAGCCCAACTTAGTCTACACAACTAGAGAATGTAGAAGATTAATGGTCATTTTGATCTGTATGTTCCAGGCGAGCATCTATAGCACATTCTAGTGCATTTTGGAAGTGCCACTAGTGCATTTTGGATCTTGTCCAGGCCACTAGGTGGCGCAGGCCACCGGGAAAACTCCCTGTACTCCAGATGGCCAATCCGCCCCTGCTGCTAGGCATTCAGTATCAAGGGTTGAATTGGGGTTAAAGGGATTCTTCACTTTCCAAACACTTTTGGACATTTTATATGGTCTACTCAGGCTCATGTGAACACCCCAGACAGTTTATAAGTTACTCCATTCAGTATTTAGATATTTGAATACTGTACATACAATACGGAATCCAAAAATGGATTGATCAAAAACACATTATTTTTTTCTGGTGACTCATATTGTTCTCCTAATTTGTGAGAGGGCCATGCTTTCTCATTTAGTGTTTTCATTTGTTTTTAAAAGATTGGGTGTTTTTGATGAATCTATTATAGTCATGGCTCATGGCTTGGCAAAGCTATATGCCCACTCACCCACATTATGCATCTTTATAGTACTACATTATAACATGGGCTGCATAGAAAGTAGAGATGCAGTGTATTGAGATTGGATAACGTCCATAAAAAAATCCATATCGATATAGAATCAGTCTCAGAATACTCCTGTTTAGCCTATTTTCACTGATGATTGACGATGCAATACTAATATGCAGTCCTGTCTTTTTAAGAGTAGGCCTATCAGCCTGCCATTAGTTAATGGAGCCTCACCAGCAAAATAAAGATATTTAAATATGTATAACAACAATTCAGCAATGAGTTCAATATAAATATAATATTGATGATTTTTAACCTTTGACCTTTAGCCTTTAAACCTAATAAAAGTATATGTAAAATGATACATTGATATATTTTGTGATCATTAGACACCACATGTACATGTTAGGCACTAGAATGCCTAACATGTACATTCAAAAAACATTTTTTGTTGCTTTTTTAATAGATCATGGTAGTACAAACAAGTGGTAAGGTCTGGGCCTTGGAGGGATAATAATATAAGCCTATACTTATTAGTATTGAGTAGATGGCCCTGAAAATAATCAGTATATTTGCTATGATGTTAAAATGCTGATTAGATATTGATATTTCAATATTGTGCATTTCTAATGGAAAGTGTTGCCAAGTTTGCCCACCTAAAAACTAGGTGGGCAAACTAAAACCTGACTACAGCTACATGACAGTATAGTGCAGCATGTGATAACAAGTTGTACATCATCATCTCCACTGCCATGACGTGTTCATTCATTGTCTTCCTCCATCTTTCTCTCAGATTTGTCATTCAAATGCAGGGCTTGACACTAACACTTGCCCGCTTGCCCGGGGCAAGTAAAAAAAATGGTGGGGCAAGTGAAGACTGCTACCTGGTTGCCCGATCGGGCAAGTGTGCAACTTAGTGCACTGTAACACAACACAAGATAAATTTGTCTTGAGGGCAGTCATTGCACTCTGCCTCTGTGTCTTTCACTGCTTTCTAGCTATCCACAATTCCAGG
The DNA here is from genome assembly GCA_039105355.1 of Benthosema pterotum. Taxonomy (NCBI): domain Eukaryota; kingdom Metazoa; phylum Chordata; class Actinopteri; order Myctophiformes; family Myctophidae; genus Benthosema; species Benthosema pterotum. The sequence continues at coordinate 48,099,673 of CM076974.1, forward strand.
CTGGATTTGGGAAACAAAACAGGCAAATTAACACATCAAAATGACTAATTGAGATGATGAATTTTAACTCTTGAGAGTGTAAAAATGAAACCAAATGGACCCGCAAGGGTCCATTTGGTTTCATTTTTACGTTCTCAAGAGTTACATCTGGTTAACCAAATTAACTGGGGACCACCTGGAACCTGGGGGGCAAGTGACCATGACCTGACTTGCACTTGCCCGATGGGCAAGTGCCTCGGAGACCTTAGTGTCAACCCTGCAAATGCATACATTCCTTGCTCCACTCACATCTCTGTCACCGATCAAACGTTAATTGCAATTACTAATTGCAACTTTTAAACCACAAATAAGTGTTCCTTGTTCACTATCCCACAACTGCTGTGTCCTCTGAGAGAAGTCATTAAAGTACCCCAGCCTCTGGGAGCTCTGGCATGTGGTTCAGTACATGATAAGAACTGCAAGGCTGAATGTACTGGCTCTGAAAAGAGTGAGTGTGAATATATCTAATGTAATCAGCTGTTATTTGAAATAGTTGTATAATACCCTATTGGCCTGAATATAAGACTGTCCTTTTTCCCAATGGAAATATCCTAAAAAGTTGAGTCGTCTTATATTTGGGGACTATATTATTTAACATTCAATGTTCTTTTTTACACAAATGAGTGTTGAAAAATGGGGATCGCCTTATAATGGGGTCGTCTTATATTCGGGACAATACGGGTAGTTGCTTTTTCTGGTGTGGTGTGTGCCTGAGTGAAATGAGAAACGTTCAGATAAAGGAAATTATTACACAATTGTGTGCGCATGCACACACACACACTCTCTCTCTCTCTCTCTCTCTCTCTCTCTCTCTCTCTCTCTCTCTCTCTCTCTCTCTCTCTCTCTCTCTCTCTCTCTCTCTCTCTCTCTCTCTCTCTGGTCCTTTTCAATGAATTAGAATATTGTGTAAAAGTTCATTTTCTTCCATAATATAATAATAAAAAAAAAACTTTCATATATTCTCAATACATTGTGCATGAACTAAAGTATTTGAAAAAGATATTTAAAAAACACTAAAAATATGTTTAAAGCAACAAATGTTTTGATAACGGCCATAAATTAATTTGTAGAAAGGGACACTCCAGGGACACCGTAGCATCTCTGACAGATGAAGTCTTTGGTGCAAGTACAAAAGTGACAATGTTTCATGATGCCCCAGTCACAACTTCGTCAGGTCAGAACAACACATCAGGTTAAATACACACATCAAGCAGGGCCGGGTCCTTCAATTAGCCAATGTTAGACATCCAGCAATCATTTGGGGTCATACAGTATGTACTACATTCACATGGAACATTTTCATAAGGAACGGTCCGGGTAATGTTAAAGTGTGCAATGAAGTTATACATACACATAACAAACAGAATAAACATTATAAAAACGACTGTCACATTTAAGTTCACGGTTCAGGTGTTGAGCTTGTAATGTAGCTCGTCTACTTCCACTTTTTTGAAGTTAAAGAATTATGCACATAGTTACTAATGTCCTGTAGACCTAAAAAGCCAGACTAAGCTTTACTCACATAACAATTTGAGTGACCATTACTTATCAAGAATAAAACACCGTGTGAAGCGTATCATATATTGTATCATATATCATATATCATTGAACATCACCATGGCATAAAATAGGCACTGTCTATATGCTCAGACATAACAAGATTGACCGGGTTAGAGACTTCTACTCAACTGATTACCCACCCCTTGGGTGTCCTACATTTCGTGCCTACATTAGGTTCAGCTACATATGAAAGTTTATTAAGCTTCTAAAATATATTAAACCCAAACCCGGTTTGGGAATACACATACTTTAGAGGCCTGTAAAGAGTGGAGGCCAGAGAATGGTGATGCCCCCTAGAGTGGGAGAACAGCAATAGCAGGACAGCAGCAAAGCAGAGGTCACCTGGGTGGTTGTCTGGTGGTGGTTGAAGGTTAGAGGAGTTTCAGTTCCTCATTGAGGCCCATGGGTTCCAATGTATTTAGACTGTGTATCCAATAAGGCCGCTCAGCATGGCACTTTCTTTATATCACCTCCTTGTGACTGCTAGGGGATTTTTTTCTATACCACAGAAGCACAGTTTTTAATATATTACTTATTACCTATTACTGTGTGCTGGCTGAGACTATGTCCGCCAGTGGGTGGTGCTGTCATATATTAATTTTGAAGATTGTAGCTGTTTAGTAACAGGTGTTCAAGCTGTGTAATTAGGTCACTGCTGAGCCTGCTCAAGGTGTGCTAGAGAGAGTAATTAGCAGAGCAGCATACTACTTTCAGTTCTGTTTGTTTAGCATGAGAAGGCAGAGAGATGTCATCATCACAAAAACGTCATCATCACAAAAGGTTTGGGGAACACAATTGGCAGGTGGTGATGACGTTTGCAGTGATCAGGTGCAGCTGGTATTATGATCCCCTTTGTCTGAAGGGAGAGATGTCTGTGTGCGTCTCGTGAAAAGTTAAAACCGCTGTATGTAGTAATATGGTATATGGTGAGCTGGGGAGGTACGCAATCAATATTGTTGTTAAAAGAGGCTAATTGGTTACTGGGACTGTCTGCTTGAAGGAAAAGAGGGGTAAACTGAGTGGAATAATGTAGGCTACCTGTTAAATATAGACGTTCATGTGTCACCATGGGTTGCACAGCTAAAGATACTGGACGACTGTGGCTTGTCTTACATTTGGCTGACCCAGAAATGTAAAAATATTTACTGGCTGAAACGAACTGTTGAACAAAAGCTGAAGGGCCAGTTTATGCAAAAGTGGCAAAGTGAACTTAACAGTAACATCATGCGATATTCACGTTGAATATAAACAATTAAGAGTTCAAGCTAGAAAAATATCTTCTATTAGAAAACCATGAATACAGGCAGGCTATTTGTAACTTCAGTTTAAATAATAGAAGAATGTCTTGTAATGAAGACAAAATTGGAGACGAATATCATGTCTGGCTGGAATGTAAGAATAGAACTATTATGGGTCTTAGACGAAAGCAAAAATTTGCCAAGTTATTTTTTTCAATTGGCCATCTACAGTATGCACAAACTTATCTTATTGTTAAAATCTGGAAAACAAAAATAAATGTACAAATTGGATGTAAAAGTATTGGGTAGACAAACATACATTAATATATTGAGTATTGAATATGTATAGCCTATATTGAATTGTTTATAGCGTATACTTAAGTGCTCCTAACCGTGAGAACATGTTCGTGAGCTACGTGTAAATTGATGATGTATGATTTGAATCATACACCACTAAATGCTGAGTGTAGTAGCTGCTGTAGAATCTGTTTGTTGAGCAGTGTTGGGCAGTAACAAACTTTAGATTACATATTACTGTAATATTATTACTTTGCTCCAAAAAGTAAAGTAACGAGATTACTCTGCGAAAATGGGTAATGCATTACTTTGCAAGTAATGCCAAGTTACTTTTTTAAAATGAGCTTGTTGTTGCATGCAAAAATAGAACAGATTTACAAGCTATCGACAGGTACTGTAACAACAGAGATGTGCGCTAGATCATAGATCCAGTCCACATGCAGCATCCTGCGCACAGGTATGTAGGCTACACTACAAATCGCTTGCTGCTTTTAAATACAAGACCTCAACTGTCTGTGAAAACCATTGTGAAAAATTTTAAAAAGTCAAAGAGACAGAGCTCACTGAACAGATTATGTTGTGCATCTCTATTTTTTTCAAAGGTGGGAGTTGAGAACTTGGGAAAGTAATAATGTAATGTAATATATTACTCTTTGATTCCAGTAATAAGTAATGGTATTACTTTGTCTAAGGGGTAACGAGTAAAGTAAAGAAGTTACTTTAAGTAATATTGACCAAAACTTTGTTGAGCCTTAGAGTGAGTAAGGATTCAGTGTTTTATAGAGATTGGTTGGTTGGTTGGTTGGTTGGTTGGTTGGTTGGTTGGTTGATTGTATATTTTTTAATCTTCCCATTCTGGCTTACCATGATTGGCATTTTGTATGTGATACGTGCATCATAGCTGGGCCAAACCTTGCAATAAAGGACCACAAAGCATTATTGACCACCTGGAAGTCCAAGACTCACATGGGGTTAATATTTGGTATAAGGCAAAACCGGCCAAAAAATAAAGCAAACATAATCACACGCTACTTCATTCCTTCGGCCAATTAAATAATTCCTGTGGTTACAGACTCACAAAGCTGAGAATAAGAGGGGCCAGCGCTCCTCAAAAAAGCAAAACATCAGTAGTCTTGTCTTGCCATATATGGAGATCCCTAATATCATCACATTGATGTCATAGACAAGCCTCCGAGTACTGGTGGTAATTGGTAGGTGTGGCACCGGGGGGCAATGGGTACAAGTACCCTGGAATAATGAGTCTATCTGCTATGACAGTGGGAAGGCATTCCCCAAGTTTCATTCCTAAATGTAACAAAAATGATTTGAGCTTTGCTATATCTTCCGATACGTATTAGTCTGTGAATAATAAACAATTAGGTTACAACCCAGTCGACATTTTGTTTGACAGCACATTTGTGTAGCTATTCATGGGTCTCATTTGTAGTTCTTTGGCAGGCATGTTCAGGACCAACATAGTCAATATAAGCCCTGTCGGTCCTCTATGGCTGCTAAAGGACTACAAATCAGACCCTGTAATACAGGGCTAGTAATTCACTAACTAAACCGATGATGATCTCGTAGACTGACACACGGCCGTCAGGGCTTGGGGTCGGGTGACGCTAGGAAGCTGCTTGCCTCCAGCGTCGGCGGCAGCAGGCCTTTCTGGGTCAGATGTTCCTTGAGGGTGTCGAAGATGGACAGTTGCTGGTCCGGACTGAGGGCCCAGATGAGCGACAGCACCTTGGCGGGGTTGGGGGCCCGGATGAAACTGGCGATGTACACGTGGACGAAGGTGGCCATCAGGTACTGGCAGTCGAAGCGGTCCACGATCCCGCCGTGGCCCGGGATGGTGTTGGCGAAGTCCTTGATCTTGAAGGCCCTCTTGAAGCCGCTGGCGAAGAAGCCGCCGAAGGGTCCCAGGACCGAGGCGAAGGAGGAGAGGGCGACGCTGTGCACCTGGAAGGGGTACAGGCGCACCGTGCTCCGCCCGGTCACAGACGCCACCGCGCCGGGCAGAGCGTAGTCCCGAAGCTGGAAGAGGGATGAAGGCTCGCAGTCCACCTGGACCTGGAAGCTGCTGGAGACGCTGTTGAACTCCACGGGGCACACGAAGTAGCGGGAGCCCGACAAGGCGTGGGAGATCAAGAGGCCGAACGCCACGGTGGCGAAGAACCCGCCGACGAAGCCCTCCCACGTCTTCTTGGGCGACAGCTTGATGAGCGGCGTGCGGCCGATGAAGAAGCCGAACATGTAGGCGGCCACGTCGTTGCAGATCACGCAGGAGATGGGCACCATGAACCAGATCATGCCCTCGAAGAGGTTGTGGATGACCAGGTGCGACTGGATGACGATCATCAGCAGCGTCACGTGCGTCCAGCCGAACATGTAGAACTGCAGGCGGTAGTGCTTCTTCTTCAGGCTCAGCACGAACAGGCAGAAGCCGGCCAGGTAGAGGGCGAAGGAGATGAAGCGGTGGTAGCGCATGGGGAGGAGCAGCGGCCCGCCGCCGCGCTGCACCCAGGCCGAGAAGTAGTCGGTGAGCGTCTCGCCGTAGCAGAAGTAGTTGACGCACAGCAGGAAGTACCAGCTGAGCGTCCGGAACAAGGGCAGCTCGTAGGAGCGGTACACCCGGTATCCGATGGTGATGATCTCGTGGAAGCACGTGATCTGCACGACCATCACGGCCAGGACGAACGCGATGGGGCCCAGGTAGGTCGCCAGGAGGAAGATCAGCATGAGAGCCGAGGCCATGATCCCGCGCACCCACCAGTCCCGCCATCGCGGCGTGAGTCCCGACAGGGCCTGGTTGATAACGTCCGGGGTGTTGTCGGTCGTCGGTTCGACCTGCTCCTGCTGCTGCTGCTGCTGGGCAACCTTCGTGACGTTGCGCCTTCGCTCGGTCATCGTCGACCGGTAAAGGTTTGGTCAGCTTGTTCACTGAAAAGTGCTCTCGGGGGTATTGGTGCATGTATATACCTAGCCTATATGATGACATAATGGTGACAGGAAATGTGGAATTAAGACTACGTGGCAATACGCAAATTGGCACTCTAGCGAGTGCAGATCTTGTTTTGAGCAGCGCTTGTACGCCCCCTTCCATGTGGCATTCGAGTCAACGGCATAATAAACGTTTGTTCCCAGAGGAAAAAATTGCTTTTGTTTTTGTCCACAATTCCAGGCTGGATTTCAGAAAAATTATGTAGACTTGGGCTAATTCAGATGATGAATATTTTAACTCCCGGGAGTGTAAACATTGCGGGTCCATTTGGACACACCAAGTCCATCATTTTAGCTGGGGGAGCACCTGGAACCCTCTCAAGGACCACTGGTTGAAAACTACTGCTCTAGATGGTATCGTTTGTCAACGCGAAAAGACATACGAACTGTTGGGAATAAAATGAACCCTTACAGGTGTAAAAGTAACTGTGAGGGTGTACCAACTCGCATAGAGTTCAAATTAATCCGTTTCAACCTTGGATCTTTAAAATTAAACAAAAAGTTTACAATCACTGCTGTATGGACATCCATGTGAACCCATATCACACACAGCTCACTTATTCTTGCACCATTATCTATTCAAAAAGGTCACTTGAGAGCCAGCTCTTTTCCAATAACGTCCTAATTACCATAAACATAGCTTGCATTTCAAACACAAATGCGTTAGAACATAATAAGCATTTGGGAAGTAAGGTATACCGCAGGTTCACTATGGTGTCAACATTCATTCTTTTGACCTGAAGGTAATTCAGTCAGCTAACTCACAAAAAAGATTTGATCAGTATTTATTTAACCAATATTTATTATAGACCAAGAATACAAGTGTGCATATAATATTCTCCATTGGAGTTCGACTCTGCTACATTTTTCTCCCTGCTCAGCACAATAAAACACTGTAATTAATAAACATTAAGAGTAGAGAGATGGATATACAATAACCTCTGCAATGGGGAACAGAAATAACAGAGCCCACCGGCGGTGGTGGGAGCAAACGTAAACCATAATGCAGAAGGGAACCAGGCTAGAGAGTCAGCTGACCATATCAGCAAATGACTTTGGGTCTTGCACTCACTGAATACACGCACATAGGATTGCAGCAGACAAACTGCATTTTGACATACGTTGTTTTCAACAAAGGCGGCGCAAATAAGAGCTATCTATGCGCAACTGTTTTAAAGCATGAAGTAGTACTACAAAACAGTCTAAAATTGAAAGGATTGTAATCATGAAAGCTGGGCTGTTAGTGTTTATGCTTAAATTATCTAAAATAAAGGGCTTTATGAACATTAAAGCTGGACTGTTGCCTGATGTTTATGCCGTACAATTTTACTACAAAACAATCTAAAATAAAGATAAAGATGTAACACTCACCGTTAATACCATGTTCATCCTCCGATTCACAGAGTTAACAACTTTGTTTTGCTATAAAATGCTGCACGTAAATGCAGCCTCATGTCTAAATGGATCAACCTAATTTATTTGGATCATGTACTAAAACATCAACGGCAGAACACTAAGGTAAATAAATCGAAACTAAATCGAAACTAACTACGAAATAAATCGGAACTAGAAAAAGTGCCCTTCCGGGAACAGGTCTCTACCATATCCGGCTGTGGCCTTCTGGTGGCGCTATAGGCTAATGTGAAAAGGGTTCCAGTCCTTCTTATGACTTTGATAGCAGTTGGATGATTTGAGGCTTTTCCCCCACCTGTTGGTGGCGCTATAACAAATCAAAGTGAAAAGACTGCGGTTATATTTGTCCCTAAAGTAAGAAATCGTGCTAAAGATTTCACATAAATTGCAAGCTGCGTTCACGATTTAATGTGTTTTATTCAAAACGAGCCCAATCCTGCAACAGAATCTAGGGGAGCAACATGAAATAAGGTGTTTTGCAAAGATCGGCCCCCTGTTGGCGCTACAACAGACGGTTCTAGAAATTTTGGGGCAGAGGTTCATTGTTGGCCAGGGAATGTGTGTCAAACGTTTGGCATCGACCGGATTAACGGTGCCGGAAATGAGCTGTACACAGACGGACGGAGTGCAGAACATGCTCTCTCCCCATGCCTTCGACCTGCAACAAATGGAAATAATCTACAAGATTTAGGGTTGGGATGGGGTTGATTGGGATTAGTAGGGCATACCCTACTAATCCCAATCCCACTCCGAGTCCCAGCTCTCCTCGTGGAACCATTCGTACTCAGCGTTGTCGTCGATGCCCACGGCCAGCAGCATGAGCAGCATCTCGTCCCACAACACCGACTCCTCGTCGGCCCACGTCGCTCGCCTCGAGGTCCGCCTCCGCCGGTTGTTGTTGTTGGGTCTGGAACGCCTCCACCTGGGCTGTTGCTGCACCACTTCTTCCTCCAGACGACCGTCGGGGAAGGCGTGCCGGTAGAAGCAGTTGGAGCCGAAGGGGCAGGATCCCCGGCCCTCGGCGAAATACCGACAAGGTTTCCTCCCCGCGCCGTCCTTGTACTTCCGGATGAGCTTCTCCTTGTCCTCCGGGTCCTTGACCCAGTACTGGCTGGGGACGACGAAGTCGGACGGGACGCGACACTCGGGGCACGACTTGACGACCTTCCGCTTGAACTGCTTGTCGCTGCTCTGCCTCCACCGGCGGATGCAGCGCAGGCAGTAGCAGTGGTTGCAGCCGGAGAGGATGCCGAAGCGGCGATCGCCGGGGCGGGGCTTCTCGTACACCACCTCCATGCACACGCCGCACGTCATGTCCTTGCTGCGCTGGACGGCGAGGGAGATCTCCGCGGCGGTGTCCTTTTCGTGAGGACTTGGCCGGTTCTTCGGATCCTCAGCACGAAGGACAGGGCTCTTGGTTTTATCGGTCGCATTGACTCTGTCTACGGCCCCCAAGCCACGGGGTGGCATGAGGTCTAACGCACTAGTGTAAAGATACACTGTTTTAAAACGGAGGAATAAACTACATGTAACCAAATAGTGACATAAAATGAGTTTTGCACACCCGACTGGACGTTGCTATATATGCATGTGCCGTGACGTAAATGCAAAAGGTGCAGACCGTTGCTCGGAAATCAGTGCCGGTTCCATGTACTTTGCGGCCCTATGCAAGATTATGTTATGTAGGCACCCACCCACTTCCAGGCCAGGGGGTCTCCAGGAAATAATGAAAATTCACAAAAAATTGGTATCAATCCGCTGCACTTTGTCGGGGCAATGCCGGTCAAAAAGATAAATACAATTGAGCTTTTCGGCCGATACTTGGGCGATTTAGGCTATAGTAAATGAAATTCAAGCGTCGCCCGCATCACACGTTTTTTTTTTTTCGCCAGTTGTATAAGCGTGCTAGCCAGACCTAATTGTCTGTGAGTGAGTAAGTGAGATATTTGAACATGTATATAACTCCATATTTTATTCGCTTTCCGCACGCCATCATATAATAGTTTTGTGCATGATTGTGTGTGTGTGTGTGTGTGTGTGTGTGTGTGTGTGTGTGTGTGTGCGTGCGTGCGTGCGTGCGTGCGCGCGTGCGTGCATGCATCATCACAGCACACCCTCTGATGGTGGACACACACGGCCACTCTTGACCAGGAGGAACATTCCCGCTGCTCCGGCCAGAATGCCCACAGTCAGTCCTAGTGCCAGGATCACGTCTGCTGCACTACTGGGGTTCAACTGCTGCTCAGACTCTGGCTCTGTAGGGGGAGGACAAATCACCATGACACCAGAGACACAACAACACTCCTTAGTGTGAGTCCAAATCTCTTTTTCTTTTTGTTTCTGCCTAAGTTCCTCTTTGTGTGTCCACAGTGTTGCTTGTAAAGGTAACATAGGCAACGTTAGTGCATACAAACTCTGTGTTTGTAAACAGATTTGAATCTAACTCCACCTCACCTCCACTCTATTGGCTCGTTATGAATCTACTGGACACTGCTGCGCTGTGATTGGCTAAAAAAATCAACTCATCCCCCATAACTGACACAAATTATGTTTTGTGGCAGTTATGAGGGGGGTTTGTGTTTTTTTTTTTTTTTCTAAGTAAGTAAGTAAGTAAATTTTATTTATATAGCACCTTTCCCAGAGAGGTCTCACAAAGTGCTTTACAAACATACAAAAAACAAGAGAATAAAATCAGGAGAATAAAATAGAAAAAGGTGTGCAACTCCAGTATATAAAAACAGAGAACATGGGAACATTAGAGGAAAATAATAATAATAATAAAAATAATGATAATAAAAATAAATAAATAAAATAGAATAAAATCCGAACCATCAACTAGCAGCAACAAAAGCTTGTGCAAATAGGAATGTTTTAAGACTTTTCTTAAAAATGTCTACAGATGCAGAGAGTCGCAGTGAAAGTGGCAGTGCATTCCAAAGTTTGGCAGCAACCGCCTGATAGGATCGGTCCCCTTTGGTTTTCATTTTAGTAGAGGGTATAAGGTGTTGATCAGCCGATCTAAGGGCCCTACTAGGAGCATACCGTGGGACTAGGTCAGTAATGTAGCTAGGGGCCTGACCATGCAGTGCTCTATAAGTGATGACTAGTACTTTGAACTGGACTCTAAAACTCACAGGGAGCCAATGCAAGGAGGCCAGCACCGGGGTGATGTGGCACCGTCTGCTGGATCTGGTTAATAATCTGGCTGCTGTTATGACCTTGTGAAAGGTCATAACTCATAATGAACTCACATGTATTGCTGTGCTTCAATACATTTTTTATGTATTGATTATGTAATGATGTGTGTGTTTAGAGTTGGTCTCACAAAGTTAAGTGTTCCAGGGTTAATTAGAGGATACAGCTTCATGTTGCAGCATTTAGACCATGGGGTTTACTCCCATTGGCTTAGAGGAGCTAGAGGCGGCCAATCGCCAAGATCCTATTCTTATAGGTCCTCCTATAGAGCACTATAAGGGAGAGTACTGACACACTTTGACCTTGCGTCTCGCGCTTCACGCCTTGCACTGGAGCTCTGTAGGTTCCAAACATAGGACTACATAATTAACCACAATATACATTAACTAAAGCGAGTTATATAACAAATAATTATTCACTACAGTGACAAGAGTTCTGTTAATGCGTTAAAATGGCCTAAAATGCAGTAATTTCGCCAATTTAACGTGCGATCTGTCAATGGAGCTGTCAATGGAGGTGGTCAAGTGTGCTTTTCAGCCAATAGGTGTCTCAGTTCAGCCATAGCATAGCAACGGGAGTGTCAGTACTCTCCATTATAGAACTCTAGGTACTCACTCCATAGTCTCACATTGACAGTAGTATAGTAAAAACAAAACAAAATGTGCGCTGGTATATACTGACCCCAGAAGGTGACAGCAGGCTGCTCCAGGGCAGGGTGCGTCACACTGCAGCTGTACCCGTCTCCATGCTGGGGAATGAAGTCCAGGGAGGAGAACTGGTGGAAGGTTCCGTCCTCCTCAGGGAAGAAGCGGCTCAGAGACGCTCCGCTCAGCGCCTCACCGTTCCTGCTCCAGCTCACCTGCAGTACGATGGAGAACAAGTATCCTCAGGGGAGGATTATCCAACAGGCACGGTGGGCCCAGGCCCAGGTGCCCTTGAGCTAGGGGGGGTGCTGAGGTAACAAAAGATTAGTCCGTGTAATCGGACTAATCTTTTGTTGATTCATCGCCGGATTAATCAACAACATTAATTTAATTCCATTAAATCAAATCAAATCAGATCAGCTCGATCTGCCGTGTGGATCCCACGGCACCCCGCCCCCCCAAGGCCAAAATCATTGAGGGCTAGACCAGGCTAGTGAAGTCATATCTGACCAGTAGTATACTTGGGTGCAGTACTGACCTGGATGGACGGAGGGTAGAAGTGTCTGACGTAGCAGATGAGTGTGTTTTTCACCCCCAGCTCCACCTCCTCTGATGGGTACAGGACACTGTCAGGAGCTTCTGTTGGGTGGAGAAACACTACATGTAAACATGCACTAAGTACAGTGACCTTCTTTGGTAAAAACTAAAAACACAAATAAGGAACTCTTCACACTTTTTTTTTGCAAAAAAATGTCAATGGAATATATATGGTTATGGAATATGATTGCCAGAACCCCCGTATGTTTTACCTAGCTTTTCGGGCGGATGCTTCTCCACGTCAATCATGGCCCACAGCAGATCGTGACACACTCTCTTGTTCTGCTTGGCGTTGGTGAAGATCTGTTTCCTCTCCGTGTCGGGAATGATGGGTCCGACGAACGGCGGATAGGTGTACACCACGTCTCTTCTTTTGAAGTCCACATAGAGCGTCTCGTCTCCGTCCATGCTCAGCTCTATCTCAGTGCTGTTGTCGAAGCAACCCACCAGATAATGAACATCATGGACTGAAAGAAAGGTTGGTCATCATGAGTATATTCAGTGCTTCCACTTTAGAGGGGAATTCCACCCATTTTCTCAACATTTTACTATGTAAATAATATACCTTATAGATGTTGTGTGAACATGATAAAAAAAAATCAGTGTGAAACACAAGTTGATGACTTTATCAAATTGTGTTTCACCATGTTAATGAGTTTTCTTTTCAGATCTTTTTTTTCCCTGAGAGCGTCCATTTGTGCGCTCCCCCAAAAAAATGTTGAAAATGGGTGGTATTCCCCTTTAAAGGGAATTTCGACTATAAAATACTTCTGGTCTCATTTCCATGTTAACTCAAGACGTTTGTTTTTGTTTTTCTTCCCTGTCTGCAGGGAAACAGCTGCAGAATCAAAGTAGAAGCAAAACTTTAGCTATATGACACATTGCTTTAATTAAATACTTGACTCCTATATGTAGGATTTCTAAATGGTAAAAAAACAAAAAAATACAATGCAAGGAAATTATGGATTCCAAAAAATGTTTTTAATATTTAATATCATATGTCCCTCAAGCTTATTTATCTACAAGGTCTGATATAACCAGTCCTTGCCATTTCTTTGTGGACAGTTTAGCTGCAACCATAATGTACTGAGAAGGCACTGATATGGAGGATATTTTATAGTAGAGTCAAAATACTGTCCTGGCCTAAGCTGAAATGATTTTTGTGATCTGATTTGATCTCACCAACGTGTCTTAACGTGTTTAACTACATTTGCACGTACGACATGTTGTGTTATGTAACTACCTTGGTAATACTACGGTAGTACGGTCACTGCTTATCCAGCCTTTTATATATAAACCCATTGGCCAACGTCTTCTTGTTCATCATCATCCTTATTAATTTGTGTCAATGTTCTTACTTGGAGAAGTGGCGCAGCAGATGGTGAAAGTCAGTGGGATGAAGAGGAGGATGGTGGTAGGATCCTTCATGGTTCACATGCAGTCACCAGAGACACAACTGGAGTCTGTCGACAGTACTGGTGTAACTTGTGTTTACTTCAGGGGCGGATATAACATTTCCCAATTGGGGGGGGGGCAGGAGAAAATGGTAAGGGGGCGACTTCATCGCCCGTGTCGCTTCACGCCACGGACGAAGAAGCCGCACCCACACCATTTTCAGTTACAGCACTTTTATTAGTCAAGTAAAACATCAATAATAGCATCAGTTGTTGTTGAAGTTGCAACAGACACGCAGCATGCATAAAGCTAAAGGTCTGACTCAGAGAGTTTTCTGTTTTCAATGATGAAATGCTGTTGGTTTAGTGGTGACCCAGCTGTAGTTAGTTAGTAGCAGTAGTAGTGTTTCAAATCATTTTAAATATAAGCACTTTAATTTGAAATATCTTGGGTTGTTTTGCATGCCATCATGTTTGGTGGGGCAGACTGGGCATTTAGGGGGGCATTGCCCCCCCCCCCCCCCCCCCATGCCTAGATCCGCCCCTGGTTTACTTCCTCCTCCTCAACAGGAGTTGTTGGTATGTTGGTATCTACAGTATACCCAAATACCAAGATTCTGTGACAGGCTGGCATGAAGCCAAGCATCCGGCCATGCTAACCGGTTTTAAAAGAGATGGCGTCATCTTTGCTCAGTGCTGTGAACCCAGTAGGGCTGGAGAATGCATGGGGAAAACCAGACACCGCTCATGGTGAGATATATTTAGCTGAATGCCACGCCGAATAACATCTGGCATTACAGGTACTGAGCACCCTGCAGGGCTTGACACTAACACTTGCCCACTTGCCCGGGGCAAGTAAAAAAAATGGTGGGGCAAGTGAAGACTGCTACCTGGTTGCCCGATCGGGCAAGTGTGCAACTTAGTGCACTATAACACAACACAAGATACATTTGTCTTGAAGGCAGTCATTGCGCTCTGCCTCTGTGTCTTTCCCTGCTTTCTAGCTATCCACAATTCCAGGCTGGATTTGGGAAACAAAACAGGCAAATTAACACATCAAAATGACTAATTAAGATGATGAATTTTAACTCTTGAGAGTGTAAAAATGAAACCAAATGGACCCGCAAGGGTCCATTTGGTTTCATTTTTACGTTCTCAAGAGTTACATCTGGTTAACCAACTTAGATGGGGACCACCTGGAACCTGGGGGGCAAGTGACCATGACCTGAGGGCAAGTAGAACCTGACTTGCACCTGCCCGATGGGCAAGTGCCTCGGAGACCTTAGTGTCAACCCCTGCCCTGGGAAAAATGTCAACTTCAGATTTCAGATTCACTTTATTGTCACTCTTTATTGTCACTAGTTTTAATGGTGCAGTGAACAGAATGGAGGGCAGTTTACTTGAACTTCTGCCTGAAACGCTGATCTGAAGCTTCTGAACAAATCAGAGGCCATGGGGTGCATAGAGCTATAGGGATGTGGAATCTGTACCAAGTGGACCTGCTCCCTGTTGGTCACTTGCCCTGAGGAAGACTCTGAGGAGTCGAAACATGTTGGCTTGTTTTACTTATAAATAAAGTACCTTGTTTTTATACTTCCCCTCCTCGTTTTTAAACTTTTTGAGTGCTCGGATTGTTGCCTTTTTTTTAAACAGTTTGCTAAATTCTATGCAATCGCTTCTACTTTCGGTATCAGTAGCCAAAGCCAAAAACTACTTGTACCCCTGAAGGGTGTGTAGGAATTTGTCTCTGGCACGCGCACACACAGATGAAAAAAAAAAGCACACCTGTGTGAAGTCAGTGGTGCAGCCCGGGCGGTTCCAGACCTTGCAGAAACGAGGCCAGGCTGCCTGCCCGATTCCAGGGATCCACCCCTGCCCTAGCAGGAATTGAACCCGGGACCTTCTAGCACTAACCCTGACCCCGGCACCCACTAGAACAGGGGTGGGCAATTATTTTTCCGAAGGGGCCAAGTGAGATATATAAAATATTGTGGAGGGCCAAGACTAAAGGCTGAACTAAAGTCTGCGTAATATTAATTTAATTTCAAGATAAAAGTAAGAGTAAGACCAACCATTTTGACACCAGGGCCCTCTATTTATTCAGTATTTGAGCCATGGGGAACCACATTTGATGATATTTTAGCCCCACGGAATCCAAAAACTAAAGATTTCTTTTGTCCACATACCAGGTTTGGATTTCACAAACCACACAGTCAAACAAACAGATCAAGGTGATCTACATTCTCTAGTTGTGTAGACTTGGGGCTAATTCAGATGATGAAAATTCTAACTCTTGAGAGTGTAAACATGAAACCAAATGGACCCGCAAGGGTCCATTTGGTTTCATTTTTATGCTCTCAAAGAGTTACACCTGGTTAACCAGCATTCCATATTTAACTGGAACTCTCTCAAGTCCACTGGTGGTCCACGGACCACTGGTTGAAAACCACAGTACCCTTTCAGGGGCCAGTCAGAGTCAGCCAAAGGGCCGCATTTGGCCCCCGGACCGCATGATGCCCAGGTATGACTTATACTGTACGTCATGTGTGGGAATTAATGCTGCGGACACTGGGCTGACCGATGAAATCTATATAAAACCACACATCACACACACAAAGGTCACCAGGAAAGAGCTCTAAATCTTCTAAATATCATTTATATAGATCATTATGTATTTATTTATTTTTCAAGAACTGTGAAATGTCTCTTTAAGTTCCTATTTATTGGTACCAGAATTACGGGTGGGACGATTCACTTAAAGGTAGGGTAACCGAGTTCACTTTTGTCAGATATCACCCCAAAAAAAAAAAAAAAAATCTGTTAAAATGCTCTATTATAAGGTGTGCAGACCATATATGGAGTTTCCCCCTCCCCCACGTTAGCAGAGGAGCTAATAAAAGTTCCCCAGCGTGGAGGGTGAATTCTCCTCCAATCAGGATCGAGCAGCAGGTTCACATAGTGTAGCTACTCTTGGGCGCCCCTAGCGCACCAGACTGGTACTACACGATGAATTCCAAATCACTTACCAATGCTTTAACTCAAAATACAATATGATATTGCTATCAATATTTTATTTAGGGTGCCAAAACGATTTATATTGCGATTCTTAATGACAATTAAGAATCTTAATGACACAATTCTAAACAATATACACCAAGAAAGGTTCAATCAGCTACACCGATTTTAAAGCAATTCTAAACAATATTGACCATGAAAACGTCAACGTGAGTCTTTCCGACATGAACAAAAATAATAAAATGCATGAATAGCACACCCCCTAATCACAATGAAATCATTAAAACCTTAAAGTTTTGCTTTGTGTCCAAAACAATTGGGATGTCTGTGTGCTTCGGAAACAAACGAAACACAAAAAGCTCTCTGGACTTTTAGTCCTTCTCACTTTCTTTCTCAAAAAAAGAAAAAGAGAAAAAAAAAAAATCAAATAAAGTAGCAGTTAAATAACCCCCATTGCTCGAGTTGCCCAACTGTCTTGGTTTTTGGTTTTTGTTTAAAACATGTGTTTTAAACTGGTGATTTGGTTGTCTATACATGTGTCGAACACGGACAGCGTTATGTCCAACATCTTGGACATAAATCCGTGAGAGACCAGGTCCACAGCTTGTGCCTTGTCTTTAATGGCTTCTATGGCTCCCCTCAGGTTGGACCTGCAGTGAATATATACATACAGTACATCAGTGGTGGAAACTAGTCTTGGGCGGTATTGATTTTTCAATATCGGTATTGATAACGTGTTAATTAGCTCGATATTCGATATTACCGGTATTGACAACTAGATGGCAATGGCATGCAATCAGAGTCAGCAACGTTCCACCAGTCACCTAGTTCTCAGAATTGGGACATTGAGGGGTCAGAAACTGAGCGCTCTGCTGTTCAAGCAGCCTAAATAGGGACAACTGGAGTTGGAAATACATTGTTTCCAAAAAGCCTAGCCCAAATAAGGGCTATTTTAGGCATGTGTGTAGCATGAAAATTGTTTGTATAGTTATAATTAAAAGTCTCATTGCTCATATTTTAATAGAATACAGTATAATGTCGGTATTTGATAATATTCGGTATTCGATATTTTTTATAAACCCAACGATATTACTCGGTATTGATTTCCAATATCGCGATAAACGGTAATACCGGTATATTGCCCAAGACTAGTGGAAACTACTGATGGGGGCGTAACTAGGTGCAATATATCAGATCTACAAGCTCACATCGCGCCACTCGGTGGCGCGATGTGAGCTTGTAGATCTGATTTATTTTTTTTTATTATGAAAATGATGCATACATCCAAGAATATATTCTATTTGACACTAGATTCTTGTTTCTGACTAGCTTCTAGTTTCTGATGCTAGTTTCTGACAGATTCTAGTTCTTCTGAAAAAACTATGCTCCTGTGTCAGTGATGCTCAACATATTTTATGCCAAGGACCCACAGAATTATCTATATTTGGCTGTGGCCACCCATCTGAAAACATGTTCTAGGGATCCTGAAGAAAAGATTTGAGTTAAAAATGCTTGCTTCGGAAATAACATACATCCAAGCAGAAAAGTCCTTATGTGGTTTTATTAAATATCAAACTTGCCAACATTGCGGCTGTACCAAAAGTTTGAAATATCTATCCTCTTTCTATCTGCCCAAGTGTTTGTTTCACAAAAAAATCCACTGTAGACATGTTACCTATGTTATGTTATGTTATTGCCTGTACGGACTACCCATTTTGTTTTTAGTTTTTTACATAATGCAGGATGCAGAATGATTAGTTGGGGAATTTTAGCAGATAATTGACCGATCTGGGGAAATAAATCGTTACCAAGAAATGTCTTCACCATTGTGTTTCTAATGGTGTCTTTTCAAAATGATGGCTATGTCTGTTTTTAGGCCAAGGAGTTGTTTTATGAGAGAAACTAACACTTGGAATGGATTCAGCATCATGAAATAGACATACCGTATTACATGCTACATCATAAAGCTTGATGAAATTTGTCCTGCTCTGCCTTCTAATGGTTAGTGAATGGTAACCTGAGGTTTGCCATGGGTGTGAACGCATTGTGAAGAAATGTCTTAGTAATGACCCAGGTTTTCATAAGTTTCCCTAACTCAGTGGTCGGCAACCCAAGATGTCGAAAGAGCCATTTTCGACCAAAGATTACATTGAAAATCTGTCTGGAGCCGCAAAAAAATGTTTTTCTGAGAGTGTACAAATGTGAACCAAATGGACCCTGGCGGGTCCATTTGGTTCCATTTGTACACTTTCAGAAAAAAGGTCCTAAAAGAAAACATGGTGAAACACAACTTGATGATGTCATCAAGCTGTGTTTCGCCATGTTAATGATTTAGGTTTTTATTGAAGGGACAGCCCCTTGAGATGCAGCATCTCGTTTTCAAGGGGGACCCAGGGGTCATGACAAACAAAGCAGCGAAACACAAACAGGTTCCTAGGACAGACAAAAACAGGAACAAAAATAAAACAAAACAAGAACAAACACAAAACAAAAACAAGATGAGAACATGCATGAAGGCATACAGAGAGACAGGTATGAACAAAACAGACAATACATAGGTACCAATAGATACATACAATGCACAGGAAGCTTGCTCACCGGTCCACCCACCCCATCACCCACCAGAGCAGTAGTATCAAGGAGGAGTTAGAAGGGCATGGTGCAAGCGATTCAATAACAAAAAGGATGATTAGAAGCAGGTGCAGGCAGAGTCTAGATGTGAGTGAAGTGAAGTCCTGAAGTGATTGAATGATGAGATGGATCTAAGAGAAAGTGGGAGATTATTCCAGTCAAATGGGGCCTTGTAGCAGAATGACCTCCTACCAACCATATTAGATATTCTGGGGATTTGAAAGTATGGGTAGAGCAGGTGTCTTAGTGGGTAGGGAGAGGAAGATTGGGTCAAATACTGTTGCAGGTAAGAGGGGCAGTTAGAGTATATGCATTTGAAGATGAAGTGAAACCAGTGTGCCTGACGTCGGGGTTTGGGCTGCAGCCAGTTGAGTGTGTTGTACATGTAGCAGTGGTGAGTGTTATATGGGCATCTTAAAATAAATCTGCATAAGGAGTTGTGCAAGATATTGAGAGGCTTGAGGTGAGAGTCCGTGGTATTCTGATACACAACATCTGCATAGTCAACAATGGGGAGTAGTGCTTGGGCAACTATTCTTTTCCTGACGTCAAAAGAGAAGCAATTGATGGAACGGTACAGAGAGCTCAGACAACCATACGTTTTTTTAGTTATATAATCAATATGAGGTTTGAAGGTGAGCTCAGGGTCAAGCCACACTCCAAGATATTTGAAGGAGTCGACTTGCTCCAGAGGAGAGCTGTTGGAAAACTGAATGTTTAGTTTCAATGTACTTGGTTGATTGTGGCGAGAGCCAAGCACCATGCTGCAGGACTTCCTCATATTCAGCATCAGTTTGTTACAGTGAAGCCAATTTTGAACACGGTTAAAATCAGATTGCAGTGATGATTGGATGAGGGCAATGTCAGGGCCGGAGAAGTAAATGACAGTATCATCAGCATAGAGTTGAACTTGACTGTGTAAACAGGTATCTGGTAGGTCATTGATAAATATGGAGAAGAGGAGTGGACCCAGTGTGGAGCCTTGTGGAACGCCTTTCTCAATAATGGAATAATTAGACTGAGTACCTTGGGAGACAACACACTGACGGCGGTTATGGAGGTAGGAATTAAACCAGAGAATGGCATTACGCTGTAAGCCAATTGCATAAAGCTTATCGAGGAGTAAATAATGATCAACAACATCAAAGGCCTTAGAGAGATCAATGAAGATTGCACCTGTGAGAAGGGTTTTACTAGAAGATAGGAGGGTGTCATTGGTGAACTTAAGCAGGGCAGTGGTGGTGGAATGGTGTGGTCTAAAACCGGATTGAACAGGGGACAAAATATTTTTTTTCCCAGACTTCCACACAACCTCTCAAAGATATATTAATGATATAGTAAGCTGTTGAAAATGGGTGGTTCAGATTAAAGCTTGATCTCTGATATGTGCTGGTCTTTTGTGGCATGGCCAACAAGCGCTATGTTAACTGTCAGACAGCGCATGGCGTGTTGGTGCTGTCAGTGACTGAAATGTTCATATTATGTTGGCGGATCACCCCAGTGTGTATGTAATAATGCTACATCCAGGGAGCCACTAGGGCTGTGTTCTAGAGCCCAGTGTGTATGTAATAATGCTACAGCCAGGGAGCCACTAGGGCTGTGTTCTAGAGCCCAGTGTGCATGTAATAATGCTACAGCCACTGAGCCACTAGGGCTGTGTTCTAGAGCCCAGTGTGTATGTAATAATGCTACAGCCAGGGAGCCACTAGGGCTGTGTTCTAGAGCCCCAGTGTGTATGTAATAATGCTACAGCCACTGAGCCACTAGGGCTGTGTTCTAGAGCCCAGTGTGTATGTAATAATGCTACAGCCAGGGAGCCACTAGGGCTGTGTTCTAGAGCCACAGTGTGTATGTAATAATGCTACATCCAGGGAGCCACTAGGGCTGTGTTCTAGAGCCCAGTGTGTATGTAATAATGCTACAGCCACTGAGCCACTAGGGCTGTGTTCTAGAGCCCCAGTGTGTATGTAATAATGCTACAGCCAGGGAGCCACTAGGGCTGTGTTCTAGAGCCCAGTGTGTATGTAATAATGCTACAGCCAGGGAGCCACTAGGGCTGTGTTCTAGAGCCCTGTGTGTGTATGTAATAATGCTACATCCAGGGAGCCACTAGGGCTGTGTTCTAGAGCCCCAGTGTGTATGTAATAATGCTACATCCAGGGAGCCACTAGGGCTGTGTTCTAGAGCCCAGTGTGTATGTAATAATGCTACAGCCAGGGAGCCACTAGGGCTGTGTTCTAGAGCCCAGTGTGTATGTAATAATGCTACAGCCAGGGAGCCACTAGGGCTGTGTTCTAGAGCCCCAGTGTGTATGTAATAATGCTACATCCAGGGAGCCACTAGGGCTGTGTTCTAGAGCCGCATGTGGCTCCTGAGCCGCAGGTTGCTGACCCCTGCCCTAACTAGATGGAACATCTATGGAACGTCGGACGTGGTCTGTAAAAGGTCAATGGCCTCCTGCTATGCCCTGTCCACTCCAGTTCTATACTGAGCGTTGAAACACTTACTTGAACACCAACAGCCTCCCCAGAGTCATCTCCACATCCTCGCCCTCGGGAATGACATAGACCTCTTCGAAAGGAAGATGGCTTTGCACCAGGCCATCCAGGCTTTTGCATAAAGCATCTACCTCTTCTGAAAAGAGGAATAAAAAAAAAAGAAATTAGATTAGCTATAAGTGTCAGTGATTTATGGCGATTACAAGGTAAAAAAACAGCCACACGAAATTTTACGTTCAAGTTTATTTAAAGTCCAATAAACTTGAACCTGGGCGCATGTGCACGCAGTGGGTAATTATACGTGGCTTATTGTGCTAAACTGGCACAAACTAAATAAATCAAAACGTGTTGTTAACCCATTGTGTTCTGATCAGATTCTAGTTTCTGATGCTAGATTCTAGTTCACAGCGCTAGATTCTAGTTTCCGACACTAGATTCTAGTTCCTCATGCTAGATTCTAGTCCCCCACGGTAGATTCTAGTTCCTCTCAGTAGATTGTAGTTTCTGAAGTTAGATTCCAGTTTCTGACACTAGATTCTAGTCCATCACACTAAATTCTAGTTTGTGACACTAAATTCTAGTCCCTGGCGCGAGGTTCTACTGTAGTTTTTCTGGAAAAATCTCTTTCTGTGTCAGTGATGCTTAACATATTTCATAGGAAGGACCCCCAGAAATATCTATTTAGCTGCAGAACCTCATCTAAAAACATGTTGTTCTAGGGATCCCCCAGAAGCAAAGATTTGAGTTGGAAACGTTTGCTTCCAAAATAATGTATGCAAAGATTCGCACCACGTTTTCACAATGTTTCAAAAATGGCAGAACTACGAGCTCATATCGCGCCATTCGGTGGCACAATGTGATCTTGTAGACCTGCTATTTTTCGGTACAGAAAGCTGGGTGCATGGCTCATTGTGCTAAACTGGCACAAACTAAATAGATCAAAACGTGCCGTGAACAGACTTGCCTTCACATAGTTGAGAGAACATGGACGTCTGTGTGGTGTGGGAGCTGGGTTTTATGCCGGCCGCCAGCAGCTGTTCTTTCAGCTCCTTGCGCTTGTTGTTGTCTGTCCTGAGGTACCCCACCAGGGTGGCCAGAGACATGTGTTCAGGAGGACCCACACGCCGTGCCAGCTCCTCCACCGTGATGTTGCATCTGTAGATCACATTGTGTTACATGGTCAAAACTATGCCCTAAAACATTAAACATGCGCTCTGTGGGTAACTAAAAAAAAACACATCTTCACTATTTTATTTCTTTAATAAATAGCAAATTTTTCACACAATAGACCTGCACAGTGACGTCACCGCCCCGTTCCAGAATTGCATGCATTCCCCATTCATTTTTCTCATAGACTTTTCGAAAATAATTTATATAAAGACGATTACGCCGCGGACAAAGCCAACTCGAGTCGTGACGAATCATGATGACACACACAAACTTTTGGAACAATCAAATCATTTCTAAGATGAAAAACGAAACAAAAAGTCTTGTATCATGCCGTTTTCTACTTCTTCCTAATTATATATTATATGACGATATTGTGTTTGTTGTCATGATTTGTCACGACCCGAGTTGGCTTTGGCCGCGGCGCAATCGTGTTTTTATTAACCATTTTCGAAAAGTCTATGAGGAAAATGAATGAGGAATCCACTAGTGGAACAGGGCTGGTGACGTCACTGAAAAGTCTATGAGGAAAATGAATGAGGAATCCACTAGTGGAACAGGGCTGGTGACGTCACTGCACAGGTCTATAGGGACTGCTCCTGTTGCAGGTTGATGATGTCACATGTCCACGTGTAATCCATCTTTATGGAATATATCAAATGCATGCTTACAAAACACAATGTAATAATTCTAAATAATATTTAGAATGATTACGTGTGGTCAATGTCAGTGGTCAGTATTATACTAACGGACTTATTTCAGTATGCTATGAACGGAATTTGGGTTCTATTCGTAGGTTACCTACGGAAATGTCTCTGCGTTATACATACGACTTGGGGCTGAGATTGGGTTGGAAATAGTCCACTTTGTCTTCGATTGTATTGCATGTACACATTGGTATCAGATTACTATTCAGTTATCCACTACTAATGTGGAAGTTACAGGTACAGGGGAACAGTAAAATGGTTAACGGCACCTCTCTACGCTAATATCAAAACACCGATAAGCCAACCATACCTTCTCTTTTTACCGGCGGATAAACAAGGAAGAACCATGGCGATTTCTTTGAAGACAGTAGGGGCGGACGTGCTGGGACGAGCAGCAGTGAGATGATCGTGTGTGGAGGGATCGGGGAGTGCCAGCGCGGTTGCGGTTGTTGTCGTTGTCGTCGTTTGTGAGGTGGTGGCGTTGGCAGCGGTGTTGTCTGTAGCGACAACGACCGCGTAGATTTCTTCACTGGTCGTACAGGTGGCAGCGGTCGAAGGCACGTGCTCTGTGGACATTTCTTCGTTGGAGTCTCCCAGCTGATGGATATCCTTGGCGTCTTCATTGGAGTCTGCCAGCTGATGGGCGGCCACGGCATCCTCGTTGGCGTCTCCCAGCTGATGAATAGCCATGGCCACGTCTTCGTTGGACCCCTCTAGCTGTATAGCCACGGCGTCTACGTTGGAATCTCCCAGCTGATGATGATGAATCGCCACGGCGCCTTCGTTGGAATCGACCACCTGGTGAGTAAGGGTGGGAAGAAAGACTTATACGTCACAAATCACAATACGATACAATGTTGATATTTAGGGTTCCCGAATCGATTTATATTGCGATTCTTAATTATGCTGCGATTCGATTTGATCGATATATCGCATTTTTTCCCACAAACTACTGTGCTGTACTAGAACATTTTAAAGGGGAATTGCACCCATTTTCACGATTTTTTCTGAGAGTGTACAAATGGAACCAAATGGACCCTGACGGGTCCATTTGGTTCAGTTTATACACCCTGAGAAAAAAGGTCCTAAAAGAAAAATCATTTTTTTTATCATTTCCAACAAGTTCTAAGGTCAAAATGTTGAAAATGGGTGGAATTCCCCATTAAAACAATTCTAAACAATATGGACAATCACCTGGAATTTTAAACAATATAATTGACAAAAAGTTCAGTTGACTCATACACATCAGTGCAGCCTGATAACATCAGCTATTCTTTCTGACACGAACATATTAAAGGTAGGGGAAGTGATTTCACTTTTGTCAGATATCACCCAAAAAATATTTTTTTTCTGTTAAAATGCTCTATTATAAGGTGTGGAAACCACATATGGAGTTTCCCCCTCCCCCACGCAGAGGAGCTAATAAAAGTTCCCCAGGTCACCACAATTCTCCTCCAATCAGGAGAGAGCAGCAGGTTCACATAGTGTAGCTACTTTTGGGGGCCCCTAGTGCACCAGGCTGGTACTACACCATGAATTTCAAATCACTTCCCCTACCTTTAATGAATAGTTAAATAAATATCATAAAATCAATTTTGAACCTGGTGATTCGATATTGATATCATGGCATTAAGAATTGCGATATATTGGCATATCGTTTTTTTTTTTTTGCCCCAATCCCTAACCTGGTGAGCGGCCACGGCGTGGGCGATCACGTCGGCGACGATCCAATCCGAACCCGAACCCGATGAACAGTGCTCGTGGGGGTGCCCCGAGTGCCTGTCCATGAGGCGCACCACGCAGCTGCTGAAGGCGTTCTTGTCGGCGAAGGAGAAGGACACGTAGGCCCCGCAGCCGTTGGCCTTGGTGGTGGCCGGGTCGCCCGTCGACTTCCCCCGGCACTTGTTGGAGCGCTCGCAGCGCCAGTGGATCCGGTCGGCTCCCTTCTTGCACAGCGAGGAGAACTTCCCCACGCCGTCGTCCTTCAGCTGCGCCAGGTGGCGCTCCATGAACTCCTCGCGCGTCTGGTTCCTGGGCAGGATGTGCACCGTCCGCTTGACGCCCAGCGTTCTCTCCTTCCGCAGGGAGCGGTTGATCTTCTGCTGCCACAGAGACTCCATTTCACTGAAATGTAAAACGATGAAATAAAAAAATAGGGCTGTTGAATGATTAAAAAATTTGAACAGATTGGATTTTACCCAGATTGGATTGGAAGGTAACTGTATTAATCATGATTGATCACTATTCAAACTATGTCGAAAACATGCCATGTTTTCCTGTTGTACATAAAAAAGACATTCAGGAAAAAACAAAGGTCTGTTTATTTTATTTTTTTGAAATAGTTAGGTGATCAACAAGCCCCCAATGCTTGTAGATCCCTCAAGCTACAGTATACTCTGGCTCTGGTTACAGGGAGCCCCAGCGCTCAATGAGAAAATGCTCAGTAGGTTCATAGACGGATTATGAAATGAAGGGCCCCTGGGCCGCCACCAGCCAAAGGGCCCCCTACACCAGAGGATTTTTCTGCCCGGAGCGGTGGCATGACGGTTTAGGACTATTGGGGCTATTTTGATGACACAAAACTAGTAAACCCATTGTTAATAAGGACTGTGTGCACAACTATTATTCATTTTTACCCATTTTTCCAGCAGGGGTGAAATCCAAAAGCGCCCTCGCCCGCGGACGCCCGGTTTCAAAAGCGGGCGCCCGGGTTTCACACAAACGGGCGCCCGGTTTCACAAAAACGGGCGCCCGTTTTCAAAAGGTTATGGTTAGGGTTAGGTTTAGGCATAGGTTTACTGAGGTTAAGTTTAGGGTTAGAGTTAGGCATAGCCTAGTTTTACTGGGGTTATGTTTAGGGTTAGGGTTAGGGTTAGTTTTTGTGAAACCGGGCGCCCGTTTTTGTGAAACCGGGCGCCCGTTTTTGTGAAACCGGGCGCCCGTTTTTGTGAAACCGGGCACCCGCTTTTGAAACCAGGCGCCCGCGGGCGAGGGCGCTTTTGGATTTCGCTGGCTCTCCCTTTTTTGCGTGGGCCCTGAGCTTGAGCTCTTTGCGATCATGCGGAAACTCAAGCTCATGGGCCCCCCTAGCAACGTGCCCGTTGGATAATCCTTCCCTGAGTAGTTTGAGTCACCATGCACATGTGTTAATTGCTTCAAGCATCTTAATCGTACTAATCAAAATAATAATAATTAATGCCATTAACTTAGAAGGAAATTAAAGAATTAATTAAAGGAACTCATGGTGTCTATAGGGTTTTCTGACTACGTGTGTTACTCTAAAAGGAACAGTACTCATCTATATTTGAATAAGTCATTTAAAGGAGTGAATATTCAAGGAGTGATCCAATATGGAACTACATAATCATTGTTATGTGTCATACAGTATTTAGGTTTAGGGTTACAGATGGCTCACTCCTCTTTAGCTTACACATAATGCTGGAAAAAACTATGGTTAAGTGTGAAACACCCATACTAACTCCAGTGATGAGTTGTCACTCCGATTAATGGATCACTAAATTAGTTCACCTATAATTAAATTATCAATTCGATGTGATTTATGGATTAATCGTTGCAACCCTACTGTCCACACAAAATGATAAAACACCACTATAGCTTACTGAATTCTAAGAAAAGATTACAACAATAGAATTAGTAGTAGGCATTCTTATGAGAGAACATAGTTGAAAGGTTACAGTACTACATTTGCCTTCAAATGCTTAATTGGATTTGTACTAACAATTTGCAGAATGGGTACAGACCAGTACAAGTAGTACTTACACTGATAACTAAGGGACTAGTAATGCTTATTTAGGCTAGCTCTGGCCCATAGCTCTAGTGTTGCATAAGAGCAAATATGCCCACATTTATTTCTCCAAGCAAGTACACTCCAATGCATAAGGCAAGTTGTAATGCAGGTGTAACCTAAATAACTTTGTAATAGAGCACACATGCAGGACAGAAGGCTACAGAAATCACTCCCTCAAAGGCTTCTGCCAGAAACAAGGCCAGGATGGGGTGGCAATGACAGTGTTAGCAATGCAAAGACATTTACTGCTAGCATTTCTACCAACATGTACTTACCTATGAATAAAGCTTGGTATGTATGTGTAACGTCACTGACTTTGTAGTAGTTGAGAAGATTGCGGGACAGAAGAATAGAGAAATCATCCGTCAGAGGCTTCTGCCAGAAACAAGGCCCAGCCAGAATGGGTGCCGTTGTTGACAGTGTTGCCAGAACGTGCGACGGCAATAAGCAAACCAACTTCACAGCTAAACAGGCACAAAGTCGCTTATAACAACCATACGTGGCAACACCGCTAGTTGCGCTTCTCACGTAGGCAGAGCCTTGGAAATAGACAGAGTTACGCCAACTCCGTTCACTTCATGGGGCCAGTCCAACTACATAAACTTCTGTTGGATAGTGACATGAATAGTGACAGCCGGAAGTTGCTGAATGCATTGAAGCCTATGGGCTCGGGCGAGTACGTGGACCACGTGACCAGGCTGTTTTCTGACCCCTTAATGTCGCAACTCTTTTACTAGATGGCTCTGCACGTAGGCAGCGCGACGTGCTTGCTTAACCAATGGGGCGCGGAAACGTCATGTCCCTGCGACGTTGGAGGGAAGTTTGTTAACAACCTTTACAACAAGTTGTCAATTGCATAATCGACAATAAATGTATTTACTGCTATTTATTTTTTACCTCAATATTACACAGGACTACGCACACATAAATAAACAGCAGCGCGTGTTTCTGCTGTCAGTGGGTGAGTCTAGCTGTAAAATACAATACAATACAAGAGCCGAACGTTTTCCAACGTGTACAGTAAAGTGCAGTAGAGCAGTAAACTACAGTACAGTACAGTGCGGCAGGCTGCAGTGGTTTTCACCCTTTTTGATGCCAGGGCCCATTCAGAATTTGAGCCACGGACCACCATTTGAGTACATTTTAGCCACACAGACCCAAAAGCCCAAACTAAAGATTTATTTTTGCTTTTGTCCACAATTCCAGACTGGATTTGAGAAGCAAAACAGCAAAGGTACAGATCAAAATGACCATTCATCTTCTACATTCTCTAGATGTGTCGTATTTTTTTTTATCTTTTAATTATATGGACACCCAAGAATATCATGTATTCGACTGCCGACACCAAACCGAGAATATTTTAGTTTTGTGGAAGCAATGTGATTGGTTAAAATAGCCTTCTACTGTGGCATGCTTAAACAAGCAAAGAGAGCAGAAAAAAGAGCAGAGCTGCTGTTTAGATAATATAGGCTATAAATAAAATAATGTAGTACAAATTCACTACAATTAGATAATACGTTGATAGTGAGTGACTGACTTGACCGAGTGAGGCGTCCCTTAAAACTGTTTCTGTCAATTCTCCACCTTTCTGCAGTCTCTTTAATACAGCGGTTTTCAACCAGTGGTCCCTGAGAGGATTCCAGGTGGTCCCCAGCTAAATGATGGACAGTTGGTAACCAAATGGACCATTGTAGATCTGTAACTCTTGAGATTGTAAAATGAAACCAAATGGACCCTTACGGGGACATCTGAATAAAGAATCTACACATTTAGAACATGTAGAAGAATTGGTATTTTGGCCAACATTTTGCCAGTTATCTCTCCTAAATTGTGGACCGAAACTTGAAAATCCTTCGTTTTGGATCAAAGACACTGAACTTCAACATCGAATGGTGGTCTGTGGCTAAAATGCAGAAAAATAGTGGGCCCTGGTATGAAAAGGGTTGAAAACCACTGGTTTAATACAATACTTCTCCTTGCCCTGTCTCCTGCCAGGCTAAAGATGAGCAGCGGACAGCATTCTGGGAGAGGTTCAGGGTCCACGTGGAGGGGCTCCGGCGGAGCGTGGAGGAGCGGGGGAGGAAGAGGAGGGTGGAGGGGAGGCTCTGGAGGAGGATGGAGAGGAGGGGGAGGCTGGAGAGGAGGGGGAGGAGGAGGAGGAGGGAGGGGGAGTGAGTGGAGAGGAAGGGGGAGTAGACCTTGGAGAGGAGGAGGAGGAGGAGGAGGAGGAGGAGGAGGAGGAGGAGGAGGAAGAGGAGAAGGGAGAGGAGGTGGCCAGTACCAAAGCAGTCAGAGAGGTGAGTTCATTCTTCCCACAGTTGTTGCTAGGGCTGGGGGATATATTTCCAGGGGTGTAGTGGAGGGGGGATGCAGGGGGACGGCGTCGCCCCCACTTCTCACATCTAAAATATTTTTGGGTCTGAAAAAAATCATTAGCATGGTGAAATAAATCTTGATGACATCATCAAGATGTGTTTCACCATGTTAATGAGTTTCCTTTTTTCTGAGAGTGTACAAATGAAACCAAATGGACCCGCTAGGGTCCATTTGGTTCACATTTGTACACTCTCAAAAAAATTAAAAAATAAAATGGGGGCATTCCCCTTTCAGAGGCGTCCCCCACTTCTAAAAGTACCACTACAACACTGTATATTTCATTATTGTGGTCAGAAAAAAAAATATATATACATACAATTCAGTCATTTACCAGACACTCAATTGTAAATTGGTAAAACATGGTAATACATTTGACATATACTGTAGGTAGCTACTACCTAAGTCTACTATATCTAAAATACCTAGAACATGTTAATACATTTGACATATACTGTAGGTAGCTACTACCTAAGTCTAATATATCTAAAAAAAAATACCTAGGTTGGCACTGCAAGTGCTATGGGCTGATATTATGTACTGCAAGTGCTATGGGCTGATATGTAGTGCTATGCGCTAAGTGCTACTGCCAGCTTCCCCGTGTCGGCTGATCGGAGTGCACAGGAGGGCTTGCAGGGTGCTATGGGACTTTCCAAGATGTGGTGGTGACTTTCCTTTGGTTGCTTTGAATGCAAACGTGAGAGTTTTGATCCAATGGAGGGAGCGGGGGTGTTGTCACTGCCATTTATGGTTGTTACTGTCACAAGTAATGTTTTATTGCCTGCGTCCTTCTCTGTCTGTCACCCTGTTCTCCTAGGTGTGTACCAGTCCACGCTAGACAGGCTGTGTCCCTATAAAGGATGGTCCCTCTACTTTACGGAAGGTACTGCAGACCTGTTGGTCGGTCACTATTTAAAGTCTACACATCGTTACGTTGAATGATTGAATGCAAAACGATTCAATTATTTAAATCATTGATTCATTGCAGATAGGTCTGACAATAACAACTTATGAATGAAAGAATTCCTGCCCAAAGTAGCTCCCTTGAGTGTAATTTATGGGATCCAGATAAAAAAAATATATATGGACACGGGTTGCACATCGTCTCTGTTGGGCGAAAATCTCAGATGTCCAAAATGTGTTACTTTTCAGTTTTCAAAATGTAAACTGTCTTAAGTAACAGATAGTTTCAGTTTGATCTTGCAGATCTACTGCTTTTGATGCTTTTGCGTGATACAGTAGTATCAATAGGCCAAATGTTAGAGATGCTCTGCTTTGGCATAACTGTGTGTGTGTGTGTGTGTGTGTGTGTGTGTGTGTGTGTGTGTGTGTGTGTGTGTGTGTGTGTGTGTGTGTGTGTGTGTGTGTGTGTGTGTGTGTGTGTGTGGTTCTGTGCAGGATTCATTGAGAACGCACCATGTGTGGAGAAGATCAAGGTCTTCGAAAAATATTTTACGTCCAAGATTCACCTTTATGACAAGGTCGGTGCCTGCCCAGTGTCTGCCTGCCTGTCTGTCTGTATGACTGCTGGATACTGGATTATGGTGCTCTCAGGTGTGCATGAATGACGCGTGTGTGTGTGTGTGTGTGTGTGTGTGTGTGCGTGTGCGTGTGCGTGTGCGTGTGCGTGTGCGTGCGTGTGCGTGCGTGCGTGCGTGCGTGCGTGCGTGACAGGATGAGATAGAGCGTCAGGGCAGTGTGCTGGTGGATTTCCAGGATCTGACGGGGAACAGGTTGGTGTGTGACGCGTTGCCAGATCTGTCCAAACAGCTGAACGAGCAGCCAGACAACATCCTCAACTGTCTGGGGCTGGCTGTTAACCAGGTCAGTACACACACACACACACACACACACACACACACACACCACATATATGGTAGTGTAAGTGATTTTCTTTGGTTAAATAGCAGTATAATATGGTACTATTTTTGTTATCTTCCATAAGTCTCTCCGTGTGTGTGTGTGTGTGTGTGTGTGTGTGTGTGTGTGTGTGTGTGTGTGTGTGTGTGTGTGTGTGTGTGTGTGTGTGTGTGCATTTTCAGGTGCTGACCTCAGACCTTGAGAAACAGGCTGCTGAGCTGCAGGGGGAGGAGCTACCTGGAGCCACGCCCATCATCAACATACCCCACATCAGTGCCAGGTGAAATACAAACCTTCCCATTTACGCCACAGATTAAAGGTGGAATTAATTGGAAATGGTGTTTTTTTTATTGTGGATAACATCCACACCGTCAGACAGTGCCTCCAGGCTTGAAGCAGGCGGGCCCTGGTGGTCAAGTCTGGTACTGCAGGCGGGTGGAATTCATGCACGACCGCCGGAGAGCACGCACGCTGGTTTGCTTTGTGCACGCGGACAGGGCAGTTTGTTTTTAAGTTGTTTTCTGAATAAACCAGCGGTCCTCACGTCATATACTACCTCTCAAAACATAACGTATGTATTATATGACAGATAATAAGCTCAGATCAAACCCACAAGCTTGTTTTTGAAGCTTTTTGATGTTTTTTTCCTTTGCTCGTTCTCGACGGCACTCGTTCATGGTTCCCATATTCCCTTGCTTCTGTCGCCTTCATGGAGAAATACTTCCGCATTTGACCACCAAATTTTGGTGGTCAAATGCGGAAATAGGCGCACTTCCGGCGGTCTTCCGGTGCTTCAAAGCGCCAACTTGTATTGAATTGAATAACAAGGGGGCGGGGCTATCGCTCGAGTCCGTTCTCTATATTTTATTACTCTATGATCCCACCCGATTATCTGGCACAGAGGGTTTCTAAACCAATCAGAGCATGCATCCCTTCAGGCGATGGGATGGCATAGAGAAAGTCACGGCATGGACAGTTTGTTTACCATTAGTCGCTTAGCTGTATTTTATCTCTAATGACTGTAATCGAGATACCTGTGTTTATTGAGGACGATTCAGAAATGGGATAAAAAACAGGTCAGTTTAATTTCTATTGGCCTTTATTGAGGTGATAGAATATGTCAACATCATGCAGCACGTTTTTGTTTACAGGAAGTCATTAAAAAGCGAGTTTTGCTATAAATCATGAGGGGGCGGGACTGCTCAGCTCTATCGCCATATAATGACCACAGTTTGAGAATATTGGAGAATTGTTTTTTGATAACGTTTCCAAAAATATCAAAATAATCTCAGAGCTTGACACTAACACTTGCCCGCTTGCCCGGGGCAAGTAAAAAAAAAATGGTGGGGCAAGTGAAGACTGCTACCTGGTTGCCCGATCGGGCAAGTGTGCAACTTAGTGCACTATAACACAACACAAGATAAATTTGTCTTGAAGGCAGTCATTGCACTCTGCCTCAGTGTCTTTCCCTGCTTTCTAGCTATCCACAATTCCAGGCTGGATTTGGGAAACAAAACAGGCAAATTAACTTTCACATCAAAATGACCTAATCTTCTACATTCTCTAGTTGTGTAGACCTGGGCTAATTAAGATGATGAATTTTAACTCTTGAGAGCCTAAAAATGAAACCAAATGGTTCCAAATGGTTGGCAAGGGTCCATTCTCAAGAGTTACATCTGCAAAATTTACAATATATTTTAGGGGGCAAGTGACCATGAGCTGAGGGCAAGTAGAACCTGACTGCAGAGACTCTGTCCGTGGTGCTGAAATGAGCTTTCTGTTATGGTAGCTGGTAGTGACTCTGTCCGTGGTGCTGAAATGAGCTTTCTGTTATGGTAGCTGTATTGACTCTGTCCGTGGTGCTGAAATGAGCTTTCTGTTACTCTGTCCGTGGTGCTGAAATGAGCTTTCTGTTATGGTAGCTGTAGTGACTCTGTCCGTGGTGCTGAAATGTGTATTTACTGAAATGTATATTTACTTGCCCCCTATATATTTTAGGGGGCAAGTGACCATGAGCTGAGGGCAAGTAGAACCTGACTTGCACTTGCCCGATGGGCAAGTGCCTCCGAGACCTTAGTGTCAACCCCTGAATCTGATGGGTCTGAGAGCCTAAATCCCATCAAATACACGGATGCGTTATGATGCAAATTGGACGAATTCCGAGTCGTGGCTGCATTCATAGTTGTTCATGGGACTATACGCTGTGGCGGAAGGATAGGTTTATTTCGACTGTTTCTGTCATTCATGTAAAAAGTGGTAGAAGCGCAATTTACCATGAAAGGCTGTGGGTTGTTGCCTGATTTACCCACAGTTCCAGAGTTGTTTGCCACGAGGCTCTTCGCCTTGTGGAGAAGAGGGAGTGGGTTGTTCACCATGAAAGGGAGTGGGTTGTTGCCTGATTTACCCACAGTTTCAGGGTTAATCCTGTCTCGTGGCAAACAACCCTGAAACTGTGTGTGCTAAATCAGCCAACAACCCACTCCCTTCCATGGTAAATTGCTTACTTTTTACTCCCAAGTCTCTCCCCTCCAGCTCCTTCCCATCTGTCTCCTCCTGCAGGGCTTGACACTAACACTTGCCCGCTTGCCCGGGGCAAGTTAAAAAAAAATGGTGGGGCAAGTGAAGACTCCTACCTGGTTGCCCGATCGGGCAAGTGTGCAACTTAGTGCGCAATAACACAACACAGGATAAATTTGTCTTGAAGGTGGTCATTGCGACCTGGGCTAATTAAGATGATGAATATTTTAACTCTTGAGAGTGTAAAAATGAAACCAAATGGACCCGCAAGGGTCCATTTGGTTTCATTTTTACGTTCTCAAGAGTTACATCTGGTTAACCAACTTAGGGACCAACTAGGGACCACCTGGAACCCTTTCAGGGACCACGTGTTGAAAACCCCTGGTTTAAAGCACCCAAGTAGGATGTAAACTTAAATGCAAAATAAATTTACAATATATTTTTTGGGGGGCAAGTGACCATGACCTGAGAAGCAAGTAGAACCTGACTTCACTTGCCCATCGGGCAAGTGCCTCGGAGACCTTAGTGTCAACCCCTGTCCTGTCTCCTCTCTCCAGGCTGTATAACTACGAGCCGCTGACGGCCCTGAGGACGCTGCGTGCCAGCGTGTTCGGTCGCTTCGTGTGCGTGAGAGGCACCGTGGTCAGAGTCAGTAACATCAGACCTCTGTGTGCACGGCTGGCCTTCCGCTGCCAGGGCTGCTCACACACACAGGCTGTGACGCTGCCGCACGGCAGATACACACAGCCCACCAAGGTACACACACACACACACACACACACACACACACACACACACACACACACACACACACACACACACACACACACACACACACACACACACACACACACACACACACAGGCTGTGATGCTGCCTTATGGCAGATACACACACAGCCCACCAAGGTACACACACACACACACACACACACACACACACACACACACACACACACACACACACACACACACACACACACACACACACACACACGCATGCAGGCCGTGATGCTGCCGAAGTTTAAATGTAATTTAATTCTTGAGAGTGTAAAATGAAACCAAATGGGTCCATTTGGTTTCTTTGTAACACTGAAGCGGCTCATTAGATTGAAAGCCTGTTTAGATCACTGTGAGTTCACAACTATTTTTGGCGAAGGTCCCCTTAACTTGGACTACTGCATGCACTTGTGTTATATTCAATATTTTTCTGTGTGTCTTTGCGTGTTTGCGTGATTGCGTGCGTGCGTGTGCTTTTTAGTGTCTCGGACACGAGTGCCGAAGCCGTTCCTTCATTCCCAATAGAAGTTCTCCCCTCACACAAACCGTTGACTGGCAAACCATCAAGTAGGTCCGCACGCACACACACACACACACACACACACACACACATACAGAGATACAGTTCTCAGTCGCCACAATTGACATCAGCTATTTGCATTCCATAATAGTCAGTATGAGTTTGTGTCACTGGAATAGGCGATCTACATTGCTTAATGGAAAATTACTAATTTCTTATCCTCAGTCATTTATTTTTAGATTAAACTGCACTTAAAGAGGAATTCCACCCATTTTCGACATTTCACTATATGTCATTAATGTACCTTAGAGATGCTGTTGTAGGGAGAACTGGAGGTCTGAAGAAAATCATTAACATGGTGTAACACAACTTCATCAAGTTGTGTTTCACCATGGTAAAGATTTTCACCATGTTTTTTAGTTCTACATTTCCAGGAAACACAATAAAAATCGTGATTTTTTTAAATAATTTCCTTATCTCTAAGATATATTAATGACAGTACAATGTTGAAACGGGTGGAATTGGCCTTTTAAAGTGGTCAAACTAGCGATAGAATACATGTCCAATCATCCAGAAAGTTCTATTGATCTTGGCTATTTTCGGTGTCCAATCGTTTTTTTTTACCTTCCACGCTAACACGCAGGGTGCAGGAGCTGATTGGTGGAGAGCGGAGGGAGGCCGGACGAATCCCGCGCACCGTAGAGTGTCACCTGACCTCCGACCTGTGTGACAGCTGCGTCCCCGGCGACACGGTGACGGTGACGGGCATCGTCAGAGTCACCAACGACGGTACATGTTATCACCCCTTCAGACTGTGTACACAGTAACAATGTTCAGTAAACAAAGCAACGTAGTAGAGTTGCAGGGGTTGACACTAAGGTTTCCAAGGTACTTGCCCATCAGGCAAGTGCAAGTCAGGTTCTACTTGCCCCCAGGTCATGGTCACTTGCCCCCCAAAAAATATATTGTAAAATTTGCATTTAGGTTTACTTCCTATTTGGGTGCTTTGAACGGGGGTTTTTCAACAGGTGGTCCCTGAGAGGGTTCCAGGTGGTCGCCAGCTAAGTTGGTTAACCAGATGTAACTCTTGAGAACGTAAAAATGAAACACTCTCAAGAGTTAAAATTCTGCATCTTAATTTGCCCAGGTATCCCAAATCCAGCCTGCATCCTATTGTGATCAGGGTTCCCGCGGGATCTTAAAAAGTCTTAAAAGCATTGAATTCACGAATTTGAAAATAATACCTTAAAAAGACTTAAAAAGTCTTGAATTTTTATATCTAGGTCTTAAATTTTGCGCAGTTTGTAATTTCTATGTGTCACATTGCTCCTCAAAAATTTCATTTGTCAACCGCGTGTTTGGTTTAAATAACGTAGCCAGAAAACGGCGGCGTGAACTTATCAATCATCAAGTAATTGATTTCTCGGTTTCGCACCGAGAGAACAGAAAACTCTCTGAGTCAGACCTTTAGCTTTATGCATGCTGCGTGTCTGTTGCAACTTCAACAACAACTGATGTTATTATTGATGCTTTACTTGCCTAATAAAAGTTCTGTAACTGAAAATGGTATGGGTGCGGCTTCATCACCCGTGGCGCGAAGCGACACGGGTGATGAAGCCGCACCCATACCATTTTCTCCTGCCCCTCCAATTGGGAAATGTTACATCCGCCCTGGGTATTATGTTTTATATAAATGGACTTAAAAAGGTCTTAAAAAAGACTTAAATTTTACTTTAAGAAACCTGTAGGAACCCTGTGTGGACAAAAGCAAGACAAATCTTTAGATTTGGGGTCTGTGGGGCTAAAATGTGAAGACTGTTTTGTTTAGGTCAGAATCAGCTACAGTAAATATTCAACATGTAAATCAGACCCAGTGGTCCCTGACCCCAGCAAAATGATAGTTTGGAACCAAATGGACCTGGGAGAGAGATAGCTAGAAAGCAGGGAAAGACACAGAGGCAGAGCACAATGACCACCTTCAAGACAAATATATCTTGTGTTGTGTTATAGTGCACACTTGCCCGATTGGGCAACCAGGTAGCAGCCTTCACTTGCCCCACCATTTTTTTTTTACTTGCCCCGGGCAAGCGGGCAAGTGTTAGTGTGAAGCCCTGAGTTGTATACAGTACATGAACTTAGCCATGCATTGCATGACGCTCCTACTTGAAAAGCGTCATGCAATGGCTTAATCAAGTTCACACATGTTTCTGTGGGTTTTAGACACTTGCAGCATCCGGAGTTAGGATTGCAGCGTGCCACATTGTTTAATAAAATTACTTTTTATCCAAGCTTTTCTTCCGCCATTGGCTTTCAATTGCATGCGCCCCCTATCGGTGGGGAGGAGCGTGGCACTCTGGGTGTGTTCCATATATTCACTCTGACCGCACTGCCAATACAAACTAATACGAGGATGTGCTCCCGGTGTGCATCTGTGTGTTTACCAAACCTAATCCGACCCAGAAAAAAAACAAAAAAAAAACAGGGAGCTCAGATAAAAATGCTTTTGCTTAAACAACGTGGCACGCTGCAATAGTCTAACACCCGTAGAAAATATGTGTGAGAACTTCATATTTGAAATCGCAATGTTTATGTGAGTGCAATGGGAAGTGCATTTCATAGTTTTAAGGCCAGGAGGGAGAAGAGTTTGGGGCCAGTGGGGTGTTGGCCAGGCGTTTTTAGCGGGGGAACTACCAGCTTCCCTGTGTCGGCTGATCGGAGTGCAGGAGGATGGTTTATAGCAGGGGTGCCCAACCTTTTTTGACCCAAGATCTACTTTTCAGCAGCCAACCCCTCCGGGATCTACCAGTCCAATATCAACATTTCAAACCACACGCATCGTTGCCAGCCTACAGTAACTTCACAACAACACAACACTACTTTGTTTTACCACTTCACTTTATGTCCATATAAGCATAAAGTACAACAGACTTGTCATAAGTAGGCCTACAACAGTACAACATAACGTCAGTACAGTACAGTATTATCTATCTTCATATTGTTTGATGAAAAAACATGGCCTATACCTATACCCAATGAAAATATAAAATATATAAATGATATACTATATTGACAAGTTGGATTTAAAACAATCGCTTGAAAACTGAGTGGGGATG
This sequence comes from Benthosema pterotum, assembly GCA_039105355.1. Lineage (NCBI taxonomy): Eukaryota > Metazoa > Chordata > Actinopteri > Myctophiformes > Myctophidae > Benthosema > Benthosema pterotum. The sequence continues at coordinate 48,138,038 of CM076974.1, forward strand.
CGGACCAATACGGGTTGTACCAAAGGTTTGTACAACAAAGGTGCAGGCGTTTTCCACCCCATTTTTTTTCCTTTCCCCGCATCTCCCACGATCGACTCGTGATCACGTCGCGATCTACCGGTAGACCGCGGTCCCCACGTTGAGCAGGCCTGGTTTATAGGGTGCTATGAGACTAGCAAGATGCCGGTATGGTGGTTCACAAGTAGGTCGGTGCCCAACAGGCACTGTACTGTACTGTTAATATAAAATGGTCAGACATTGGTCATGGTTTACTATCCTGTGATTAAACATGCCGTGTGTGTTCTGTGTGCAGGCAGCTCCAGGGGTAAGAAGGATCAGTGTATGTTCCTCCTCTACATCGAAGCCAACTCAGTCAGCAACAGTAAAGGTACAGTATGTGGTTTGCTTGCCTTTTATTCCAAAGCAACTTGTCTTTACTCTAGTCTACTGGATCTCTTGTCCCACAAAATTGTCATTATGTTTAGTTTATTTAGTTTTAGTCATCATACTTTCGTTTGTATCTAGTTTTTATTTGATGACAAAATTGTCAGCATAATTTATTATAGTTCTGGCCACCATGTGGTTTTCGTCAGTGGAAAAAATATCGGATCGGTACCCTGTATCGGCCGATACGGAGGCTATGTCTATCAAAATCAGTATTAGGAGGAAAAGAACTGGTAATGGTGTATCTCTAGGTTGATTTTTCCTTATTTTTATTAACAGTGAGGTTTCGTGTTCAAGCTTAATTTTGTGCAAAGCTATAATGAGCACAAAATTAGCGAGGATTGTGTACAGCTTGGCTTAATATCGCATGTCAAAAGTTGTTGTTTTTCTCCGCCTTTTTAAATGATTTTTTATTATCTCCAGGCCCGCGGTCGGCGGCGGGGGTAGGAGGCCGGGGGGAGTCGGGCGACCTTGCTTCAAGGTCATCGGGGTCGTTTGGAGGTGATTCCGGAGGAGAGGAGTTCAGCCTGAAGGAGCTGTACGCTATCCAGGAGATCCAGTCCCAGCCGGACCTGCTGAGGCTTATAGTACAGTAAGACACACCACCATGACATAACATAACATAACCTATTGCTGAGGCTTATAGTACAGTAAGACACACCACCATGACATAACATAACATAACCTACTGCTGAGGCTTATAGTACAGTAAGACACACCACCATGACATAACATAACATAACCTACTGCTGAGGCTTATAGTACAGTAAGACACACCACCATGACATAACATAACATAACCTACTGCTGAGGCTTATAGTACAGTAAGACACACCACCATGACATAACATAACATAACCTACTGCTGAGGCTTATAGTACAGTAAGACACACCACCATGACATAACATAACATAACCTACTGCTGAGGCTTATAGTACAGTAAGACACACCACCATGACATAACATAACATAACCTACTGCTGAGGCTTATAGTACAGTAAGACACACCACTATGACATAACATAACATAACCTACTGCTGAGGCTTATAGTACAGTAAGACACACCACTATGACATAACATAACCTACTGCTGAGGCTTATAGTACAGTAAGATGTACATACCACTATGACATAACATAGCCTACTGCTGAAAATTATCATACAGTAAAACTCCTGTTACTACTGTAAACACCACCATAACATAACATAGCCTACTGCTGAGGCTTATAAGTTGTAGTAGATTGAAGTACATTTTGGCTTTTTTGGAATTCTTTCTTTCTTTCTGTTTCAGCTCTCTCTGCCCTGCAATCTATGGACATCTGGTAAACATTACTTATTATTTATGTGTTTATTAGCATTGTTGTTGTTGTTGTTGTTGTTGTTAATTGTTACAAGACCAAGCAGTCCACGAAATTGGACAAGACAACAAGAAGTCCCTTTTTTCTTCTTCTCCTCTCCTTCTTCTCCACCAAAAATGCTGTTCTGGCTGAACCAAGCAGTCGTTTTTTTTGCGAAACTCGGTAATCTGGTAGAGGGCGATGCCAAACGGTGGTGATGCGAAGCCCATGTCCATTGGCCAAATAGTGGCGCTATAGCACCCAATTGAAAATGGCAAGTTTGAACACTTATAACTCATGAACCGTTTGACTGTCAGAAATGTAACTTATATTCCCTTATGCGTCCCCTTATGTCGAATCGATCAACTTTTGTATTCTGACTTTGTGACATCTGACCTTGTGTGTGTGTGTGCGTGCGTGTGTATGTGTGTGTGCGTAGCTAGTGAAAGCGGGCCTTGCATTGGCCTTGTTTGGAGGCAGACAGAAGCAGATGGAGAGGAGTGGCATCTCCGTCAGAGCGGATCCACACATCCTGGTGGTAGGAGACCCAGGACTGGGGAAGAGCCAGATGTTACAGGTAACACCATACCTGGGCATTATGTGGCCCGGGGGCCAAATGTGGCCCTTTGGCTGACTCTGACCGGCCCGGGGACCACCAGTGGTCCGTGAGAGAGTTCCAGTTAAATATGGAAAGTTGCTTAACCAGATGTAACTCTTTGAGAGCGTAAAAATGAAACCAAATGTTTTACGCTCTCAAGAGTTAAGATTCATCATCTGAATTACCCCAAAGTCTACACAATCAGAGAATGCTAAAGAATGGTCATTTTTTATCCATGTTATCCTGTTTTGTTTGTAAAAATCCAGACTGGTAGCGTGGACAAAAACAAAAGAAAGTTAGTTTTGGGGTCTGTGATGCTAAAATGTCCTCAAATGGTGGTCCATAGCTCAAATGCTGAATAAATAGCGGTCCCTGGTGTCAAAATGGTTGGTCTTACTCTTACTTTTATCTTGAAATTAAATTAATATTAGCACAGACTTTTGTTCAGCCTTTCGTCTTGGCCCTCAACTATATTTTATGTATCTCATTTGGCCCCTTGGGGAAAATAATTGCCCACCCCTGGGTAACACAGTACTGAGTACCAGCCTCGGTAGACCACAGGCCTTTTGTTGCACACACCCAATACAAGGGTAGACCCTGTTGTTTTCAACCTTTTTCATACCAGGGCCCACTATTTATTCAGCATTTTAGCCATGGACCTCTCGGAGTTTGTGTACACAATTTAGGAGAGATAACTGGCAAAATCCAAATAACAAATCTTCCATGTTTGCCTTGCAATATTTTATTGCAATATTATGTTCAGATTGATAGCTCCATCTCTGATAAGGGCTGGAATCTTTATCACATGGCCAACCATTGCTACTAGGGATTGGCAGATATATCGGCCATCTTTAAAATAAATATTGGTATCGGGAAAAATATTGCAATACTGTCAGACAGTGCTATCAGTGACTGAAATGTTTATATTATTTTTGGCGGATTGCCCCAATATGTACTGCATGTAATAATGCTACAGCCAGGGACCACTAGGGGTGTGTTCTAGAGCCCCATGTGGTTCCTGAGCCCCGTACTAGGGGATAGGCGATGTGACTTCATGACAATCTGTCAGTGTGTGCGTGTGTGTGCATGTGTGTGTGTGTGTGTGTGTGTGTGTGTGTGTGTGTGTGTGTGTGTGTGTGTGTGTGTGTGTGTGTGTGTGTGTGTGTGTGTGTGTGTGTGTGTGTGTGTGTGTGTCCGTGTGTAGGCAGTGTGTAATGTGGCTCCCAGAGGAATCTACGTGTGTGGAAACAGCACCACCACCTCAGGTAAATGTTAGTTATGTTGTATCACTGCTTTTTATAAACACTTTTAAGTTGACTGAATGCCTATATTGAACGTTGCAATAATCACAACTGTGTGTGCGTGTGCATGTGTGCAGGACTTACTGTGAGTTTGTCCAGAGATCCAGGGTCGGGAGACTATGCTCTGGAGGCTGGAGCCTTGGTACTGGCTGACCAAGGTAGGAAGGGAGGGACACCACAAAAACACAAGAAAGATTACTGGCAGGGTTATGTTGAAGTTCAATTTCTTTTTTTTTTCTTTTTTTTGTAATCTGTTTATTAGAGTTTATTAGATTTTTCATACACAACTGAACAGTGATTTTCATGCAAGTATTTCAGAAAACAAAACAAAAAAACACATAAAGACAAACAAACAAGACAGACAAGAACAAGACAGACCTAGACAAAACGTGACAAGACAGGACAAGACAAGACAGGCTGATGACTATACCGAACTCCGTACGCGACGAACAACACCACCATTATTACAACAAAACATACGTCACAATTTTAACCCAGTGAACAAAACATATTTGCACACCTGATAATACATACATAAAGTCCCAAAAATACAGTACATATGCACATATATGTCGATATTACAATATCTTAACTAAATGACAATAGGGGTAGAATAGTATGTTGAAGTTCAATTTCAACACAACTCCGTCTGATTTGTTTGGTACTGTAGACTGAAAAAGAACCTACCAAGTAAAGTGCGAAGAGGCATTGATTACGGTAATTCTTTCCAAGTATTCTGAGAGACCTCTGGACATAGCCACTTTCGAGACACCCTGGTGAATGGTTGTGACTTGTGAGTGCGTGCATGTGGTATAAGGTGCAAACAAAGCCAGCATAATACTGCCCCTGTGTGGGCTTTTTCATGCATAGCAGACCAACATCCATATCAGGAGTGCCATTACAGACCAGAACATCATGATATCAGTTGGGATCTGTTGCCATGGATCGACTCCACTGCTGGTGCTAGCCCCTCCTTTGAAAACGTGTCTTTTGGGAGCCAAGTCTGTGAACTTTTCATTTTTGTTTAGATAGATTTAAGTTTTTCCACACTTTTAGACCACATCTTAGCAATCATCACGTTAGTCTATATATCTGAACACATTATGTGGTAGAAATAATCCCCATAGCAATAAAGTGGCAGAGTTGAGCATCTAATTGTAAACAAACCATGCGTAGCGCGTAGTATAGCATAGTGGAAGCCATTCCTTGTGCTATGCCATCCGATCGCCAGAAGGGACGCATGCTGTTGTTGAGTGAGATCCATAATAATTTTGCAGTTCATTTCCACATTTTTAGCAAGCATACCAGGCTTTACCAGGCTCCCCTGAGTCCCCTGACTTCACAAGAAGTGTTATATTCATTCACTTCATCAAGTAACACCTCACTTTTTATACTACTAAGTCAGTGGTTTTCAGACAGTGGTTCTTGAGAGGATTCCAGGTAAATGATGGACAGTTGGTTAACCAGGTGTAACTCTTTGAGAGCGTAAAATCAAGAGGTCAAGAGTTAAAATATCCATCATCTGAATTAGCCCAAGTCTACAAAACTAGAGAACGTAGCAGATTCTGTTTCCCAAATCCAGCCTGGAATTGTGTAGAAAAACAAAAGAAATCTTTAGTTTTGGGGCTGTGTGGGGCTAAAATGTCGTCAATAAATGGGGGTCCTCCGTGGCTCAAATTCTGAATAAATAGTGGGCCCTGGGATCAAAAGGTTGAAAACCACTGTAGTAGATTATACTACAGAACAACTAGTGGTCCGGGCACCACCAGTGGTCCTTGAAAGAGTTCCAGTTAAATATGGAAAGTTGGTTAACCAGATGCAACTCTTTGAGAGCGTAAAAATGAAATGGTTTCATTTTTACACTCTCAAGAGTTAAAATATTCATTCTCTGAATTACCTAAAATGTACACAATCAGATAATCTAAAAGAATGGTCATTTTTTGATCTATGTTTTGTTTCCCAAATCCAGCCGACTATTGTGAACAAAAAACAAAAGAAATCTTGAGTTTTGGTGTAAAATGCCCTGGGATCAAAAGGTTGAAAACCACTGTCGTAGATTACACTACAGAACAACTGCCAACACAATATTCCTCTCTCCTCCCTGGCGCGTGCAGGTCTGTGCTGCATCGATGAGTTTGACAAGCTGGGGCAGCAGCAGCAGGCTCTGCTGGAAGCCATGGAGCAGCAGTCGGTGAGCCTGGCCAAGGCCGGCATCGTGTCGTCTCTGCCCGCCAGGACCTCCGTGATAGCCGCCGCCAACCCCACCGGAGGGCACTACAACAGGGCCAAGACCGTCTCTGAGAATCTCAAGTATGTTTATAGTTTATAAGGCTAGTGTTGCACTCAAACCACCTAAATCGAGACCAAGATGAAGACCTAAAGGGTTCGGCAATCTCTCAGTGCAACTGAGGTCCAAACTATTCAGGTTGGTGCAAACTGCAGGGAAGATCATAGGAGTGAGACAACTCCCCTTCCTGCAGTCGATTTATGAGCAGACTACACTGAAACAGGTTCAAAAGATTGGCAGTGATGCAACCACATGTTTTGAAAGGAGAGTTCGTACTTCTACCATCTGGGAGAAGGTATAAAGAACCAAAGTGGAAATACATCAGGTTTAAAGGGTCATTTGTACCAGCGTCAACTAAAATGCTGAATGATGCTTTGAAACAGACAAATTTCCCTTGTGGACAATAAAGTTTACCTTGACCTTGACTTGGATCGAGACCAAAACAAGACCGAGACAACCACGATACCTCGAGATGAGACTAGCAGCTATAGTGTCGAGACCAAGACCAAAACCTAGAGGGGTTGAGACCGAGGCCAAGGCCAGGACCTAATATGTTTATAGACAGGAGTGCACATAACTATTTTAGTCCAGTACTCAGAGGAGCACCTGGGGATGTTACTTGGTGCTCCAAAAATGCGGCGACCCGCATCGCCAGGCCCTGGGACCCCTTTTTTCCACTCCGTACAGCCCAATCAATGTACAGTATTACAGTACAGGTGATAGTTTGGGCGTTGCAATAGTGGCTAGCCTAGCAGTAGTACTACTACCTGCATTCTACATCCATTAAATATGCTAGCAGTATTTTAGACTTTAGCATTATTTCATTTTCAAGGCTTTTTTTTTTTTTTTACTGAAGGGCAGTCATTATGAGCCCCAGCTGTGTGGTGCTCAAAGGAGCTTTCCACCCCTGGATTGACAGCTCATTGTAGGATTTTTGGTGCTCCTGAGCACCGGAGCACCACTTATGTGCACCCCTGGTTATTGAATGAATGAATGAATGAATGAATGAATGAATGAATGAATGAATGAAAACTTTATTGCAGACACTCTGGTCCATATACATACAGACATACAAACACAAGAGGGGACAAGACCTACAATAAAAACATATAAAAAGACAGAAATAGCCTGAGTAACAGACTATTTTCAATATAAAAAGTCCATATCAATTATAAACGTATAAACATTGCCTCCAGTGTTTCCAGAAACAAGAGGAAAATATTGTATCACTCTGTGTGAGATCCGATAAGGCCCTAATTAAAGCATTCTTAGATTCCTTCAGTCTACACATGAATTTAAACATAAAGTTCCTCAGTACAGCATGAAAGGTGGGTACATTGCTTGACACAAACATTTCACTTGCACTGGTCCATCTCGGGAGTTTGAGAAATATTCTAAATGCATCATTATAAGCCACCTGAAGTTTTTTCATTTTTGCACTGCTATAACTGCACCACAGGTGAGCTGTGTACAGTGGTGTGCAATAAGTTTTAAACAGAGCTATTTTAACATTATCTGTACACATAGAAAACTTTGGTGCCAGCATGTTTGCTTGGCCATAGAGCTTACAGCACTGACGCTGCACATCATCATCATCACAGAGATCATCGCTGATTATGTGTCCTAGGTATTTAAACTTTTTAACAACCTCTAGATCCTCACCTGACAAAACAAAAGCAGGAAAGGTGAGCTTGTGATCGCCCTTTGCTCTAATGATCATAACAACACTCTTTTTTGAGTTGAACTGTATATCAAATAGAAAGCCATATTTTGAGCAGACATTAAGTAGCTGCTGTAAACCAGCGCTGTAAGGTGAAAGCACCACCAAATCATCAGCATAAATCATGTGATTAAAAAGTTGATCCCCCACCATGCAACCAGTTATTAATGTATTTCCACCATTATTTCATCCAGAGATAATTAATTATCCATCATTAATTAGTTGATTATTCCACTGAGCCTAATCCACCCTAATCCGCGGGTAAATCCACTTGATTTCTAATGCACACAACATTATTGTGACATCTTTTGTAATGACCACAAAAGGGCTTTTTTTCTGGTTTGGCCTCCCATTCTTGAGTGACCCTGTTTCCGTGCACTTAATTCCACCCATTTTCAACATTTTACTATGTCATCAATATAACTTAGAGATGTTGTGTGTACATGATAAAAAGTTTCCCCCATTCTGTGTTTCCTAGAAATGGAGGTCTGGAAAAAAAACATTAACATGGTGAAACACATCTTGATGACGTCATCAAGTTGTGTTGCACAATGTTAGTGATTTTTCCTTTTAGACCCTTTTTTTGTGTACAAATGTAAACCAAATGGACTCTAGCGGATCACTTTGGTTCCATTTGTGCACTCAGGGTAATTGAATCCCTTCAATCCCTCCAGAATGGGCTCGGCTCTCCTCTCCCGCTTCGACATCGTCTTCCTCCTACTGGACGTTCCGGAGGAGTCACACGACCGCCGCCTGTCGGAGCACGTCATGGCGGCCAGGACGGGGAGAGGAGGCGGGGCCTGCAGCGGCGCCGTGGTCACCAGGGCCGACGCCGGCCAATCGGAGAGCTCCGTGCTGCTGGAGGCCTCGGACGCGCCCCTGTCCGAGCGTCTGCAGGTTTGGAACGTCGTACCACACATACATACAGTACCGTAATTTCCGGACTATAAGCCGCTACTTTTTTCACATGCTTTTGACCCTGCGGCTTATACAACGGTGCGGCCAATCTATGGATTTTTACAGGTAACACAGGGGAGAGGGTTCCAGGTGGGCTCCACAGACGAAATGATGGAAAGCTGGTTAACCAGATGTAACTCTTTGAGAGCGTAAAAATGAAACCAAATGGACCCTTGCGGGTCCATTTGGTTTCATTTTTACACTCTCAAGAGTTATGATATTCAATATCTAAATTAGCACCATTTAATTAATAAGTCATAAGTCATGTTCATTTTGGTCTAATTTTGATGCTTTGCCTCTTTTGTTTGTGAAAATCCATCCTGGAATTGTGAACAAAACCGAAAGAAATCTTTAGTTTGGGAGGTCTGTGGGGGTGAAGATGTTAAATCGTGGTCTGTGCCGTGGCTCAAAAAAAAGTTGAAAACCCACTGCTCTAACATGAAGCTTATTGCCTGGTGCGGCTTATAGTCAGGTGCGGCTTATACAAGGAAAAATCAAGTATTTTGGCCCGAATTTAGCTGGTGCGGCATATATTCAGGTGCGGCTTATAGTCCAGAAATTACGGTACATTCTGTACTGTACATCAGGGGTGTCCACACTTTATTGACTTGAGAGCTACTTTTAAAATGACCGGCTCAACAAGATCTACTCATCTAAAAAATAAATAAATAAAAAATCCATTTCAAGGCCCACAAGAAAGTTTGACTTTGAAATAGTGGTGGTGTTACTTACTGTTATGTGTTTACAATTACAATTTACAATTTAGGCATTTAGCAGACGCTCTTGATCCAGACCGACTTACAATGGTGAACATTTTACAACTGTCAACTCAAACCCAAATACTGTTTTCAAACGTCAGTAATAGCATACACAGTGTTTAATAATAATGCACTTATAATGACAAATGGAGGGGAAGAATTGAAATGTTTTCCTGGATATGCTACTACTGACGTTTGAAAACAGTATTTGGGGTTTGAGTTGACAGTTTGTGATGTTGAATTTAGTTTCTTGCACCCAAAGCTAATAACTTTCACGTTTTTGTCCACAATTGGGAAAGAGAACTGGCCAAACGTTCGTCAAAATAACAATTATTCTCCATTTTCTAATTGTGTGGATTCTTGAAATTACGTAATTCAGATGTTTAAAAATAATTTAACTCTTGAGAGCGGTAAAATGAAACCAAATGGACCCGTAAGGGTCCATTTGGTTTCATTTTAACACTCTCAAGAGTTACAGATCTATACATTTTAGGGGACTGTCATGTGATCTACCTGCATGGCCTGTGTGATCTACTGGTAGATCACCATCTACCTTTTGGGCACCCCTGCTGTACATATATATGTACATAGTACATACCTGTATATATATATATATATATATATATATATATATATATATATATATATATATATATATATATATATATATATATATATATATATATATATATACAATGGGGGAAATAAGTATTTGACACGCTGATGATTTTGTAAATTTTCATGGTTAGAATGAAATGAGCACTCTGTCATTTTTATGGTACTTTTATTTGAACAAATAGAGGCAGAATATCAACAAAAATGTCCACAAGAAACCATTTTTTAAAGGTTATGAATTAATTTGCGTTAGATCTGGTGAAATAAGTATTGGACACCCAAGCACAGTCTGACTTCGTACTTGGTGGAGAAACCTTTGTGGGCAAGCACAGTAGTCAGAAGTTTCTTGTAGTTGGTCACCAAGTTTGCGCACATCTCAGGAGGGGTTTTGGTCGACTCCTTTTTAGAGATCCTCTCCAAATCCTCAAGTTTTCGAGGGTGTTGCTTTCCAACTCGAAGCTTCAGCACCCTCCATAGATTTTCCATAGGATTAAGGTCTGGAGACTGGTTAGACCACTCCATAACCTTAATATGCTTCTTCTTGAGTCACTCCTTTGTTGCCTTGACTGTATGTTTTGGTTCGTTGTCATGCTGGAACACCGAGCCACGACCCATCTTCAGTGGTCTGGCTGAGGAAAGGAGGTTCTTGTCCAAGATGTTGCCCCCATCCATCGACCTCACAATGCGGTAAAGTTGCCCTGTACCCTTAGCAGAGAAACAGCTTCAAAGCACAATGTTTCCAACTCCATGCCTGACAGTGGGGATGATGGTGTTAATGATTTGAAGGCAACACACTACATATTGAAATCCTGCACTGCCCGCAATGTCCCCTTGCTCAAGAACCCACATAGAGGCCTGTCTAAAGTTTGCCAATGAACACCTAAATGATTCAAAGCAGGCTGGGGGTCATGTGATGTGGTCAAATAAGACCAAAATTGAACTCTTTCGCATCAATTTGACTCATTGTGTTTGGAGGAAGAGAAATGCTGAATACAAACCCAACACCACCATCCCCACCGTCAAGCATGGAGGTGGAAACATTATTCTTTGGGGCTGTTTCTCTGCTAAGGGTACAGGGCAACTTCACCGCATTGTGTGGCCAATGGATGTGGCCATGTACCGCAGGATCTTGGACAAGAACCTCCTTCCCTCAGCCAGAGGACTGAAGATGGGTCGTGGCTGGGTCTTCCAGCATGACAACAAACCAAAACATACGGTCAAGGCAACAAAAGGAGTGACTCAAGAAGAAGCATATTAAGGTTATGGAGTGGTCTAACCAGTCTCCAGACCTTAATCCTATGGAAAATCTATGGATGGTGCTGAAGCTTCAAGTTGGAAAGCAACACCCTCGAAAACTTGAGGATTTGGAGAGGATCTCTAAAGAGGAGTGGACCAAAACCCCTCCTGAGATGTGCGCAAACTTGGTGACCAACTACAAGAAACTTCTGACAACTGTGCTTGCCCACAAAGGTTTCTCCACCAAGTACGAAGTCAGACTGTGCTTGGGTATCCAATACTTATTTCACCAGATCTAACGCAAATTAATTCATAACCTTTAAAAAATGTTTTCTTGTGGACATTTTTGTTGATATTCTGCCTCTATCTGTTCAAATAAAAGTACCATAAAAATGACAGAGTGCTCATTTCATTCTAACCATGAAAACTTACAAAATCATCAGCGTGTCAAATACTTATTTCCCCCATTGTATATATATATATATACACCGCGTTCCAAATTATTATGCAAATCATGTTTTTGTTTGATTTTCCAACATATTTGATGCAAATGATGATCAGCATAATTTTCAAGTCATTAGCTGTCAATTCTTATTTCAAATGTTATTGAACAAACCTCCTAATGAAAACAGAATTTAGAAAATAAATTAAACACTTAAAAAGCTCTGTTCCAAATTATTATGCACATCATAGTTTTGCACATTTTCTAGTTTGTAAAGAACTGAAAATAGTAATTTGTTGAATTCATAGCAATAATGAGGTCATATGTACTGGGAAAAAAAGCTATTTCAATCCAAAACATGTTAACAGGTCCAGTTACATGTTAACATGGGACCCCTTGTTTGATAGCAGCTTGCGTCCATCAAACTTGTGAGTTTATGGAGAGTTTCTGCTTGAATGTCTTTGCAGGATGTCAGAACAGCCTCCCAGAGTTGCTGCTTGGATGTGAACTGCCTTCCACCCTCATACTGTACATGAAGACCAATTTTCAAACAGTCTTGTTCACTGATGAGTGCCGTCCAATAAGGCTGCGACGTCAGCAAGTAGGTGGCGGAGTCATGTTCTGGGCCGGAATCCTAGGGAAAGATCTGGTTGGCCCCTTTAGGGTCCCTGAAGGTGTGAAAATGACTTCTGCAGAGTATGTTGAGTTTCTGACTGACCACTTTCTTCCACTGTACAAAAGCGAAGAATCATGCTTTCTGAAACAAAATCATCTTCAAGCACGACAATGCACCATCTCATGCTGCAAGGAATACCTCAGCTTCATTGGCATGCTATGGGCATAAAAGGGGAAAAAAATCATGGTGTGGCCCCCATCCCCCCCTCCCCCTAACCTCAATCCTATTGAGAATGTCTGGAGCATCCTCGAGCGAAAGATCTAAAGGGGCCGACCAGGTCTTTCCCTAGGACTCCGGCCCAAAATATGACTCCGCCACCTCCTTGCTGACGTTGCAGCCTTGTTGGGACTTGGTGGCCAAACTGGCCATGCACCAACCATCCACTACTCCATCCATATGGACCATCCAGGGTTGCACGGCACTCATCACTGAACAAGACTGTACTGAAAAATGTACAGTATGAGAGTGGGAGGCAGTTCACATCCAAACAGCAACTCTGGGAGGCTGTTCTGACATCCTGCAAAGACATTCAAGCAGAAACTCTCCATAAACTCACAAGTTTGATGGACACAAGCTGCTATCAAACAAGGGGTCCTATGTTAGCATGTAACTTGACCTGTTAAGATGTTATGGATTGAAATAGCTTTTTTCCCAGTACATATGACCTCATTATTGCTATGAATTCAATAAATTACTATTTTCAGTTCTTTACAAACTAGAAAATGTCTTGAAACTATGATGTGCATAATAATCTGGAACAGTGCGAAACGCACTGTTCCAAGTTTTTAATTTATTATCTAAATTCTGTTTTCATTAGGAGGTTTGTTCAATAACATTTGAAATAAAAATTGACAGCTAATGACTTGAAAATTATGCTGATCATCATTTGCATCAAATATGTTGGAAAATCAAACAAAAACATGATTTGCATAATAATTTGGAACGCGGTGTATATATATATATATATATATATATATATATACTGGTACATCGTACATGCGTACATACAATCTAACCAACGTGACTCTCTTCTCTGGAGCAATCTGTCTGCGTTCTTACTGAGCTATGAATAAAAAAAGACTCAGTTTTGTTGAACTGGTGATTTAATAACAAAAATGATTACAAAAAACACAAACGTGATCGGCCAGGGATTCTAAATAGTATCAACTGTCCGTGTCAAAACAAACAAATACAGTATTTTCTCAGAGTGACTGACTGCTTCCCTGTACACCAGAGCAGCCAGAACCAAAACACAATCCCATAATACGTGGCATATTATGGTATGGTTTCCTTAACTGCCAACGCAGTTAAAGAAACATTCCGTCGGCCGCTTTACTATCATCCTTGGCCGATCGGCAATCCAACACGACCGATGTCTATCGGTTCTTCTCCGGTCGCTACTAAACCCTAGGGCAGGGGTGGGCAATTATTTTTCCCAATGGGCCAAATGAAATACATACAATATTGTGGAGAGGGCCAAGACTAAAGGCTGAACTAAAGTCTGCGTAATATTAATTTAATTTCAAGATAAAAGTAAGAGTAAGACCATTTTGACACCAGGGCCCTCAAGTTATGCAGTATTTGAGCCACGGACCCCATTTGATGACATTTTAGCCCCACAGACCCAAAACTAAAGATTTATTTTTGCTTTTGTCCACAATTCCAGGCTGGATTTCACAACAAAACAGGCAAACGTAGATCAAAAATGACCATTCTTTTACATTCTCTGGCTAATTCAGCTGAATAGTTTAACTCTTGGGAGTGTAAACATGAAACCAAATGGACCCACAAGGGTCCATTTTTACACTACACGCTACGTAATTTATTTACACTTACGTGATGTATTGTATGTATGTACTACTAAGGTTTTCTTTGCTAACATAGAAACGCAGTACATCTTTTCAACCAGTAGGTGTCCCACCTGACCACTGGCTCTAACTGTAACAGTGGAACAGTTATTACTACTATAGAACATTGGGTCACTGTCCGATTTGTATGGGTCACGACACAAAACCTGTTATTTACTTTATCACCTTTACCTTTTATTTGCTTTTTATACAAACAGTTGTATACATTTTCAAACAAATGTAGAAAAAACAATGAATCCAAGAAAACAGCCGATTTACATGCATGCAATTTGGCGTGAAGAAATGACTGAAACCATTTTGTATCCTGACCGTTGGTAAATGACTCCAGACCGATAGTAATGGATAGTGTGGCTCTATACATATCTGTAAATGTTTTACCCATTTTTTAAAAATATATACATATATAAAATAGTCATATTTTTATATTATTTTCCCAATACCAATATTTTCCGATATTATTTTTTAAATACTTTATCGGTCGATAATATCTGTATGGCCGATAGGTATGCTGTTGGTTGTTGCAGGTATCCTATCGGTTAAGGGGGTTAAGGTTAGGTTTAAGCATATTTTTTAGGGTTAGCGGTTAGGTCTAGTACGAGCGACCAGTGAAGAACAGCTGCGGCCTGATGAAGAACGGCCGCGACTGATAGCCATTGGTCGCGACTGATAACCATCAAGTCACGACTGAAAGCCATCAGTCGCGACCGAAAGCCATTGGTGACCCACAGTGTTGTAGTGGGACTTTTTAGAAGTGGGGGGGATGCCTCTTAAAGGGGAATTCCACCCATTTTCTTTTTTTTTCTGAGAGTGTACAAATGTGAACCAAATGGACCCTAACGGGTCCATTTGGTTCCATTTGTACACTCTCGGAAAAAAGGAAACTCATTAACATGGTGAAACACATCTTGATGATGTCATCAAGATGTATTTCACCATGCTAATGTTTTTTTTTTTTTCCAGACCTCCATTTCTAGGAAACACAGAAGGGGGTGGGGGGACTTTTTTATCATGTCCACACAACATCTCTAAGGTATTATTAATGACATAGTAAAATATTGAAAATGAGTGGAATTCCCCTTTAAGACACGTGCATGCACACTTGCATTTGCATGCGCATTTGCGTGCACCTGCGCAACACACACAGACACGCTATTAAAACAAGTATATCATATTGAGAAAGATTGTTTACAATGCCTAATTGTATCCATAAAAGTAAACGACAAGACAAAAAACATACGGTAGGCCTACTTTTGCCCCCCAAAAATATTTTAGATGTGAGAAGTGGGGGGGGACGTCGTCCCCCCACGTCCCCCCTCCACTACACCCCTGATGACCCATGGCGTCGTGGTTTTCATTCCCTCAGATCCCTGCCACCGAGGCCGCGGACCCGATCCCCGCCTGCCTGCTGCGGAAGTACGTCAGCTACGCCCGGCAGTACGTGCACCCGCGCCTGTCTGCGGAGGCCGCGCAGACGCTGCAGGACTTCTACCTCACGCTGCGCTCGCAGGCGCAGTCGGCAGACGCCACGCCCATCACCACCCGACAGCTGGAGTCACTCATCAGACTGACGGAGGTAACACTGTTAACGTCTTGCTATGGCATTAATATACCTTAGAGCAGGGGTCAGCAACCCAAGATGTTGAAAGAGCCATTTTCGACCCAAAATTAAATTCAAAATCTGTCTGGAGCCGCATTTTATTTATTTATTTTTTCCTGAGAGTGTGCAAATGTGAACCAAATGGACCCTGGCGGGTCCATTTGGTTCCATTTGCACACTCTCAGAAAAAAAGGTCCTCAAAGAAAAATCATTAACATGGTGAAACACAACCTTTCTTCAGAAATGGAGTTTCAAAAAAAAATAAAGGAGTTTTACAGAACTCCATTTCTAGTCCACACAACACCTCTAAGGTATATTAATGACATAGTAAACTGAGTAAACCTTTGAAAATGGGTGGTTCAGATTGAAAGCTCCACCTCTGATAACTGCTGGGCTTTTTTGACATGGCCAAGTGCTACTTTAACTGGCAACTGTCAGACAGCGCAACGCGTTTTGGGTGACTGAAATGTTTATATTATTTTGGTGTGGATCACCCCAGTGTGTGTATGTAATAATGCTACAGCCACTGAGCCACTAGGGCTGTGTTCTGGAGCCGCATGTTGCTGACCCCTGCCTTAGAGAGAGGACAGAAAAAAAAAAGATTTCTGAAAAATAACATGACGAAATTGAAAAAAAAAAAAAATGAGCTTCACAATTAATCGAAATCGAAGTTTCAGAATTTGGACGACGTAAAAAATATATATATGTTTTTACTAGCACACAAGGTAGAACTGGGTCACACTCGCTCATGGCCTAGAGACCAATAAAAGAAAATAAATATTTAAAATAAATAATTATCTTTTTGTAGTTTCCCCTCCAAAAAATTTGAAATTGAGGTTTCAGAGAAAAAAAAATCGAGGTTTTATTTTTAGGCAAAATCGTGAAGCCCCCACCCCCACTCCCCCCACCCCCTTCTGTGTTTTTAGAAATGGAGGTCTAAAAAAAAATCATGGTCAAACACAACTTGATGATGACATCAAGTTGTGTTTTACCATGCTCATGATTTTTCGAAGCATACGAATGGAACCCATTAGTTAGTGTTCATTTGGTTCCATTTGTTAGCTCTCAGAAAGAAAAATCTTGAAAATGCGTGGAACTGCCCTTTAAGATGGTTGCCTAACACCCAATTAGTTAAGCACAATAGTGTTATGTAGGGATCTCCGATGATCAAAGAGGAAATTTTGATATTTAGTCGACTGAGACTAAGCTATTTCAGACGACTGAAATAGGACTAAATCTAAACGGTGGGTTATTCCAAAGACTAAGATTAAAACTACGTCTGAATTTACCCTAGTGTACTGCAGATGTCTCACAATTTTGAATTGTTACTGGACAAATGTACAGATAATTACCATTGACTAATGGTGTAGCTTTTAGGCTTTGTAAACAAAGGGAAGATATGATAAACACTGATATTCACAAAGAAATGACTGGTGTGTGCGTGCATGCGTGCGTGCGTGCATATAGGCCAGAGCCAGGCTGGAACTGAGAGAAAGTGCCTCCAAGAGCGATGCAGAAGATGTGGTGGAGATTATGAAACACAGGTAATGACAGAATGTGTGTGTGTGTGTGTGTGTGTGTGTGTGTGTGTGTGTGTGTGTGTGTGTGTGTGTGTGTGTGTGTGTGTGTGTGTGTGTGTGTGTGTGTGTGTGTGTGTGTGTGTGTGTGTGTGTGTGTGTGTATGGGGGGCGTGCCTGTGTGTGCGTGCGACATGAGTCGCACATTTCTTCATGCTGTAGCCTAGCTCAGCAGTGCCCACACTTTATTGACTTGAGAGCTACTTTCAAAATGACCGGCTCAACAAGATCTACACATCAGAAAAATCCCTTTCAAGGCCCCCCAAGAATGTTTGACTTTGAAATAGTGGTGATGGTGTTACTTACTGTTATAGCGTTTAAGAACAATGCACTTATAATGAAAAATGGAGGGACAGAAGTGGAAGGTTTTCTTGTATATGCTACTACTGGCGTTTGAAAACAGTATTCGGAGTTTTAGTTGACAGTTTGTGATGTTGAATTTAGTTTCTTGCACCCAAAGCTAATAACTTTCACATTTTTGTCCACAATTGGGAAATAGAACTGGCAAAACGTTCGTCAAAATAACAATTATTCTCTATTTTCTAATTTTGTGAACTCTTGAAATTATGGAAGTCAGATGTCTAAATATAATTTAACTCTTGAGAGTGTAAAATGAAACCATTTGGATTCATGTTTACACTCTCAAGAGTTATGATATTCACCATCTAAATTAGCACCACTTAATTAATAAGTCATGGTCATTTTGATCTCTATGATTTGCCTGCGAAAATCCATCCTGGAATTGTCGACAAAACCAAAAGAAATCTTTAGTTTGGGGTTCTGTGGGGTGAAAATGTTGTCAAATGGTGGTCTGTAGCTCAAATGCTGAATAAATAGTGGGCCCTGGGATCAAAAAGGTTGAAAACCACTGCTCTAAAAGAAGCTTGTTGTCTGGTGCGGCTTATAGTCAGGTGCGGCTTATAGTCCCGAAATTACGGTACTAATGTTGTTTCTTCATGTTGTAGCCTGGCTGATACCTACTCATGTTGTTTCTTCATGTTGTAGCCTGGCTGATACCTACTCATATTGTTTCTTCATGTTGTAGCCTGGCTGATACCTACTCATGTTGTTTCTTCATGTTGTAGTCTAGCTGAT
This sequence comes from Benthosema pterotum, assembly GCA_039105355.1. Classification (NCBI taxonomy): domain Eukaryota; kingdom Metazoa; phylum Chordata; class Actinopteri; order Myctophiformes; family Myctophidae; genus Benthosema; species Benthosema pterotum. Next base: position 48,156,548 of record CM076974.1, read on the forward strand.
ACCTACTCATGTTGTTTCTTCATGTTGTAGTCTAGCTGATACCTACTCATGTTGTTTCTTCATGTTGTAGCCTAGCTGATACCTACTCATGTTGTTTCTTCATGTTGTAGCCTAGCTGATACCTACTCATGTTGTTTCTTCATGTTGTAGCCTAGCTGATACCTACTCATGTTGTTTCTTCATGTTGTAGCCTAGCTGGTACCTACTCATGTTGTTTCTTCATGTTGTAGCCTAGCTGATACCTCTCATGCTGTTTCTTCATGTTGTAGCCTAGCTGGTACCTACTCATGTTGTTTCTTCATGTTGTAGCCTAGCTGATACCTACTCATGTTGTTTCTTCATGTTGTAGCCTAGCTGATACCTACTCATGTTGTTTCTTCATGTTGTAGCCTAGCTGATACCTACTCATGTTGTTTCTTCATGTTGTAGCCTAGCTGATACCTACTCATGTTGTTTTTTCATTTTGTAGCCTAGCTGATACCTACTCAGACGGTTTGGGAGGCCTGGACTTCCAGCGCTCTCAGCTGGGATCGGGCATGAGTCAGCGGAGCGTCGCGAAGCGACTGGTCAACGCGCTGCACTCCCTCGCCCAGAGAACCAATCAGAAGCTGTTTGACTTGCAGCAGCTCCGATCAGTGGCCGAGAAACTGAACATACAGGTATCAACTACAACGGTGAAATACACGCACACACACACACACACACACACACACACACACACACACACACACACACACACAGTGCTAAAACGCAGTATTGATGTTTGTATAATGTTATGGCCTTTTAGAATTAACACCAATGCAGGCAGGTTAAAGGGATAGTTCTTTTTTTTTTTTTTTAAGTTAAGCTGTATGAAATACTTGAGTCCCGTAGTGGTTCTATGACCTGAACTACTTCATATTACACCAAAACCAGAGCAGAGCTCCCACTACGGCACTCTGTCAATCAATTAATACAGTTGCAAAAACTAGATTTCTAGTTTATGAATAACATAATATTCAAAGATTTGCACCACGTTTTCTTGCAACGATTTTTCAAAAATAGCAGAGATACAAGCTCATAGCGCGCCACTCGGTGGCGCGCTATGAGCTTGTAGATCTGCTATTTTTCAATAGTTAAAACATAATGCTTACAAAACCAAAACGCGTTCAGTACACTAAGGGTTAATGGCAAGTATGTCATACAGCTTAACTTTAAAAAAAAATCCGAACTATCCCAATTTTGGTTCTTCCTGTTGGTTCCTACAGATGTGTGCAGTCGTGCACCATTTATTTATTTTTTATTTTAACAGCAAAATCCTGTAGAACACAGTTGTAAGGAGATGTATACTACGTGTCTTTCTGTAATCACCATGTTGAACGAGATATCTGCCTTGAATGTGCTCACAATGTGCCCTGTGTCTCCGACTCTCCCCCAAGCCCAGGTTTATTGTTATTTTTTGCCTTGCAAAACCATTGGTCGTGATACTTGCATATAGAGTTCCCGACAGGGGCAGACATTCACAGAAATTCATTTTGGAACCAAAATAGGGAACCATTAGGAACTGATCAAGCAGGACTGGTAGTTGGTATCGGTTCCGGGTTTGCATCATACCCGGCGCCCCCCCCCCCCACACACACACACAGTTTCAAAATGTGCCCCCTCAGTTTATGTTCTTTGATATATATTGTAAATATATGGTATACAGGGGTCGACATTATAATTGGCCCGATGGCCCGAAACAGGTTTGAAAACACGTGCGGGCCACCAGATGGCGCCCTATACTGGCCCGATGGGGCCAGTGGTAAAATGCCCTCATTTGGCACCTGTGCCTTTGGTGTATGCATCAAGCAGATGCATATTGTATTGTTATTTTTATTTCACAATATGTTGGTGTTGTTTTGTAATTGTTTAAGTTTTATTTATATTTTGTTTATTAGCACAAAAAATATTTTAGGCATTCTGCATTGTATAAGGGTCAGCTTGCTGAACGGTCTACTGGTTTTGACCCCCATGAAAAGAGTGCTGTTAACTTGAATGCATTTAATGCATTAATAAATGGTGGTCTTTTTTGCAGACTATGGGGATCGATTACCTGGGCCAGTGGTTACAGTTGTGGGGCCAGTGATTCTTAAAAGCCACTGGCCCGAAGGGCCAGTGGAAAATTTCCCTTAATGTCTACCCCTGGTATACTGTATATATTCGGAATATTACAGTTGTGATGGGTATGGCAATAACACACACATTCTCCTTTCAGAAACACACATTCTCCTTTCAGTAATATAGCATATAATTATGTTCTCACTCATTTCAGCAAGCTTCTATCTATCCAATCACCTGCCAGCTGTGATGTCAATGTGCTGTTATCATACCACAGCCAGCCAGCCAGCACCACAGAGTTATTTAATGAGGCTAGGCTACACCAACCTGGTGACCAGTGTCCAGGAAAAAGCAAAAGCGTTTTTGTTTTCTATACTGTATACCGTATTTTCCGCACTATAAGGCGCACCGGATTATAAGGCGCACCTTTTAAAACTGATTTCATATATAAGGCGCACTGGATTATAAGGCGCAGTGAATAGAAGCTACTACAGTTAACATAGAATAGAAGCTACTGCAGTCAACCAATCCATATATAAGGCGCACTGGATTATAAGGCTCACTGTGGATTTTTGTGAAAATTAAAAGCTTTTAAGTGCGCCTTATAGTCCGGAAAATACGGTATATAAATGTGTGCGGGGCTACATAAACAAAAAAAATAACACTTTAGTGGGCCCCTTCAAAAATTTCAAGGGCCCCCTTTATACATTCGTTTCTGCAGCCGGGACTGGTTTGCATTGTCCATGCATGTGCATTGTGCAGTACTCTCTCTCTATTGAGCGTTCTTTTTTGCGTGTATTTCAGGTGTTGGATTTTGAAGGGCTGGTGTGTTCTCTGAACGAGCAGGGCTTCCTGCTGAAGAGAGGACCCAAGCTGTACCAGCTGCAGACTGTCTGAGCACCACAGTGAACAACACCGCCAGACACACATGAGTAAATACCTCTTCATTCTTTTGTTGATGTCTTCACTACTTGGGTGCCATTCTTCTAGCCCAGGGTGGGCAATTATTATTATATAATTATAATGAGATACATGAAATATTGTGGAGGGCCAAGACTAAAGTGTAACAAAAGCCTGTGTAATATTAATTTAATTTCAAGATAAAAGTAAGAGTAAGACCAACCATTTTGACACCAGGGCCCTCGATTTATCCAGTATTTGAGCCACGGAGGACCACCATTTGATGACATTTTTAGCCCCACAGGCCCAAAATTAAAGAATTCTGTTGCTTTTGTCCACAATACCAGGCTGGATTTTGGAAACAAAACTACATTCTCGAGTTGTGTAGACTTTTAATTCAGCTGATGATTATTTTAACTTTTGAGAGCGTAGAAATGAAACTGAATGGATCCTGGCGGCTCCATTCGGTTTCATTTTTACGCTCCACAAACCATTTCCTGTCAAGGATCACCAGCATGATATGTATATTGGCCGAGGGAACTGCAGAAGATTTGTGAAGAAATCACAAATCAAACGTTATTCAGATAAAAAGAACAAAATAGATGTACAAGCTCGCTGTATGTCACAAAATGACTCCCTGTGAGGTTGAATATCTGTTTTTTTTTTCCATCATCAACATATAATTGGGCAAAGTATGGTGTGATACCGGTAGTTCTACTACATTTTGCCAAGGAAAGTTTTATTTCCTCCATTTTTAACACTATTGTAATAGTGGATATGCGTTGAATGTTCTTAAAGTTGAATATGGACTGTTCTGAAAGTATACAGCATCGTGTACACTGTACAGTATAGTGTAAAGCTGTGTTGCTCTTGTTGTTGAATATGTGCTTGTTTTGTAAAGTTTGACTCAAACTACTATAAGCTGTGTGATGTTCTGTTGATTACATTGACTTATTTGTATATAGGTATAGCCCACACGTGTGTGTGCACATGCGTGCGTGGGTGAGTGTGAATACTGTATATAGAAACGACAAATTTAAATGCCTCTGATCTAACACAGTAAAAATATATATATATATATATGATGTGCGTGTACATATCCTATTTGATCTTTATTGATACAGAAGTTATCCAGTGACGTCTTGACATCCTGTCTGCAGCGATCGGGTAAATCAAAGGGGAATTCCACCCATTTTCTTTTTTTTTTTCCGAGAGCGTACAAATGCAACCAAATGAACCCTAACGGGTTCCATTTGTACACTCAGAAAAAAGAAGCGTCTAAAGAAATCCATTAACATGGTGAAAATACATCTTGATGATGTCATCAAGCTGTTTCACCATGTTAGTGGTTTTCTTCAGACCTCCATTTCTTGGGAACACAGAATGGGGGAACTTTTCTTATCATGTCCACCCAGCGCCTCTAAGGTATACTAATAACATATTAGAATGTTGAAAATAGGTGGAATTCCCCTTTAAGAACAAGAAGTCCAGTATTTCTCAACTCTGCTTGCAAGTAGCGTACAGTACTGTAGCCTACTGTTGTCGTTCAAAGATATGTGTCCACTTTCACACATGCGATAATGGCTACATGTCGCTCTCTAAAACCGGAAGAATTTTGATTCACACCAAAAAGAAACCGTTTATCTTGTTTTATTACATGGCTTGAATGAATGCTCCAATCAGAAGCCAGCGTTCTGGTCATGTGAGCGGTCACATAATACACTATAATCACCGCTCCGCGCTATATTTGACCGCTGCATAAACAAGTTCCCCAAAGTGCAAACAGCTGTGTTCATATCAATCTGCGCTGCGCTTCTGCATTTAGTTCCAGCACGCCGTTAGCCGGTCCATTTGGTTAGCTACGTATTTGGTTGTTTACATGCCGTTGCCGTCACCCTCTCAAGGACCACTGGTGATCCTCGGACCACTGGTTGAAAACCACGGTGCGCTTCCCGCTTCCGCATTTAGTTCCAGCACGCCGTTAGCGGGTCCATTTGGTTAGCTACGTATTTGGTTGTTTACATGCCGTTGCCGTCACCCTCTCTCGGACCACTGGTTGAAAACCACTGACGTAAGCCATGTAATAAGCGGGATAACACCCTTCGAAGCGGTGATTTGTTTCCTAACTAACTGACCTGGGCTGCGCCTCGGTCAGTTAATAGGAAACAAATCACCGCTTCGTCGGGTGTTATCCCTTACATACAGTATCTGTTTATTCCACCTGGAGTCCATTTATGAATCATTCACAAGAAGGTCAATTTTGCCAATATTGATATTGATAATATTGATATCAATGCCAATTTGGCACCAACTGCCACATCATTAAAGGGGAATTCCACCCATTTTCAAAAATTTCCTGAGAGGATACAAATGTGAACCAAATGGACCCTAGCGGGTCCATTTGGTTCCATTTGTACCCACTCAGGAAAAAGGGGTCTGAAAGAAAAATCATCAACATGGTGAAATACATCTTGATGATGTCATCAGATGTATTTCACCATGTTAATGATTTTTTTCAGACCTCCATTTTTAGGAAATACAGAATTGGGGGAACTTTTTTTTTATCATGTCCACACAACATCTATAAGGTATATTAATTATTATTATACATATTAAAATGTTGTGGAAAATGGGTGGAGTTCTCCTTTAAGAAATTGTCAACATTCCCAATTCACAACTATTGGGGCACCTACTGTAAGTGTCCTGACACTCTGAATCATCATCTTTTCACTCCACCAGGCCGAACCTGTTGTAGTGCCACGCTATAAGCCAGTGTTGCCAACTTGGCGCATTTGTCACTATATTTAGCGCCTTTTCAGACCCCCCTAGCGCCAAAATTAGTGAAAAACTCCTGGCGGAAAATCTAGTGCTTTTTGGCTGGTGAGTTGGGGTGAAATTGATTGACAGGCGCCAGAGATACAAGAGTTAAAATAATCATCATGTGAATTAGCCCAAGTCTACACAACTAGAGAATGTACGTAGAAGATTAATGGTCATTTAATGGTCATATTCCCTTCGAGACAAGCATCTAGCGCATTCTAGTGCATTTTGTAAGTGCCACTAGTGCATTTTGGATTTTGGCAATTGGCAACACTGCTATAAGCAGGCGCAGCGCCGCAGCGTGTATCTGGTATTATGCTACCAGTGGATCCGTTGTGCCAACCTTTGTGGGCCTCTGCCTTACCGGCAGGTTCCCCTTGCACTTTCTCCTGCAGTGTCTTCCTTATACTAAATTAGATCTACCGTCCTAGCTGAGCCGCTCCCCACCCCTCTAGACCAGGGGTTTTCAACCTTTTTCATCCCAGGGACCACCATTTATTCAGGATTTGAGACACGGACCACCATTTGATTAGCCACAATTCCAGGCATTATATTTTAGCCCCACAGAGCCCAAATCTAAAGATTTATTTTGCATTTGTCCACAATTCCAGGCTGGATGGTTGGCTGGATTTGGGAAACAAAAAAAGCAAAACATACATTCCAAAATGGCTAATTCAGATGATGAATATTTTAACTCTTGAGAGTGTAAAAATGAAACCAAATGGACCCGCAAGGGTCCATTTGGTTTCATTTTTACACTCTCAAGAGTTACATCTGTTTAAGCAACTTAGCTGGGGACCACCTGGAACCTTCTCAAGGACCACTGGTGGTCCCCGGACCACCACCTGTTGAAAACCCTTGCTCTAGGCCAAAATGCTTTTAGTTTAGGCCAGGCTAGAGACCTAGGCTACTAATAATTTAACAATAAATAATCATGCGGGTGGAGAAAACTACACGTGAGACACCATTAACAAAATGCATTTTTTTGTTATATATCGTCTATCCACCATGTTAATAGTAGGGAGTTTAAGATTAAGCTAGGCCGTGGACAAGACGGAGCGGATGTGGGCGTGGTCCGTCGCCGTTGCAACAGAAGCCCAACATGGTTAAGAAAGCAGCCGACGTTGACGAGGCCACACCCTTCCCAATGATGTCACTGGTTCCCATAGTGACACGTCTATACAGCACGTGACAAAAGTGGTTTCCATGGTGACTCCTACACAGCACGTGTCAAATGTAAACAAGAAAGAAAGAAAGAAAGAAAGAAAGAAAGAAAGAAAGAAAGAAAGAAAGAAAGAAAGAAAGAAAGAAAGAAAGAAAGAAAGAAAGAAAGAAAGAAAGAAAGAAAGCTTATTGGATTCCCGCTGGATAGCAAATAGGATTTGTTCCAAAGTTTTATAGGGGAGTCATATAGGATTTTTTTTTTTTTTTTACTAGGGTCAATATCATTCTATGAACCATGTCTTGAATTAACAGAAAGGACGATTTAAGGAAATCCATTAATTAGGATGAAGTGAAAATTACCACACTATAATTTGGGTGCAGTGAAAAGATCTAATTTCACTTTTGGATCACAGGCAAAAAGTATATGATGGCCACTGGCCAGTAGATGTCATTATATAAGAACATTCCATGCAAACAAACTAACAATCCATGAATCTCACTCAGCTCTCGTCCACGTTGTGACACGACGCCAAGAGCTGCGTTTTGCCGTCCTAGGAGAGGGTCGGACGGCCGCGAGGCTTATGTATCGAGCACAGAGCGATTGATTACGTCGGTCGTAGGCCTCACGTTCCCCCAATCTTAAATAGGCTAGTGTGTTGACAGTGACACTAACACTTTCACTATTGGTCCAGCAGTGGTTCAGCTGTCTCAAAAGGTGGGGATGTGGCACACGGTCTATGGCTGAACCACTGCTGAACCAAAAGTGAAAGTGTGAGTACTGTCGACACACTACTGACATGGGGGAGAGACCATATATAAAAAAAAATATTGCATTTTGGAGCGATGAATCAACTGAAAGCCTTCTGGGGTGGATTATTATTTGTTAGCTCTTGTCCTTCATCTTCTGTGATTACAGCATTATTCAACCTGTGTCGTTGTATTGTCCCTGTGTTTGTTTTTTTCACTACCAGTATATTGTCTAGTAGGTTCTAGCCCAGGGGTGCCCACACTTTTTTGACTTGAGAGCTACTTTCAAAATGAAAGTAGAAATGAATGAGTTACAGACCTATAAGGGTCCAAGTGCTGGGGGGATGTGATCTACCTGCACGGCCTGTGTGATCTACTGGTAGATCACCATCTACCTTTTGGGCAGCCTTGTTCTAGCCCATTTTTTGAGGGGTACCTGGGCATCAAAAATAGAAGCTACACTATTTCTTAACTGCTGGGGAAAATATGGGAACCACTGGGGGAAATATTACCCTGAAGAAGGCAGTTTAACTGTCCGAAACGTCGGACTTTCCTGTGTGTCGTCATTAAAAACTTGCATTGGCAGCTACGAGTGTGCGGGTATACATTCTTTAGTACTCACTTTGCCATTGGCTGGCACCACATACAGTAAGGAATGGTGTGCAGTGCATCTCTACTTCTATGGAAATATGGGTTGTGCGGTATTGGGAAGCAATTTAAGTAAAAGCTGTTTCCTTGTTGTTTATATGCAGAGGCAGGTCATTTCTGTTTCCGTTTCTATTTTTGACATTGCATGCTGACAGGACCACATCCCCTTCCTGAACACGCATTTCTTAACTGTAAACTTTCTTCCTCTTCTTGGATTGACGTCAAGCGATGCCGAGCGAGACGCACCGAACGTTGCAGCCCCACATAAAAACCCCAAGAGACAAGACCACTTGTCCTCAGTCACTCAGTCATCAATTTCATCAACACCTTGTATTCTTCTCCACCAAACATGGAAGAAGAGCTCGTTTCCGTCTTCAACAACAACTCCTCAAGCCTTCTTCCGGCTACTTCCCCCACCACCACCACCACCACCAACAATCTGACCCAGCTGGAACTCACCCGAAGCCCCGCGGAGGTGACCACGGCCGTGCTGGTCGGGCTGTGCTGCGCTCTGGGCATTCCGGGGAATGTGGCCGTGCTTGTGCTTCTGCTACGCAGGCTGGAGAAGAACAACTTCACTCAGCTCTTGATGGTGAACCTGGCCTGCTGCGACCTGCTCTGTCTGACCACGGTGCCGGCGGGTATCGTGGACCTGCTGCGGCCGTGGGACGTCAGCGACGGCGCCTGCAAGTTCGTCTCCTTCTTGGTTTTTACCAGCCTCTACGCCAACATCTTCACCATCACCCTGATGAGCGTGCAGCGCTTCGTTAAGGTGCTCCACCACCGCAGCTGGGCGCGGCGGGTGGGTCGGAGGGGCGAGAGGGCTCTGCTGGCGGGGCTGTGGGCGGCGTCCTGCCTGGCCGCGTGGCCGTCGGCCGCCTCCATGGGCCGCATCAAGAACGGGCATCCCGTCTGCAGCCGTCCGGTCGAACTGGAAGGGCGGCACCTGACCGCCGCCGTCTTGGAGCTGGCCGTGGGCTTCGTGGCGCCGTTCGCCGTCATGTCGTCCTTCTACGTCTGCCTCTACCGCAAGGTGACGGAGACGGCGCACGTCTCCGGCGGCAACTCCAACAAGAGGACCAGCCAGCTGATCTCCAGGATCATCGTCACCTTCGTGGTCCTCTGGGTGCCGAGTCACGTGGTCAGCGTGGTGGGGCTGGTGGGGACGTCGCTGCGCGGGTCGCGGCCCGACGCGGCCGCCCGGCTGCTGCGCTTCACGGACGACGCCCGGGTGGTGGACGGGCTGCCCGTGTTCAGCGCCATCATCGACCCGTTCCTCTACGCCTTCTCTTTCCGCAAGATTTGGCCGAAGAAGAGCGGAGACAGCGAAGATGTTGTGCAGAGCACCGGCGGAAGGAGCACCCAAAGTAAAAGTAATAATACCAGCGTCGATGTGATCTAGGCCACATATGTCAAACTCAAGGCCCGTCGGGGCGAAATCAGGCCTGTGCATGAATTATCTTCGGCCCGCTGGATGATATTTAATTAACATCAGAACTGGCCCTCTGGGCTATTGCACAAACCATGAATGGAAGTAATTGTTTTACTTTTTCAACTCGATTGATTTACATTCTCATTTTACTCTGACAGCAGTGCTTGGTCAGGATCATCACAGGAAACTGACCTTTAATAATGCAATCAGTTTTGAATGCATGCAGTTTCATCTTTGCATTTATCTTGCCATTAAGGGACATTCATTCCCCAGCAGTTAAGAAATTACTTTTGCTGTTTTCCTGGGACGACCTCGTAAACCGGTGCCCCATAGAGTCGCCAACACAGTCCAGCGACTCTGGCTCTCGACTTGTACCAATTGTTATATTTTGGCCCACTCTATTTGAGTTTTACATCCCTGATCTAGGGTGACCAGATCAAAACTGTTCATTTGAGGGAGATAAGTATTGCCATGTGTGGGACAAGTGGAGAAAACGTGCTGCCAATGTGGTTAGCAAATTATTCATATTCCAAAAATAATTCAGGATTTCAATTCAAATATAGCAAAAATAGACTGATCTTCAAGCTCAAAACGCATCGCACTTTTGATACGACAGCACACGCAATGTGTTGAGTGAGAGTGGAACTATAGTGGCACCAGGGGAATTCTTGGGTTATTTTAACATATTCAAAAACACATCAACAGAAAGCCAAATATTAGGGCATTTGAAAACCGAACTCCGTCAGTCACAATGTGGGACAGGGGCTCAATTTGTGGGACACCTGAGAAGTTTCCCACTCAACGTACTGGTGTCGAAATAATCAAAAATACATTTTGATGTTCATGTATTTTAATTGTAGCAAAAGTACATATTAATATGTACTGTGTACAATGTTATTGGACTGTAATGTATTAATTCACCCACTAATTACCCACTTAATTTATTACAGATTTTATACTTTTGTATTACGTTTGTACCATATATATATAGGCCTACATGATGTGCAATATCCTGTATTTAACATCTATTTTGTGCAAAGCAGTAACTAAAGCTGTCAAACAAATGCACTGGGTATTAGGCTTTCTCATTGCAGTTGATTTATTTCCAAAAAAGTGGTCCAGTTGTTATTTTGTTTTTGTATTTTGTGAAAAGAAAAACAAAGTCTACTGTATATGGCTGTTTCTCCTACCAGAAAAATAAGCATAAAATGTTGTTCACATTCACCTATTTCCATCCCTCCAAAATGCATTTTCCTTGCTACATACAGTATTGTCTCTCCACCATGTCAGTAGTGTGCCGGCACTTTCACTTTTGGTTTAGCAGCGGTTCAGCCATAAACCGTGTGCCACGCGCCCCAAACTTTTGAGACGGTTGAACCTCTGCTGCACCAAAAGTGAAAGTGTGAATGTTGACACAGTACTGACATGGTGGAGAGACAATATATAATATAGCATAAAATGCATTTTGGAGCGATGGAAATAGGTGGAATAGGTGACAGATGCTGGGTTTTTTTTTGTTGATCTGGCATCCTAATTTGTATAGTTACAATGTACATATGCATATGTTTTTATATTATTAATGTTTAGTTTGTTTTACCTTTATATGATTACTGCCGCACTTCACTATTTATGCATTCTTACCTTGTGTTTTACTCCAGATAGTTTTACAGTAAGCAACTTACCGGTATACACCACTGCTGCAAAACAATCTATGACTTTTTTTTAAATAAAACTCAATAGACCACTAGTTTGAATTTATTAATGTTCTGTGTGTCAGTGAAGTGACACATAGAGTTGGTTGCTTGGGGTGCTTTACCTCGGATATCCAGAGTGCCCCTTAAAAATGAAGACAAATTGAATATTTACCTTAAATATATTGTACTGTATAGCCTATTTAAATACCTTTTTTTTATATATAACTTCTGACACAGAATCAAATGTTTGATGGTCATGAGTCACCAGGACCCTGGATGGCATGGTTCCCATTTAGTGACCGAAACTTCTTTCTTTCTTTTTTAATCCCAGGGGTTAACT
>CM076974.1:48173371-48221671 GCA_039105355.1 Benthosema pterotum
ACGATTTGACAACATCTTCACCCCACAGACCCCAAAACTAAAGATTTCTTTTGGTTTTATTCACAATTCCAGGATGGATTTTTGCAAACAAAAGAGGCAAAACATTAAAATTAGACCAACATGACTTATATGACTTCTTAATTAAGTGGTGCTAATTTAGATGGTGAATATCATAGCTCTTGAGTGTAAACATGAAACCAAATGGACCCGCAAGGGTCCATTTGGTTTCATTTTTACGCTCTCAAAGAGTTACATTTGGTTAACCAACTTTCCATCATTTAGTCTGCGGAGCCCACCTGGAACCCTCTCAGGGACCACCCCTGTGTTACCTGTAAAAATCCATAGATTGGCCACACTGTTGCATAAGCCGCAGGGTCAAAAGCATGTGAAAAAAGTAGCAGTTTATAGTCCGAAAAATACAGTAATTTACGACTTACAGAAAGTAGTTTATGACATGTCTATTAGTGATGCGCGGGCCGGCCCGAACTCGGCGGGTCCCGCGGACCCCCGCGGGGGGCGGGCGGACGGGCTCATGATTTTTAAGTACAACCCCAATTCCGTTGAAGTTGGGACGTTGTGTAAAATGTAAATAAAAACAGAATGCATTGATTTGCAAATCGTTTTCAACCTCTATTCAGTTGAATACACCACAAAGACAATATATTTAATGTTCAAACTGATAAACTTTATTGTTTTTTGAAATTATACAATCTTTTGTAAATTGATCCCTGCAACACGTACCAAAAAAGTTGGGACAGGGGCAACAAAAGACTGGGAAAGGTCATGAATGCACAAATAACACCTGTTTGGAACATTCCACAGGTAAACAGGTTAATCTTAAACAGTTTAATATCGTGATTGGGTATAACAGGACCATCCCAGTCGTTCACAATCAAAGATGGGGCGAGGTTCACCACTTTGTGAACAATTCTGTGAGAAAATCATCCAACGGTTTAAAAACATTGTTTCTCAACATTCAATTGCAAGGAATTTGGTGATTTCATCATCTACAGTCCATAATATAATCCAAACGTTCAAAGAATCTGAAGAACTTGCTATACTAAAGCGACAAGGCTGAAAACCAACACAGAATACTTGTGACCTTTGATCCCTCAGGTGGCTCTGCATTAAAAACTGACGTCATTGTGTAAAGGATATTACTGTGAGGACTCAGGAACACTCAGAAAACCATTGTCAGTTTACATAATTTGTCGGTACACCTGCGAGTGCAAGTTAAAACTCTACCATGCAAAGCAAAGCCATACATAAGAAAGGTTGGTTTGAAAAACAACCAGAAATGCCTTCTCTGGGTCCACTATCATTAGAAATGTGGACTCATCAGACCACAGCACACTTTTCCAATTTGTGTCTAACCATTTCAAATGATATTGTACCCAGTGAAGGCATTTCTGGTTGTTTTTCTGGTTGTTTTTTCAAACCAACCTTTCTGCTGTATGGCTTTGCTTTGCATGGTAGAGTTTTAACTTGCAATCGCAGGTGTAGCGACAAATTATGTAAACTGACAATGGTTTTCTGAGTGTTCCTGAGTCCTCACAGTAATATCCTTTACACAATGATGTCAGTTTTTAATGCAGAGCCACCTGAGGGATCAAAGGTCACAAGTATTCTGTGTTGGTTTTCAGCCTTGTCGCTTTAGTATAGCAAGTTCTTCAGATTCTTTGAACGTTTTGATTATATTATGGACTGTAGATGATGAAATCACCAAATTCCTTGCAATTGAATGTTGAGAAACATTATTTTTAAACCGTTGGATGATTTTCTCACAGAATTGTTCACAAAGTGGTGAACCTCGCCCCATCTTTGATTGTGAACGACTGGGATGGTCCTCTTATACCCAATCACGATATTAAACTGTTTAAGATTAACCTGTTTACCTGTGGAATGTTCCAAACAGGCGTTATTTGTGCATTCATGTCCTTTCCCAGTCTTTTGTTGCCCCCGTCCCAACTTTTTTGGTACGTGTTGCAGGGATCAATTTACAAAAGATTGTATAATTTCAAAAAACAATAAAGTTTATCAGTTTGAACATTAAATATATTGTCTTTGTGGTGTATTCAACTGAATAGAGGTTGAAAACGATTTGCAAATCAATGCATTCTGTTTTTATTTACATTTTACACAACGTCCCAACTTCAACGGAATTGGGGTTGTAATTATCACACCGCGGGCGGGGCGGGCTGACCCCGCTGCACATGCAAAAAATAAAACAAAGAAATCACATGCTCTCGTTTTGTTTTTATTACCCTCTCAGTGGTGGTCCTCAGACCACCTGTTGAAAACCCCTGAAATAGACGAAAATATGAGCCTAAATTGACAGGTGATTAGTGATGACGGGCAGTTGTTTTTACTACCAGAACTTGCATTGAGAAGACGGAGAATGTTCATGGAGTGGGACACACCAGACCTAGTACAGCATTACCTACAGCCTCACTTCACCGTGGAACAGTGCCAGGATAACGCCATCCTCACCGCTTTACATTCCCGCTCCTCTCCCTGCTTGCTAGATGCATGTTGTGCATTCCAGCTCAGCTGGTCGTGTGCTTGAACTTGAAGCGCGTAGAAATAGATTAAATTCTGGAGCCCTTGATTCCATTCTTTTTCTGCACAGCGCAGCCGGCCGTCGCAAAGGAGACTGGCTTGGACGCACAGCTAGTAGAGTATTAAGCCGTATGGTTTCGTATGTGCGTTCTCGCCTGTCTACGCACGACACGAGAGTGACCCTTCACATGCTGTGGCAATGCGCGGCGATCTGGTTGTTTTGATTAAAGAGATGGCAAGACGTCTATCATCGCTGTATGCTCTACTTTAAATGTAGCCTATGGTTCAATAAATCAATGCGAAATAATCGCTGCATAAATGTTTAAATGACCCATTATAAGCGACAGGTCTTAATTGTTGATACAGAGTTTAATTTGTTTTGTGTTATATAGGCTATTCTGTTTTATCATTTTCGATCCATCACCGACAGCCGCCTTTTATTTATTTTCCATGCGTCTTAGAAAGACATAGCTATTTAGAGCCAAGACTGTCGATTTTACTGTCATTACAGAACCATTCTGAACAACATGCTTGTTTATTCAGCCCATGACAATATCATTTATATAGCTGCTATAGTATTTTAAAGCTTGGGGTACTCACAAGAACATGCGCTAATCATGATATCATTTTTCTTTAATTGCGGGCTGTGGGCTGGAGCGGGCCGTTGATTAAAATTTTGCGGAGCGGGCTGCTGCGGGCGGGCTGGGACAATTGGCGGCGCGGACTGGGGCGGGTTGTGAAAAAAAGCCGGCCCGCGCATCACTAATGTCTATGGAGGATTTTTATCCATTCATCAATCGATTAATCTAGAGTTGCATTGAGGCTAAAAGTTAGATGGCTACAATACATCTGTTGTTGGTCTCTGTGTCCACAGCTAGATGGCTACATCGCCAGGACGTGGCCCAGTCAGAAATCGGCTATGGGCAGTGCTCTGGACCCGTTGGCTGACAAGATCCTCATCAGCATTTTATATGTCAGCCTCACCTACGCTCAGCTTATACCAGGTAGGGGGTGTGTGACCCAGGGCTCGACACAAACACTTGCCTGCTTGCCGGGGCAAGTAAAAAAAATGGTGGGGCAAGTGAAGACTGCTACCTGGTTGCCCGATCGGGCAAGTGTGCAACACAGTGCACTATAACACAACACAAGATAAATTTGTCTTGAAGGCAGTCATTGCACTCTGCCTCTGTGTCTTTCCCTGCTTTCTAGCTATTCCACAATTCCAGGCTGGATTTGGGAAACAAAACAGGCAAATTAACATACACATCCAAAATGACCATTAATCTTCTACATTCTCAAGTTGTGTAGACCTGGTCTGATCAAGATGATGAATTTTAACTCTTGAGAGTGAAAAAATGAAACGTAAAAATGAAACGTTTTTTTACGTTCTCAAGAGTTACATCTGGTTAACCAGCTTAACTGGGAACCACCTGGAACCCTCTCAGGGACCACTGGTGGTCCCCGGACCACCTGTTGAAAACCCCTGGTTTAAAGCACCCAAGTAGAAAGTATACTTAAATGCAAAATTTGCAATATATTTTTGGGGGGCAAGTGACCATGACCTGAGGGCAAGTAGAACCTGACCGGAGACCTTAGTGTCAACCCCTAGGGTGTGTGTGTGGCGCGTGCATACGCCGTACGTTACCTATGTCGGGTGACTCGGGTCAAAAAGGATTAAAACATACCTTTCAATGTTTTTTGTTATATATGTGTATACATACCGTAATTTCCAAATTATAAGCCGCACCTGAATATAAGCCGCACCAGCTAAATTTGGGGCAAAATACTGATTTTTCCTTGTATAAGCCACACCTGACTATAAGCTGCACCAGGCTTATAGTCAGGTGCTTCATGTTAGAGCAGTGGTTTTCAACTTTTTCACAATCTAACAACATCTTCACCCCACAGACCCCAAAACTAAAGATTTCTTTTGGTTTTGTTCACAATTCCAGGATGGATTTTCGCAAACAAAAGAGGCAAACCATCAAAATTAGACCAAAATGAACATGACTTATGACTTATTAATTAAGTGGTGCTAATTTAGATGGTGAATATCATAACTCTTGAGAGTGTAAACATGAAACCAAATGGACCCGCTAGGGTCCATTTGGTTTCATTTTTACGCTCTCAAAGAGTTACATCTGGTTAACCAACTTTCTATCATTTAGTCTGCAGAGCCCACCTGGAACCTGGAAAATCCATAGATTGGCCGCACCGTTGTATAAGCCGCAGAGTCAAAAGCATGTGAAAAAAGTAGCGGCTTATAGTCCGGAAATTACGGTAGATACATTTGTATTACACATGCAAAAGGACCTACACAGGATTCAGTCCTGATTAAGGTCACCGAGTTATTGAAAAGTTTGACAGCATTAAAAATACAACAGCCCTTTTTGTTCAGTATCGCCAGCAGTGTGCGGACTTCATTTCTTCTTAGATGTTAAATCATTTTACTTTTATATTAAAAGAAGGGCTGTTGAATCATGATTTTTGAACATTTTAATCCGATTAATCCCAGCTTCAAAATAAAATTGATCGTGATTAATCACCATTCGAGCTCCCAATGCTTGTAGATCCCTCAAGCTATACTCGATTACCAATTTTCTTAAAATGAAAAAAATGCTCAGTGAGTTGAGTCAGTGTGCACACAAGTTAATTGTTTTATTTCTTAAATCAGATTGATCAGTGAAATTAATTAATGCCATTAACTTGTTATTTTTCGACAGCATTAATTAAAACATAATTATCATTACTTGCATTCCCAATGTTGTCACGTTTCTT
The DNA here is from genome assembly GCA_039105355.1 of Benthosema pterotum. Classification (NCBI taxonomy): domain Eukaryota; kingdom Metazoa; phylum Chordata; class Actinopteri; order Myctophiformes; family Myctophidae; genus Benthosema; species Benthosema pterotum. The sequence goes on from CM076974.1 coordinate 48,178,709, forward strand.
ATATAAGTTTACATTCTCCTGTAGCAGTTTTCTCTTTTGTACAGCTTTGTTGCTGGTGTTTTGCCCTGTTCTGTGAATTCTCACTCAATTTTTTTTAAATGAGCTCTTGACTGACCAGCACATTTACATGCCTGTGAAAACTGAATGTTGAATGATGTTGATCAATATGCAGTATCCCTGGTAACTAAATAAAATGAACTAATATCTCCCATGTGTCTCCCAGCTCCTCTCACAGCTCTGGTGATCTTCAGAGATGTTGGTCTGATAGCTGCAGTGTTCTGGGTCCGATACAAGACCGTACCCCCACCGGTAAAAGCATTTATTATTTACGATTCAAATGTCTGTTTATTTTTGTGGTACAAATTGCAATCATAGACACCATTTACAATGTAGGTACTTAGCAGACAACTCTTAATCCATTGTGTCCTGTCTAGATTTCTAACATAATATTCAAAGATTTGCACCACGTTTTCACGATTTTTCAAAAATAGCAGAGATACAAGCTCATAGCGCGCCACTCGGTGGCGCGCTATGAGCTTGTAGATCTGCTATTTTTCAATAGTTAAAAGATAATGCTTAGAACACCAAAATGCGTTCAGTACACTAATAGTGCATGGGCCAGAGGGGGTTTTGGCATACCGAGAGGTGGCAAAGGCTACTTATGTTTTTTGAGAAGCTCTATGTCTATAGATAATATTTTGATATGATAGACCTTCCTAAGTGGTAGCTAAATTGGTGTTATCAGCTGATAAAGGGACCCTCCCCTATTGAAAAATGGCATTTTAGATACAGGTGCATGCTGCAATATTAGCTCATTTTCATGATGTATGTCATATATCATACTATAGTGTTTGGACACATCTTGAAGAGGACACTTTAAGGTTTCATTTAAGCCCCTTTGTGTGTATGTGGGACAATTACAGTCATTTCCAGGGCTCTTCAAAGTTAGAATAAGATATTTTTCACACAATATTTTCTTAAACCATATTCTTTCTTTTAGTTCTATGCCATCAAAAAACATCAGTGACACAAAATACAACATCTGGAATACTTGTGTAACTCTAAGGATTCAGGAAATGTATGATTTAGCAACAATATGTTGTTCTATGGGGGTCATTTTCAACTTTATATTAGACTAGCAGTTTTTAAGAACCTATAGGAATGGCAGTCTGGAACACAGGCGAGACAGTCTTTCGGAGAATGTAGCACCCTCAAAATTTGACATAGACCAAAGATAGAAATACCGTCTGATTCGAAACAAACAACCCCAGGATTCCAATGGGACCAACGTTGTCATGCCACCTTGTCGGGAAGGGGGTTAAACCCATACTTTGTTGTAAGTTTGACTAGATTTTGGTAAATGAAATATGTCCACAGTCATTTTAAATACAAAGCCAAAGGCCATATGATATTTGACAATAGTGATAGGTGGCAAAGGCTACTTATGATTTTTGAGAAGCTCTACGTCTATACATTCTATTTTGATATGATAGACCTCCCTAAGTGTTAGCTAAATTGGTGTTATCAGTTGGTAAAGGTACCCCTCCCCCATTAAAATGCATTTTTAGATGCAGGTGCATGCTGCAATAGTAGCTCCTTTTTCATGACATATTTAATATATCATACTATAGTATTTTGACTCATCTTGAAGAGGACACTCTAAGCTTTTATTTAAGCCCCTTTGTGTGTATGTGGAACAAGTACAGTCATTACCAGGACTCTTCAAACTTAGAATAAGATATTTTTCACACAATATTTGCCTAACTCATATACTTTCTTTTAGTTCTAACCTATCAAACCACACCAGTGACACAAAATACAATATCTGGAATACTGATATCACTCTAAGCATTTGGGAAATGTATGATTTACCTACAATATTTTGTTCCAAGGGGGTGAATTGGACTAGCGTTTTAAGAACCTATAGTAATTGCTGTCTGGAATACTGGTGAGACAGTCTTTTGGAGAATGTGGCATTCTCAACATTTGAGATAGCCTGAAGATACAGGTACCATTTGATTCTAGACAACCTCGGGTTTCCATTGAGACTGACCTTGGGTGCAATTCTGAAAGCTGTGGTGTAGGCAGGTATGGTGTAAGTCTTCTCATTGGCTGCAGGGCAGCAAATCAGCTCTGGGGCCTCTGTAGTAGGCCAAAAGCCTATACCACCAGGTCTGGGCCTGGGCTTACCAAATAATTACCCAGAATAATTAAAATCTGCAATTCAAAAGGTCCAGAAATCACCTGAACCCCCAATTAAAAATGTTACTGTACTGCCATGCTTTGTTCATCATGAGTTGAAGCTCTTGATGTCTGGTTTTAATTATTATGGATAATTATTTGGTAGGCCCAGGCCCAGGCCTGGTGGTATAGGCTTTTGGCCTAGCCCAAGGCCGCAGACCTGATTTGCTGCCATGCAGCCAATGAGCACGGACCCACACCTGATTTGCTGCCATGCAGCCAATGAGAGGACTTACACCATACTTGGCTACACCAAGGCGATTCAGAATTGCACCCCTTGTCATTCCACCTTCTTGGGAAGGGGATTAAATCCATACTTTGTTGTAAGTTTGACTAGATTTTGGAGAGAGAAAAACAGACATACCAAATTTCTGCCTATTGTAAACACTTTGGGTGACCAGGTGCACCCAACGTGCTGTAGTCCTAAAGGTTAATACGGTTGAAATGGTAATGAAAAGAAAACATTAGCAGCTGTGACATAAGATTTGGCCTAGTGGTTAAGATGTTGGACGTCAATGTGGGAGACCCAAGTTTGAATCCCGGGACATTGCATACACATGCACTGCACAGGGTTGTCTATAGATTATACTACAGTGGTATACTCCACTAGTGATCTAAACCTGCACTAGAGTGCTCCAAGCCTGCACTAGAGTGGCCTATATATGTAATAAATTGGTCTACTAATGTGCTAGAGTGATCTAAATATGCACTTCCATGGTCTACAGATGCACTACACCGGCCTACAAATGCACTAAAGTGGTGTATAGATCACAGCAGTGGTGTAAAATTGCACTATAGTGGTCTGTGGCTTAAAGATACATCGCATGGATGCAACTGGGACGTATCCTCAGTGATGTATCCCAAGGTCATCAGGGTTTCGGGTCTCGCAACATCATACCCCTCACTCAGGCGACCCAGCCGGGGTTGATCAAGTCCCGACTTACGTCCCAGTAGCTACTCTTGGTCAGTCCACTAGGGAAAGACCCAAGGCCACACAATCCACTGCTCCAGAACTATTCTGCCGGTACTGGGAGACACCATACTCTGGCACATGGAAGGACTAGGCTCTGTGGGTTGACTCCTGTCCAGACCCCTCCTACGTCTCACCAGGTCTGCTCCTGCTCTCACCAGGCACAGGACCTGTGCGTTGCACCAGACTCCCAGCACCGGCATTTCATTCAGGAGCAGTGAATCACAATCTGTAATTCTGTAACTATAGTACTGAGTACTATAGTAGTGTGTAGACCACTTCAGTACACATGTAGACCATTCTGTTGCAGGTTTTGAGCAATCTAGTGTGTTTCTAGATCCCTCTAGTGCATGTTTATACCATTCTGGTACACAACTAGACCACTCTAGTGCATCAGTTGACCAATTTATACATATGTAGGCCACTCTAGTGCATGTTTAGACGCCTCTATTGAGTTAAGAAGCAGTACTGATCTACCTGTATATACAGTGCAGTGGTCAATGTATCGGGTCTAAAGATGCAGTACAATGGTCTAAATGTATGCAGTACAGTGGATTATAGATACCGTTCAGATGTCCATAGTGCAGTAGTCTAGGTGCAGATATACAGGTAGATGAACTACAGTGTTTCAGATACAGTGCAGTGGTTGTGTGCAGCTATAATATGAAGCTATAGGTATGAAGTACAGTGGTCTAAAATAGATACAGTACAGTGATATTTAGGTCCAGAACAGTGGTCTCATGCAGCTTTAGATAAAGCACATCTCATACAGCTCTAGAAACAGTACAGTTGTCTCTTACAGGTATAGATGCAGTAACATGGTCTCATTTGTACAGAAGGCGGAAATTACACATTTGTACTGCATGTATAAAATGGCATGGTTCTTGCCCCAAACAGCATGTGGTTGCCATAAATTGGCAAATCTGTACAGGGGGGCTTGAAGGTATCCATGCAACCCTTTTCCGTTCACATACTACTTGCGTAAGTGGAGCAGAAGAAAGTGTGAGCGGAGGGGGCGCAAGTAAGGCGATCAGTGCACAGTGCTCGGTGTTCGACCTTTATAGCTAATGTCATTAGTATTACCCCGCTCCACTCACGCACGAGTATGCCATGGCCTACTTGTGCGCAACACGCAAGTTTGAACTATTGTGTGCTGATTTAGTTAAGTGACAGGGAGCGGGACCTTTTTTAAAAAGGCTATGGATGTTTTTTCAGGCACCAATATCTAGTCAAACTTATAACAAAATATGGATTTAACCCCCTTCCTGACAAGATGGCATGGCAAGGTTGGTCTCAATGGAAACTTGAGGTTGTCTAGAATCAAATGATATCTCTATATTTGGCCCATCTCAAATGTTGACAATGCCACATTCTCCAAAAGACTGTCTCGCCAGTGTTCCAGACAGCAGTTTCTATAGGTTCTTAAAAACGCTAGTCCAATATAAAGCTGAAAATCACCCCTTTGGAACAAAATATTGTAGGTAAATTATACATTTCCCAAATGCTTAGACTAGAGTGATATCAGTATTCCAGATATTGTATTTTGTGTCACTGATGTGGTTTGAAGGCTTAGAACTAAAAGAAAGAATATGATTTAGGCAAATATTGTGTGGAAAATATCTTATTCTAAGTTTGAAGAGCCATGGTAATGACTGTACTTGTTCCACATACACACAAACGGGCTTAAATGAAAGCTTAAAGTGTCCTCTTCAAGATGAGTCCAAATACTATAGTGTGATATATAAAATATGTAATGAAAAATGAGCTAGTATTGCAGCATGCACCTGTATCTAAAATTGTATTTTTTAATGGGGGAGGGGTACCTTTACCAACTGATAACACCAATTTAGCTAACACTCTATCATATAAAAATAGAATGTATAGACGTAGAGCTTCTCAAAAATCATAAGTAGCCTTTGCCACCTATCACTATTGTCAAATATCATATGGCCTTTGGATTTAAAATGACTGTGGACATATTTCATTTACCAAAATCTAGTCACACTTACAACAAAGTATGGATTTAACCCCCTTCCCGACAAGGTGGCATGACAAGGTTGGTCTCATTGGAATCCTGAGGTTGTTTCGAATCAGACGGTATTTCTATCTTTGGTCTATGTCAAATTTTGAGGGTGCTACATTCTCCGAAAGACTGTCTCGCCTGTGTTCCAGACTGCCATTCCTATAGGTTCTTAAAAACTGCTAGTCTAATATAAAGTTGAAAATGACCCCCATAGAACAAAATATTGTAGGTAAATCATACATTTCCTGAATCCTTAGAGTTACACGAGTATTCCAGATGTTGTATTTTGTGTCACTGATGTTTTTTTGATGGCATAGAACTAAAAGAAAGAATATTGTTTAAGAAAATATTGTGTGAAAAATATCTTATTCTAAGTTTGAAGAGCCCTGGAAATGACTGTAATTGTCCCACATACACACAAAGGGGCTTAAATGAAAGCTTAAAGTATCCTCTTCAAGATGAGTCCAAACATTATAGTATCATATATGACATACATCATGAAAATGAGCTAATATTGCAGCATGCACCTGTATCTAAAATGCCATTTTTCAATAGGGGAGGGTCCCTTTATCAGCTGATAACACCAATTTAGCTACCACTTAGGAAGGTCTATCATATCAAAATATTATCTATAGACATAGAGCTTCTCAAAAAACATAAGTAGCCTTTGCCACCTCTCGGTATGCCAAAACCCCCTCTGGCCCATGCACTATAAGGGTTAATCCAGAGTGATCGAGTGACTTGTGAATTTACAGTTTAATTAACAATTTGCCCCTTTATGTACTGAACGCGCTTTGGTGTTTTAGCTGTTAAGAAATAGCAGATCTAAAAGCTCACATCGCGTCACCGAGTGGCGCGATGTGAGCTCGCTAGTTCTGCTGTTCGACAGATGGTATTTTCTCAGCTTACTTGTGATTCGTGATGACCGTTGTGTATTTGGTGCATTGCCATGCGTTGTTGTTGTTGTTTCTTTACTGCATGTCGACGCCCTGGATTAAAATGTCCAAATTTGTAAATTCGGAATTGTTCTATTGAAACCTTTAGATCGTGTCAAAGGTCATGTCGAATGGACCTGACACGCAGAAACGCTCCATTGGCTCAATGGTAAGCAGGAAACTGCCGCTCAAATCTAAAAAGAGGAAAGTTAGATAGCACAGCTTTTTCTCTGCATATTCTTTCTGATAATTCAGTCTACAGGAACCCCTTTTGGTGTTTAAGTTTTATTGAAAACATAACATAGCTATGAGGCCTGTACACCTTCTATTTTTGAGTTTTTTTTCCCCCCATTCTTCTGGCATGTATTGTTAGGCTATATAATGCCCACAGATGTGGTCTAAAAGTGTGAAAAATGTATTTTTCCATTCACCAGCTCTTTAAATCTACACATCTAAGTACTGTTATCTGACCTCTCTTTCTCTAGGTGACCCTGAGTAAATTTTTTAATCCCTGCTACGCCACAGCCCAGCTCAAACCAACGTTGTTCAGCAAGGTGAGACACACACACACACACACACACACACACACACACACACACACACACACACACACACACACACACACACACACACTGCCCACGCCTTCTGGACTTTGAACGCTAATGTACTGAATCTACGCTGCTGTCAGAAAGAAACCTCTTATCTCCATATTCTAACTTTGTGTGTGTGTTTTTTGCCCCCTTGATTATCACCTATTACAGGGGTTTTCAACAGGTCCCCAGGGCAAATTATTAAGTTGGTTAACCAGATGTAACTTTTTGAGACTTGAGAGTGTGAAAATGATCATGTTTACACTCTCAAGAGTCAAAATATTCTTCATGTGAATTAGCCCAGTCTAGTCTAAGTAGAGAATGTAGAAGATTTTTGATCTGTATGTTTGACTGTCTTGTTTTCTCTGAAATCCAGCCTGGAATTGTGGACAAAAGCAAAATAAATCTTTAGTTTTGGGGTCTGTGGGGCTAAAATGTCATCAAATGGTGGTCTGTGGCTCAAATTCTGAATAAATGGTGGTCGCTGGGATCAAAAAGGTTGAAAACCACTGACCTATTATGATCATAGGGCCTCCTTACCACACAAAAGGATCAAACGTTTGTGCCACTGTGTGTTCTTTTCGAATTTGAATCCTGAGCGGGGAAAAAAGGAACAATTTTGGACCTATGAGGTTTTCACTAGACGGAGACGTGTGTTCAATAAGTAACTGGGAACAGAACAGAGGTGAATATGTAGCAAAGAGTTAGATAGACAGAACACAACACTATTGATTATCAGTAACGGTTACCGGTAATAGAGGCAACCTTTTAGCCTGAAATCAAAATAGTTATATACTGTGGGTGCGATTTTCGTTCCACCCGTTGTCCCTAACGTTACCTGATACCCGCAGCGAATTCCCTTATTGCTATTTTGGTCACCTTTTCTCTTCCCTTAGCCACTATTCTTTATGCCGACACCGTTATTTGTGGCTGGAGGTGTGGTCATGGGCGTGTTTGTTCTGAGAGAGAAGGTTTTTCCCGTCACGCTGCACTTTGAAATGTAAAAAATGGTCCAGAATTGACCGAGAAATTAATGATAAAAAAAAACGTCTTTTTTGCCGCGATTTCCGGACTTTTTTTATGCACGCCACATACAGCAAAAAAACATGGAACATGTTTTTTCAACATAACATGTTGAATAGTATTAAATGATTGAGAATTGACCGAGCTATAATTGTTTGAAAATAAGAGCTATAATCTTTGAGAATAGGCTACTCATGTATGTGTCTGTCCTAAGCCCGCAGCCAGGCTGCGTGCTTAGGAGGGCCAGGCTTAGCAGTAGGGATAAGGGAAATAGATAAGGGATGAATTAAAGGGAATGGCAAGACCAACACGGATTGGATGAAAGCTAAAAACGCCCAAACCACACCTATGCATAATTTAACGGGTATAGGAGGTGTTTAAGGGAGATTGGATGGTAACGAAATTATCAACTTTAGTGTGGGAACGCCTCTTCCCCAATGCTAAGTGCGTTAATTGCGTATAAGGGCTAATGTAACCAAAATCGAGCCCTGTGTATATATAGCTATTTTTTTGCCTTTCTCCCCTGCAGCCAGTCCAGAAGACGGTCCAGAACTTTGTTGTTGTCAACAAATCATGAAAACAAAACATTTGTCGGGCACAGGAAAGGCGGTGCTAATTTGGGGGGGGTGGGGGGTTGTGTGGGGTGAGGCAGCGTTTTAGCCAATCACAGCACAGCACAGTCTCCAGCAGTTTCATAATAAGCCAATAGAGTGGAGGTGAGGTGGAGTTGGATCCTGTTTTTTAACCCATTGTGTCCTGTCTAGATTTCTAGTTTCTGAATAACAAAGATTTGCACCACGTTTTCACGATTTTTCAAAAATAGCAGAGATACAAGCTCATAGCGCGCCACTCGGTGGCGCGCTATGAGCTTGTAGATCTGCTATTTTTCAATAGTTAAAACATAATGCTGACTAGATTTCTAGTTTCTGAATAACATAATATTCAAAGATTTGCACCACGTTTTCACGATTTTTCAAAAATAGCAGAGATACAAGCTCATAGCGCGCCACTCGGTGGCGCGCTATGAGCTTGTAGATCTGCTATTTTTCAATAGTTAAAACAATGCTGACTAGATTTCTAGTTTCTGAATAACATAATATTCAAAGATTTGCACCACGTTTTCACGATTTTTCAAAAATAGCAGAGATACAAGCTCATAGCGCGCCACTCGGTGGCGCGCTATGAGCTTGTAGATCTGCTATTTTTCAATAGTTAAAACATAATGCGTAGAACACCAAAATGCGTTCAGTACACTAAAGGGTTAAAACAGAAATGGCAGGCATAGAATGATTAACAATCATGTTTTGTTTTTTATTCTGTAACTAGGTGGCAGCATTGGCAAACATAATGGACGTTAACTCCTTAACTGTTTTACCACGACTTTTGGAGTGATTGGTTATTCTGTTGTCTGTTTATCACTCCAAAAGTCGTTTTGGGTTTTGTTTTATTAATAAGCTCATTAACTCTGCACACCAGCTCAGTCCTTTGAGTGGTGATTACACTACAAAACCCAGAAAACACCTCACACACTTTACAACTATCATTGATAAATGATAAATTATATAACTTTAAATGCATTTATCTCTGAATGAGCCCTGGAAACAGTGAAATGTGAAAATACAGCTTGTTTTGCCAAATGTATTTAAAAAAGCCGAAACACTTGATCAACTCATTTTATTTTTTCCCTTAAAGTAGACACCTTAAACTGTCTTTGGATATCATTCATTTGTACAAATTCACAACAGAGGATTTTCTATAAATTATTGTGTTAATATTGAGCCTAATGGGAGCGAGCCTAGCTTTTCTGCTGATCTGTCAAAGAGTTAACTGTGTGCATTTCTGCACATTATACCGTGAAGATACCGGTCATCTCGGCAAAAAAAAGTCGAGGGAAACACTAATTATTAGTAATGCATTATGCATTATATTAAAGCCTACTGTAATTGTTTCCATAAAAGTAAATGACAAGACAAAAAAACATAGGTCTACTTTTGCCCCGAAAATATTTTAGCTGTGAGAAGTCCAGGGGTTGACACTAAGGTCTCGGAGGCACGTGCCTATCGGGCAAGTGCAAGTCAGGTTCTATTTGCCCTCAGCTCATGGTCACTTGCCCCCCAAAAATATATTGTAAATTTTGCAGATGTAACTCTTGAGAACGTAAAAATGAAACCAAATGGACCCTTGCGGGTCCATTTGGTTTCATTTTTACGCTCTCAAGAGTTAAAATTCATCATCTTAATTAGCCCAGGTCTACACAACTAGAGAATGTAGAAGATTAGATCATTTTTATGTGTATGTTAATTTGCCTGTTTTGTTTCCCAAATCCAGCCTGGAATTGTGGATAGCTAGAAAGCAGGGAAAGACACAGAGGCAGAGTGCAATGACTGCCTTCAAGACAAATTTATCTTGTGTTGTGTTATAGTGCACTATGTTGCACACTTGCCCGATCGGGCAACCAGGTAGCAGTCTTCACTTGCCCCACTATTTTTATGTCCTGAAGTCCCCCCTACACTACACCCCTGGTGTCTGTCTCTGAGGTCTCCCAAATAATCAACACAACATCTTTGTGCTTGCAGGTGAACACAGCCATCCAGCTCCTCCTAGTGGCAGCGTCGCTGGCCTCCCCCGTCTTCCACTACACTGACAGTATGCTGCTGCAGTCGCTATGGTAACTAAACCACACTACTACTCACAACACACCGCACTACACATTACATCAGGGGTGCCCACACTTTTTTTTTTGCCTTGAGAGCTACTTTCAAAATGACCGGCTCAAAAATGTCATTGTCCCATTACTGAAAGTCCATTTCAACCCCCCCTAGAAAGTTTGAGCTTTGAAATAGTGGTGATGGTGTTACTTAATGTTATAGGGTTTAAGAATAATGCACTTAGAATGAAAAATAAAGGGGGGGAATTGGATGGTTTTCCTGTATATGCTATTTATTACTGACATTCGAAATCAGTATTTGAGGTTTGAGTTGACAGTTTGTAATGTTGAGTTTAGTTTCTTCACGTTTTAGATCACAATTGGGAAAGAGAACTGGCAAATTGTTGGTCAAAATAACAATTATTCTCTATTTTCTAATTGTGTGGACTCTTGCGTAAATTCAGATGTTTAAATATAATTTAACTCTTGAGAGTGTAAAATGAAACCAAATGCACCCGTAAGGCTCCATTTGGTTTCCCAGTGGCACAGGGAGGGGTGTCTATTTTCAGGATAGGTTTAGATGCATCCGATTTCAGACAAAATCTTAAAAGTCAAAATAGCAGATCTACATGGTCATAGCGTGCCACTCAATGGTGAAAAAAAAGTGAAAATGTTGCATAAATCTTTTAATATATTCTTTCGGAGCAAACATTTTTAACTCAAGTCTTTGCTTCTGTCGAATCCCTACAACAAACATGTTTTTAGATGGGGTCCGCAGCCAAATATGGATAATTCTGGGGGTGCTTGGCATGAAATATTTTGAGCATCACTGGCACAGAAACGTGGATTTTTCCACAAAAAAATAGAATCTAGTGTCAGAAACTAGAATCAAGGGCAAAGGGCAGTGTCAGGGCAAGATGGTTTGATACTCTATAAAGTAATGAATGCTTGTAATTTCTTTGTATATTTAATTTATTTGTCATATCTGCCCTGTGAATTTGTGTCTTACCAGGCAAACAGAAATGCATTCTTTGTTCAACATGTTCAACGCCACAATCACAATTATATCGTTAACTCACAGTTATTTGCGTGACAATTCAGTGTCAGCTTAAATCTAAAATCGCGACATCCCTACCCACGTTCTGTCCCTCAAACCTTATGTAAGACTTATTTTATTCACCTGCATCAGCTTAATCTCTAATCATTAGCTGATGGAGGCAAATATCTCTCTAGATTAGCCCTTCATCAGTGATTCCAGTCATCCCTGTTCTCCACACATCTGGTCACCTCGTTGGTGCGTTGCGAACCTGCATCTTTCTCGGGTACATCACGTTACGTTAGTAACGTGGGATGTGCTTGTCTGACGGGTGCCAATGTGTCGGTTGGCGCGCCACTAATTTGTTGGCTGGCAGCTCCAGGGTGTCTTTGGCAACCGTGTCCTGCTTGTGTCTCTCATTCCGCTGGCTGCCGTTTCCTGTCTCTCCCTCCCTCGTCATTTCATCAGGCAGATGTTCGGCGTCGCACCCGTTGGAAACGCGTTCAAAGAACGATAATTCACAAACACGTTCATGTTTTGGGTGCGTTACCCTAATTCTGCTTGGGAGAGCGACATTCTACACTCGTTCATTTCAGGTGTACGTCACTTTTCTTGCGTTCAGTTTCGTTCAAGAGAGAGCTGGAAATGAGCTGAAAATACAACTCTGCAAGTGGACGCAACGCGCTGTAGATCAGCTCTATTTTCAGCACATAGAGATTCGCAGGCTGTGAGAACTGAACTGAGAGCCTTCACAATAAAAGCTTTCACTAATTGGCCGATGATAAAGACGAAAGGATGTGTTATTAATAGGCTGGGACTCGATTAAAACTTCTGATCTAATTAATTTGAAGCTTTGTAATTAATTCATCTCAATTAATCACATACCAATATTTGACCTGAGAAGCAATTTTTGTGTCAATTGAAACAGGTTGGTAGCGTGTGAGTGAGCTTTTCTAAATCAAAATTGTGTCCACATTGCAACGTGTTGAGCGTGATGGTTAGAGATAGCTCTACCAATGGGAGGACCAATGGAGGCCCTTATTGGTTACCCTGATTGGTTTCGTCTCCCATTACGTGCACCGGTATGATTGGTACCCCTGAAAGTTGTCCAGTGAAAAAGGTTCCGTGGTGCAAAATCTATGTGCGATTAAACAAGTTAATTTCTTTAATCGCATTATTGTTTTGGTAATTAATTAATCTCAATCAGTTAAAAGTCCCAGCCCTAGTTATTAACATTTTTTTCCCCAATAGGAATACATTTTGTGGTTGTAGGCTTGAACAAAGAAAAAAATATATTTTAAAGTTGTTTAACTTTGCCCACGAAGCTTTCAGAATATTCTCCTTCCATGACTACCAGCACCATCATCATTCCATCATCTCAGAAATTTTCTTCATCTGAGAAAAAAAAAAAAAAATCTAAATACGAATTTAAGCAAATTATATTTCTGCCCATTTTTTTTTACCAGGCATGCTAGTGCTAATGTATTGTAGGTAGCTCATAGCGGCGACTGACTACAGTCTCTTGTATTCTCATCAGGTACATCACAGCAGTGACCACGGCCACGTCAGGCTACAGCTACTGGCACTACGGCCGCAAGACGGTGGAGGTGCTGAGCAGCCAAAAACAACCGGAGGAACAGTAGAGGTCCAACCAGGAATGTCACCTGTATGCACGGATGGAAGGTGAGGGTCTGCAGGGGCGGATTGGCACATATTTTCCCCACCGGGACAATTTTTGCCTTTGCCAGGCCACCCTGGGGGTGGGGGGGTTAACCAGATGTAACTCTTTGAGAGCGTAAAAAATGAAACCAAATGGCCCCTTGCGGGGCCATTTTGTTTCATTTTTACACCCTCAAGAGTTAAAATATTCATCGCGTGAATTAGTCCAACTTAGTCTACACCAGGGGTTTTCAACCTTTTGGACTCCAGGGACCACCATTTATTCAGCATTTGAGCCACGGACCACCATTTGATTACATTTTCACTCCAAAGACCTAAAACTAAAGAATTCTTTTGGTTTTGGTTTCCACAATTCCTGGCTGGATTTTGCAAACAAAACAGTGCTAATTCAGATGATGAATATTTTAACTCTTGAGAGTGTGAAAATGAAAACCAAATGGACCCGCAAGGGTCCATTTGGTTTCATTTTGACATTCTCAAGAAAAACCCCTGGTCTACACAACTAGAGAATGTAGAAGATTAACAGTTTTCATGCCATTGAAATAGATCTACGTCACCCGTTATCATTATGATTTACAGTAACAACTCATGCCGCTGACGTTAACGCTACTGTACGTGACGTAGTTACCGGCGCCGGTTTAATTCGATCCCCATGCTAACAGCAGCTAGCAGCGACCGCATCCACCATTGATAGACAATAACAAGAGACCCACCAAACCGCAACCGGAAGTGTGTGTCGCCAACTAACTTGTACTTGAAACATGGACCGAAATATGAAATATGAGTTTTTGATGAAAAAAAACTGGCACTGGCTACCTCCAAAAATATGAAAAAGGGCTGGCACGGAGAGTGTTAATAGTCATTTTGATCTGTTTGTTCCAGGCAGAGCATCTATAGCGCATTTTTGGATCTTGTCCAGCCCACTAGGTGGCGCAGGCCACCGGGAAAACTCCCTGTACTCCAGATGGCCAATCCGCCCCTGTGAGGGTGGTGTTGGGGGGGGAACAACACCCGACGATGCTGCTGCTGCCCAAGTAGCTGTTCAGAACAGCACTGAGGATCCATAACGGTGACATGCACACACTATCAACGATGACAAAAAGGGACAAATCACTGGCTGTGGACTTAAGAGACTTAGCCACAGTTCAAGCTGTGTGGATAATATGCACCGTGCAGTCGCGCGCGCGCACACACACACACACACACAGTCGCTCGTATTTACCAAGTCGTCTGGCTCTGGCTGGAGTCGTCTTTTTTGTTTGTTTGTTTTTAAAACCCCAGAGTTTACCATGGTAATATCATGCCAAGCAAAATCATTGTCACGTGGTTAACAGGTTTTGTAAAGCAATGATTTATGATTAAAAGTAAAAGTGAACGAAAAAGGTTCAGTTTTGTTTTTGTGTGTGTGTGTGTGTGTGTGTGTGTGTGTGTGTGTGCGTGTGCGTGTGCGTGTGCGTGCGTGCGTGCGCGCGTGTGCGCGCGCGTCTGGCTCACATGGATTTACAATGTTAAAGAACAACTTTGGTGTTTTAGATTGTTATGAGACAAATAAACGATGGGTGTTAATTATTTCACATTTGCTGACTTTAGTTTTAGCTATTTTTTACAAGGGGGTGGGGCCATTTGAACATGGACCTGGTTTTTTTTTTTTCTTTTTTTAATATTAAAGATGCTTTATTGTAATTTAACTTTTCCATTATAGACCTAATAGACCCCAAGAAATTGTATCTGGCCACAAAAGATCACAGGATGTACTGAATGTGACTAACTGCCATATGACACACTGATGCATGGTCCATATAGATCTACACGTCAGTACAACAGGCACCTGTTGTAGCATATAGCTACAACTAATGCAGATGTAATATAGTAATTACAGGGGTTGACACTAAGGTCTCCGAGGCACTGGCAAGTGCAAGTCAGGTTCTACTTGCCCTCAGGTCATCGTCACTTGCCCCCCCCAAAACATATTGTAAGTTTTGCATTTAAGTTTACTTGGGTGCTTTAAACCAGGGGTTTTCAACAGGTGGTCTGGGGACCACCAGTGGTCACTGAGAGGGTTCCAGGTGGTCCCCAGCTAAGTTGGTTAACCAGATGTAACTCTTGAGAACGTAAAAATGAAACCAAATGGACCCTTGCGGGTCCATTTGGTTTCATTTTTACACTCTCAAGAGTTAAAATTCATCATCTTAATTAGCCCATAGTGGTCACAGACCCAGTGGTCCCTGACCCCAGCAAAATGATAGTTTGGAACCAAATGGACCTGGGAGAGAGATAGGTAGAGATAGCTAGAAAGCAGGGAAAGACACAGAGGCAGAGTGCAATGACTGCCTTCAAGACAAATTTATCTTGTGTAGTGTTAAGTTGCACACTTGCCCGATCGGCCAACCAGGTAGCAGTCTTCACTTGCCCCACCATTTTTTTTTTTTTACTTGCCCCGGGCAAGTGTTAGTGTCAACCCTTGTTCATACACAGGGGAGCTATGTTTTTGTGTACATATCACTACGCCACTAATATCACTACATATCACTAATAGAGGCAACTTTTTAGCCAAAGATCAAAATAGATGTATAGCTATATGTATTTTTTTTTTTACTTTTCCCCTCTAAGTTGCTTCTACTCTGATGCTGCAGCTGTTTCCCTGCAGACAGACACTTGCTTCGCCCTGCAGACGGTCCAGAACTTTATTGTTGTCAACAAATAATGAAAACAAAAACATTTGTTGGGCTCAGGGATATTCACCAAAACCAGAGCAGAACTCCCACCATGGGACTATGGAAATCAACTATTACAGTTGACATCACTATATTATTGGCATTGCATACAGCTTAACTTCAGAAAATCTGAACTATCCCCCCCCAAAAAAAACATTCAAAAAGTTCATCTTTGAGTCACAGAGTTAAAGTTCAAGAGCTAAAAAAAAGTATGTGTTGTTGTACGTGTCAAATAGACTCTTAGAGTGCAAGAGTCAAAAAACAAAGCTAAGAACAAGGGAGGAGGATTTATTTTTAATCGTATTTGAAACTCCTCTCGGCACGGCGGCTAATTACCCAGTGGAAAGACATCAAGGAGACAGCGGCCCACGCGGAGACACTGCTATTGTGGTAAGGTGGCTGTTATGTTAGTCACTATACTGCTGTGGAGCTAACTGCTAATAACAGGGACGGGTCTAGGAGTTAGGTGGCCCTATGCCAGATTATTTGGGGAACCACTCAGGGGCGGATCTAGGCATGGGCATGGTGGGGGCAAAGCCCCCCCTAAATTCCCAGCCTGCCCTACCAAACATGATGGCATGCAAAAAAAACCAAGATATTTCAAATTAAAGTGCTTCTATTTGAAACAAGAGTTGTGCCCCTATGGGGCACAGGTCTCCACCGTCCGGGCTCAGGTTTGAACGTGTGCACATTGCAAAGTAGTTTATTGTGAGTGTAGTGCTTGACACTAACACTTGCCCGCTTGCCCGGGGCAAGTAAAACAAATGGTGGGGCAAGTGAAGACTGCTACCTGGTTGCCCGATCGGGCAAGTGTGCAACATAGTGCACTATAACACAACACAAGATAAATTTGTCTTGAAGGCAGTCATTGCGCTCTACCTCTGTGTCTTGTGTCAAAATGACCATTAATCTTCTACAGTGTAGACCTGGGCTAATTAAGATGATGAATTTTAACTCTTGAGAGTGTAAAATGGACCCACAAGGGTCCATTTGGTTTCATTTTTACGTTCTCAAGAGTTACTTCTGGTTAACCAACTTAACTGGGCACACCTGGAACCTGGGGGGCAAGTGACCATGACCTGAGGGCAAGTAGAACCTAACTTGCACTTGCCCGATGGGCAAGTGCCTCAGAGACCTTAGTGTCAACCCCTGTGAGTGTAATGAGACAATACTCATGACTATATATAAACATATCTTAGTCACTACATAAATATGTTTTTAACATTAACTTCTCTTCAGGATTAAAAAAAAAAAATGGTAAGACTCGATGATAATATCCTTAAAAAAAAAAGGTTAGAGTTCTCAAAGCAGGTATATCCTATGTAGAGATAAAACAATGATGTTTTTTCTGAATTTGAAATCTCCTTTTCAGATGAGTTGGAAATAAAAAAATCTTTCAAATTCTATGTAAGAGTTCAAGAAAAAAAAATGTCTGGGGTCAGGTTTGAACGAGTGCACATTTCAAAATAGTTTCCAACAAAATGAAAAAATAAAAAAATGAATAGAGTTGTCGATGCTGCTATTATTTGTAGAAAACAAAATAATTAAAATTCAGGATTAAAGAAATAGCGATCATAGGCAGACAGTTTTTTTGTTCATTCTCAACTGTATCTTAGACCTCTATCTCACCAGACCCCAATCTCAGAGGTCATAGTAATAAAAACATCAGGAGAGGGGTAGGATAGATCGTAACTGGTTTCTGGTCATCTTCTGGCATGGTTGTTTTGTGACCCTTCTCTATGGCTTCAATGGCTTCATTGGTTCTGTTGAAAAATAGCAGATCAACAAGCTCATGTCGCGCCACCGAGTGGCGCGACATGAGCTTGTTGTTCTGCTATTTTTGAAAAATTGTGAAAATGTGCTGCAAATCTCTGAATACATTATTTCGGAAGCAAACATTTTTAACTCAAATTTTTGCTTCTGGGGGATCCCTAGAACAACATGTTTCCAGATGGGGGGTCTGCAGCCAAATATGGATAATTCTGGTCGCCCTTGGCTTGAAATATGTTAGCATCACTGACACAGGAACACATACTTTTCAGAAAAACTAGAGTCTAGTGCCAGAAACTATAGAATCTAGTGTAAAAAAAAACTTGATTCTAGTGTCAGAAACTAGATTCTAGTGTCAAAAAGTCGATCCTAGCATCAGAAACTATAATTTAGTGTCAATAACTAGAATCTAGTGTCGGAAACTACTGTAGAATCTAGCGTCAAAAGCTAGAATGTTGCTGCAGCTATAATCTGGTGTCAGGAACTACTGTATAAGCTGGTGTCAGAAACTCCAATCGAGGGTCAGGACACAAAGGGTTAATGGCTTATGATTGACATGTTTAGTCTGAAGACGAGGGTTCTAGGCCGTTATTATTATTTCGATAAATCCAATTCTATATGTATTACATCATGGTCCGAATAGTAGGCATCCGTCACATCTGTGGAAACTTCGTTGGAATTGTTGACATATACATGGTCTAGAAGTGTGGCATAGTCTGTGGTAGGTGTGGAAACAAATTGACCCAGGGCTTCCCTATCTCACTCTTTATGACATCGTCTCAAGGCTCACTCGAGCTCAGGGGTCCTCCTAGCTCAGGCCCCCCTAGCTTGATGTCATCAGGGGGTCCTCAAGGGTCCTCCTAGCTCAAAGCCCTCCTAGCTCAACTATGACGTTATCATGACGTCATAGTTGGGAGGACGGACAGATCGAGGTACGGACGGGCTACGTGCACGGACAGAGGGCGTTTTATAGTCACCACCTACGGCGGAGACAACGAGGGCACAGACGGGCTACGTGCACGCCGGACAGAGGGCGTTTTATAGTCACCACCTACGGCGGAGACAAAAAGTGGGTGGAGCAACGTCGGCCGAAAAGATAAATATAATTGAAGTTTTCCACCGATACTTGGGCGATTTTAGCCTGGCTGAGCCAGACCGAATCAGTTGTTGTGATTATGTGTACCCATGGTGTGCTCATGACTAATCATTTAATAAATCTAAATGTATATGGATTAGGTCATGGTCAGAATAGTAAGCATCCACTACATCAGTGGAAACTTTGTTGGATCTGTTCACATATACATGGTCTAAGAGTGTGCCGTAATCTGTGGTAGGCTTCGAAACAAATTGATGAAATCCGTATTGCAGCATGGTATTCAGAATTATGTGATTTGGATTATTCAATATGTCGTAGATGAAGTCTCCAAGAATTATTGTTAGAATGTTCATTCCTAGTGATTCTAGAAGTTCACGAAGGTTAAGAATTGACGTTTGGTGGTCTGCATAGGGTGATGATATCGATTCTAGCTCCGAATTTCGTCAACGTCACTGCCGTGTGTTCCACATTGAAAAATAAGATTTTTAGGTGTCTTGGAGAAAATTCTCTTTGCTATAGTCAAGACGCCACCTCCTCTTTCCCTTTTTCTGTCATAGCGGAAGCTTGTGGAGTTTTCTATGATAAGTGCATTTTCATCAAGGCTTTGACTTGGTTTCAGAAAAGTTTCCACAAAACAAAGTACATCAACTTCTCTTATCGTTGCATTCTTTTTTAAGTCGGGTAAATGAGATAAGTAACAATGGATGTTCATCATGATAATACTTAATACACAATCTTTTCTATCAACTTTGATTGGTTGTGATGTTCTTAATTGAGAATTGCGTAGTCGAATCATTTCTTTCTCTACTTTAGGGTTAGCTTTGATGTGTTTCTCGTGAAATTCGAGGAGGTAGAGGCCGTTCAAGGATGTTACTCGACTGAGAGCAACATAGACTTGTCCTGGATTGAATCTTCCCTTTTCTTGTATTGTCACTACAATCTTCTCCAAAGTTTTCCCCTGAACTTTATGAATATTGTATCCCCATGCTAGACTGAAGTGAAATTGTTCTCGTGTTGCATGAACAGTGTTTCTGTTTCCAATAGTGAATTGAGCTTTTCTGTACTGACTTATGGCTTTGGCAGCTTGTCCTATGCGATCACTGTCAAAATTCATATGGAATACGGAAGATATAACATCATTTTGACGTATTTGGACCCGGCAGGGTATGGTCGCGGAAGGACGGGGTACGATTTATAGTCACCGGAACGGGACATTGTTGTCTCGGATGGAGACAACAATGTCCAAAATAGTCATCGTATGCACGGACATGATGGCGGACAGACACGCGCGGAAGGACGGGGTACGATTTATAGTCACCACCTTACGGTGGAGACAATGATTTGAAACACTACTACTGCTACTAACTAACTACAGCTGTGTCACCACTAAACCAACAGCATTTCATCATTGAAAACAGAAAACTCTCTGAGTCAGACCTTTAGCTTTATGCATGCTGCGTGTCTGTTGCAACTTCAACAACAACTGGTGTTATTATTGATGCTTATGCTAATATAAGTCATGTAGCCAATGGTATGGGTGCGGCTTCATCGCCCGTGGCGTGAAGCGACACAGGCGATGAAGCCCCCCATACCATTTTCTCCTGCCCCTCCAACATGTTCTCTTGGATGCGGCTTCATCGCCCGTGGCGCGAAGCCGCACCCATACCATTTTCTCTTGCCCCTCCAACATGTTCTCTTGCCCCCCCGAATGGGACATGTTACATCCGCCCCTGAAACCACTACTGAATGCAGGGCTTAAAGTTATCGGTTTTGAAACGGAAATCCGTCTTGGCGCCATGACGTCAATCTCTATTCTGTTTGACGTTATCTCAAATGACCGGAACTACTTAATATTTCACCAAAACCAGAACAGAACTCTCACCACGGGACTCTGGCAATCAATTAATACAGTTGACACCACTATACTAATGGCAAGCATGTCATAGAGCTTAAAGGGGAAGTCCACCCATTTTCAACATTTTAATATGTCATTAATATACCTTAGAGATGTTGTGTGGACATGATAAACAAGTTCCCCCAATTCTGTATGTCCTGAAAATGGAGGCCTGAAAAAATCATTAACATGGTGAAATACATCTGATGACATCATCAAGATGTATTTCACCATGTTCATGATTTTTCTTTCAGACCCCTTTTTCCTGAAAGGGTACAAATGGAACCAAATGGACCCGCTAGGGTCCATTTGGTTCACATTTGTATCCTCTCAGGAAAATTTTGAAAATTTTCCTGAAAATTTTTCCTCAAAAAATCTGAACTGTCATGAAATCTTCCCTAGAAGACCTTTAAGTGAAATCACTTACCATACCTTTTCACATACTAATTTATACTGTATGTAAAAAAAAAAAAAAAAAAAAGTGACAGTGCTGCTGCTTTAAGAGTCAGATTTCCCCATGAATTAACCCATGTTTCATTGCACTCCCGAGTGCCTTGTTGATGCAGAACAAGGCGCGCTACGGCTGGCCTAGAATCCAGTCCCACCAGACCGCCTCTCCTCCTGTCTCCCCAGCCTACGCGGCCTCCCTCTCTGCTTCCGTTTGCCACAAAGGAAAGGGAAAAACATAAAACATGTTCAAAAGAGGAGTGGGCAGCCCCCCATGCGCTTATTAAGCGAGGGAGATTTATTTTTGAACAGCTCGCCTCAAACGGAGCTAGGAGGAGACGGGCCGGCGGTATAGAGTGAATAGATCTGTAGCTCTGTGGGTTTCTGGTTTTGAGGATGGGAGCAGAGTGCTCTTGGCGTGCCCCCCTGACTGCCTTTTTGATGATTATGCTAATTTGTTGTGTTTTTTCTTGTCTACATGTAAATGAGCTGATTGCTTTTTTTGGCTGGTGGTGAGCAATACAGCACAGGGTTGGAATATATATAAAATGTCATATCCTCTCGCTCAGGTGGAAATGTCATACTGTCACGATTTAACCCATTGTGTCCTGACCCTCGATTGGAGTTTCTGACACCAGATTATACAGTAGTTCCTGACACCAGATTATAGCTGCAGCAACATTCTAGCTTTTGACGCTAGATTCTACAGTAGTTTCCGACACTAGATTCTAGTTATTGACACTAAATTATAGTTTCTGATGCTAAGATCTCCTTTTTGACACTAGAATCTACTTTCTGACGCTAGAATCGAGTTTTTGACACTAGATTCTATAGTTTCTGACACTAGATTCTAGTTTTTCTGAAAAATCTGTGCTCCTGTGTCAGTGATGCCAACATATTTCTAGCCAAGGACCACCAGAATTATCCATATTTGGCTGCAGACCCCCCCATCTGAAAACATGTTGTTCTCGGGGTTCCCCAGAAGCGAAAAATTGAGATAAAATGTTTGCTTCCAAAATAATGTATTCAGAGATTTGCAGCACATTTTCACAATTTTTCAAAAATAGCAGAACAACAAGCTCGTGTCGCGCCACTCGGTGGCGCGACACGAGCTTGTTGATCTGCTATTTTTCAACAGATAAAACACCACAACGCGTTCAGGGTTAAATAAAACGCGCTAAGGGTTAAATAAAATAAAATAAAAATATATAGTGGCCCTCCAAGTTGCCAATCGCAGAATTAACATACTACTACTATTGAGGGAAAATGAGATGACAGTCTTAGCAGGGGAGCAGTGTTGCCAACTTGGCGGATTTGTCACTATATTTAGCATTTTTTTTCAGACCGCCTGTTAAATTGGTTAACAGGCGCCCTGTATTTCCCGCAATCAATTCCTGATGGAGTGTGTGTGTGTGTGTGTGTGTGTGTGTGTGTGTGTGTGTGTGTGTGTGTGTGTGTGTGTGTGTGTGTGTGTGTGTGTGTGTGCGTGTGCGTGTGTGGGTGTGTGTGTTTTGTGCCCTTATATTTCGTAAAAGTCAATTTACACTCTCAAGAGTTAAATTAAATTCAAACATCTAAATGACCTAATTTCCAAGAATCTACACATTTTCAAAATGTATATTTTCATAAAGAATTGCCATTTTGACCAACATTTTGCCAGTTATTTCTCCTGAATTGGTCAGAGAGACTAAACTCAACATCGAATATCCTCCGTGGCTAAAATGCAGAATAAATAGTGGGCCCTGGTATGAAAATGTTTGAAAACCACTGCTCTATCGCATTCTAGTGCATTTTGGAAGTGCCACTAGTGCAGGGGTGGCCAACCTGCGGCTCGCGAGCTGCATGCGGCTCTTCAGCTCGTTTCATGCGGCTCTTAAGGGGCTTCCACATGAAACCGTCAAAAACGCTTGGAGTGGCACAGTCATGCATTCCCTATACCGGTGGTTTTCACCCTTTTTTTAATACCAGGGCCCACCATTTATTCAGAATTTGAGCCACGGAATTTGAGCCCCAAAGCTAAAGATTTTGTTTACTTTTGTCAACAATTCCAGGCTGGATTTCAGAGAAAACAAAACAGTCAAACATACAGATCAAAATGACCATTAGTCTTCTCTAGTTGTGTAGACTTGGGCTAATTCACGTGATGCATATTTTAACTCTTGAGAACGTAAACATGACGTTTCATGTTTATGCTCTCAAAGAGTTGCATCTGGCAAACCAACTTTCCATAATTTATGTACTGTATGTTTGTGTATGTTGTGTATGTTTGTGTATGTATTTTGACTTTTTTGGATTGTAAACCCTGTTTCTAAATATATGTCTGTTTTAATAGTGTGTCTTTGCATTGCGCACCTGCACACAAATGCACGTGTCTTATGGCAGGAGATCTATTTGGGACCGTGATGGCCGTCGCAGCGGTTTTATATGAGCGTTTGATGTGGCTCTTTGCGGTAACACAGTGAAAAACGTGGCTCTTAGTCTGTGACCGGTTGGCCACCCCTGCACTAGTGCATTTTGGATTTTGGCAGTTGGCAACACTGCAGGGGAGTCATCTTTTCTCTGTTGTGAGATTGCACAGAATGAATAGCAGCTCCTATATGGGTCTTCCAGCAGGTGTTCAGTACAGTGTTGCTTTTGTCGACTAAGACTAAAGACTAAGCCGACTAAGGTTTTTGATATTTAGTCAAGTAAGACAAGACTAACAAGAATGAATTTTAGAAGACTAAAAGGGACTAAGACTAAAGGGCATTCCAGACGGCAACGATAAACGCCCGCATTATTCCTCGTCGTCTGTAAACCCCTTTATAGAGATGCGCAGTGACGTCACCGCCCCTGTTCCGGAAGTCTTTTCCCCATTCATTTTTCTCATAGACTTTTCGAAAATAATTTATATCAAGACGATTACGCCGCGGACACAGCCAACTCGAGTCGTGACGAATCATGATGACACACACAAACTTTTGGGACAATAAAATAATTTCTAAGATGAAAAACGAAACAAAAAGTCTTGTATCATGCCGTTTTCTACTTCTTCCTAATTATATATTATATGACGATATTGTGTTTGTTGTCATGATTTGTCACGACCCGAGTTGGCTTTGGCAGCGGCGCGATCGTGTTCTTATTAAACATTTTCGAAAAGTCTACGAGAAAAATGGATGAAGGAAAGACTTCCGGAACCGGGGCGGTGACGTCACTGCGCATCTCTATAGTCCGGCAGATTAAGTCAATAGTTCATGAGAATCATTTGCTTACATTGGGGGTGCCCAAAAGGTAGATTGTGATCTACCAGTAGATCACATGACAGTCCCCTCAGCAGGTACAGATCTATAAGAACTCTTATAGATCTGTAACTCTTAAGAGCATTAAAATGAAACCAAATGGACCCGTAAGGGTCCATTTGGTTTCATTTTACTGCTCTCAAGAGTTGCACTCTCAAGATTCCAAGCAATTAGAAAATGGAGAATAATTGTTATTTAGACCAATGTTTTGCTAGTTCTCTTTCCCAATTGTGGACAAAAGCGTGAAAGTTCTTAGTTTTGGGTGCAAGAGACTAAACTCAACATCACAAACTGTCAACTCAAACCCCAAATACTGTTTTCAAACGTCAGTTGTAGCATAAGCAAGAAAACCTTCCGATTCTCTCCCTCTATTTTTCATTTTAAGCGCATTATTCTTAAACACTGTAGCAGTGCTGTAAGTAGTGATAGACCGATTATCGGCCGCGGCCGATTATCAAATTCGATATTCATGATTTTATTAATAATCGGTATCGGTGCTCAAAATAATTAATCGAAAAAAGAGCAGCCGATTATTTGTATTTATTATAAATGTTCAAAAATGGTACATCGACCACTTTCATTGAAGATCCGGTAGATTGTGGTGGTAAGGAGATGTATAGCTGTGTGTCTCTGACTCCATCACCTCATGTATTTATAGATTTATCCAAATTATCCAAAATGTATTTTCTCTTTTTCTTTTATGTCTGAAGCTCTGTGCCTGTACTTGAATTAAAAAAGATGCATGTGATGGAGAGGAAACTGAAACACGTTTGCTGCTTCCGCACTTTTATTCTATTAAAGTAAATAATAATCGTATCGGCTGATATCGGCTATCGGCCTTTTTGATGTTCCACTAATCGGTGATCGGAAACATCGGCCAAAAGTCTGATCGGTCGATCTCTAGCTGTAAGTAACACCATCACCACTCAAACTTTCTAGGGGGCCTTGAAAATTGATTTTCAGTAATGGAACAATCACATTTTTTGAAGTGTAGATCTTGTTCAGCCGGTCATGTTGAAAGTAGCTCTCAAGTCAAAAGTGTGGGCACCCCTGGCTTACATGGTACAGGCACCAAATTTAGCACACAAGTGCTTTAGAATCTACTCTCTCAGAAGAGTACATTGTCCACTTGAAAAGGCAAAATGGCGGCCCCCAAAATCCAAGATGTCTGCCCAGAAATGTGTTTTTTTTTCTTCATAACTTTGAATGCATTGGATTTTACGACCCCTAAAAGTATTGAAGATTAATATAAAGATGGGAATTACGGACAATTTGGTACCAAGTACATGTATTTTCGTCACCGCTAAACCCCTTATCCCTTAACTTCTTTGACTTTTTAAACTATTAAAAAAAATAATAATAATAATTCAAATGGCCACACTACATGCCCACAACGTGTCAATAGATTGGCACATTGAACTACTCCCAAAAGTTTTTTTTTTTTTTTTTAAACGGGATAAGGGGTTTGGGATAAGGGGTTTAGCATGTAACGAAAATGGAGCCCTAAATCATTTTGTGATATTTCGTTGACTAAGGCTAGACAAACAAAATGGGACTAAAAGACTAAATGTGTGTTATTCAAAAGACTAAGACTAAGTCAAAATATAAAAATATAAAAATAATAATAATAATAATCTTATAACTTCGATCTTGCACAGTGGTATCTTCTCTAGGATCTTGGAACTTGGTTTCTTGTTCCGCCTCCCTCGGTGGACGTAGTGGCCTGAGGGAATCACTCTGGGTGAGTAATATTGTCATCGTCTTCTCCCTTGTTTGTTTCCATGTGTGAGTCTTCGTATTTGGAGTGGGTGGGAGGGGGTAAGCCAGCAAATTGCATTTGTATTTGTCCTTATTGTCTATTGCAGGGGTGGGCAATTATTTTTCCCAAGGGGCCACATGAGATACATAAAATATTGCGGAGGGCCAAGACTAAAGGCTGAACTAAAGTCTGTGTTGTATTAATTTAATTTCAAGACAAAAGTAAGAGTAAGACCAAACTTTTTTTATACTGGGGCCCTCTATTTATTCAGAATTTAACCACCACCACAGACGCCAAAACTAAAGATTTCTTTTTGTTTTTGTTCACAATTCCAGGCTAGATTTGGGAAACAAAACATGCAAACATAGATACAAAAAAAAATGACCATTCTTTTACATTATCTGATTGTGTAGATTTTAGGTAATTCAGATGATGAATATTTTAACTCTTGAGAGTGTAAACATGAAACCAAATGGACCCGCAAGGGTCCATTTGGTTTCATGTTTACATTCTCAAAGAGTTACATCTGGTTAACCAACTCTCCATACTTAACTGGAACTCTCTCAAGGACCACTGGTGGTCCCCGGGCCGGTCAGAGTAAGCCAAAGGGCCGCATTTGGCCCCTGGGCCGCATAATGCCCAGGTATGGTCTATTGTGTACTTGCTGAATCTCAAGGGGCTACCCTTCCTTTCAATGAACGCTTTAACTGTTCTCTAATCAGCCTCGTCGTGGCTTATCAGGATAATGTATTCATGCAGGATACACGTGTAGCCTATCAGTGCAAGAATTCTGACTGGCCATTATTAGTAGCTTAAAGGGGCATTCTATTCCAGCCATTTTCTAAATTACAGCATATTATCATCACCAGACAATTGGACTCGAGTCCTACCGACTCGACTCGAGTCGAGTCCAAGTCGCATTTTTGCGGTGACTTGACTCGCTTTGGACTTGAAGGTAAAATACTTGAGACTCGGACTTGACTTGAGACAACCTGACTCGGCGACTCGTCCGAGTCATCGTCCGAGTCACCATTGCAATTGTACTGTAACTCTCATCTCTATTAATATTTTTTTTTCTTTCATTCATATAGTTCAAGTTACACACTGCAACAAAACTGATAACTGATAAAACTGATATTTTTTTTTACATTTGACTGTAGGAAGTTGTAACCTGTGACTTGACTTGAAAACCAGTGACTCGACTTGAAAACATTGTGACTCGACGCAACTCGAAACGACCATGCGACTTGACTCGACTTGACTCACCCAACTGTGTGGACTTGACTCGACTTGACTCGCCCACAACCTAAAAAAAACTTGACTTGCTTGAGACTTGGGACCAAATGACTTGCGCTTGCTTGAGACTCGGCTCGGAGGGACTCGTGCAATTGTCTGATCATCACACCCCTAAAGGCTAGGACTACAGCACTAAATATTTGGATATTTAGTCTAGACTAGACTAACACAAAATAATTTCAGATGACACCTGTGGCACGGAAGCTGCCCCGGCCCATACAATTTTCATTAAAATTTTATAGTTCTGTGACAGACAGATTTATATCTTTCAAGACCTATATTAGGCAAGTAAGCATCAATAATAACATCGGTTGTTGTTGAAGTTAAAGGTCTGACTCAGAGTTTTCTATTTTGAATGATGATGAAATGGTGTTGGTTTAGTGGTGCCACAATTAGCTCTTCACTAAGTCCCTCCCCAATCCGTCCTTGTCCAATAGGCATGTTAGAATTGGAAAGCTTGACCAGGAAAGCTTGACCTGCATAGCAACAGTTGCTGAAGTATTTGGACTGGCATTGGACAGTGACTAAACCCCGCCCCAAAGGGTGGGGTTTAGCAAAGAGCTCATTGTGGTTAATTAGTAGCAGTAGTAGTGTTTCAAATCATTGTAAATATAAGCACTTTAATTTGAAACACCTTGTTGTTTTGCATTCCATCATATTTGGTGGGACAGTGAGGGCATTTAGGGGGACATTGCCCCCCCCCCCCCCATGCCCATGCCTAGATCCGTCCCTGGACGAACATCAATTCCCCCTTCCCTCAAACAAAAGCTGTAGGAGTCTCTAAAGCAGGGTGGGCAATTATTTTCCCCAAGGGGCCAAATGAGATACATAAAATATTGTGGAGGGCCAAGACTAATGGCTGAACTAAACTACTAAAGTCTGCATAATATTAATCTAATTTCAAGATAAAGGTAAGAGTATGACCCAGAGATTTTGACACCAGGGCCCACTATTTATTCATTATTTGAGCCACCATTTGATGACATTTTAGCCCCACAGATCCCAAAACTTTCTTCAAGATTTCTTTTGTTTTTGTCCACAATACCAGGCTGGATTTGGGAAACCAAACAGGATAAGAAAAATGACCATTCTCTTACATTCTCTGATTGAATGTGTAGACTTTGGGCTAATTCAGATGATGAATATTTTAACTTTTGAGAGTGTAAAAATGAAACCAAATGGACCCGCAAGGGTCCATTTGGTTTCATTTTTACATTCTCAGAGAGTTACATCTGGTTAGCCAACTCTCCATATTTAACTTGGAACTCTCTCAAGGACCACTGGTGGTCCCCGGGCCGGTCAGAGTCAGCCAAAGGGCCGCATTTGGCCCCCGGGCCACATAATGCCCAGGTATGCTCTAAAGCTAAAAAAAAAAAAAAAAAAAACACCCGCAAATGGCTTCCCACTCAGCTGTGTTGGTTGGAGCTACTGGAGCACCCCGAACATGCTGGAGGCAACGGTGAAAACGGAACAACCAACCCCAACCAATGAGTAATTCCAATCCCCGATGCCTTTATCTCTCAGATCCAAAAATATTGTGCTTATGCTCCTCTACATTTATTTGAAAACCTTATAACACTGGGGATACTTTGTAGATGTTTTTTATTATTGTAATCAAACTTTATTTGCAGCCAAAGCCATTCGACGGCATTCGATTAAAGTCATACAAAGCATTTTTAAAAAGTACAGGAGTTCATGAAAAAGAAACGTCTACAAACAAACAGTAGGCACACATGCCAATGTTTCCACATATAAGAACTGTATCTAATAGTACTAGATACATTATGAGACTCATCAAGCCCTACACTTAAAGCTGAACATGAGATTTCTCAGGAGATCCTGGAATGTAGTCGGTCCCATTTCACAAAATAGCTGACTTGCGCTTCCACCCCTAGGCTTTTTTTTTCCCAGGAAGACCCTGGGTGCATCATTGTACAACGTATGTCACCTTAATCTGTTTTGTCCTGACTAGATTCTAGTTTCTGACACTGGATTCTAGTTTCTGACACTATATTGTAGCTTCTGACACTAGATTCTAGTTTCTGACACTAGATTCTAGTTTCTGACACTAGATTGTAGCTTCTGACACTAGATTCTAGTTTGTGGCACTAGATTCTAGTTTGTGGCTCTAGATTATTTTTTCTGGCGCTAGATCATTGTTTCTGATGCTATACTGCATATTAGTTCCTGGCGCTAGATTATAGTTTCCGGCATACTTTACTGCTTTTGTTCACATACGAGTAACACTCGTCGGCTGTGTTTGTTTGGTTAGCAATCAGGATAGCACAGGGGTCCCTGAGTGGTCCCTCCAGGTAGTCTCCAGGCTAAATGTTGGAAAGTTGGTTAACTCTTGAGAGTAAAAATAAAACCAAATTGACCCTTGCCGGTCCATTTGGTTTCATGTTTACACTCTCAAGGGTTACAATATTCATCTTCGGGATTAGTCTTAATAACTACAAAATGTAGAAGATTAATAGTCATTTTGATCTGTAGGTTTGACTGTTTTGTTTTCTCCGAAATCCACCCTGGAATTGTTGACAAAAGCAAAAGAATCTTTAGTTTTGGCATCTGTGGGGCGAAAATGTCATCAAATGGTGGTCTGTGGCTCAAATTCTGAATAAATAGTGGGCCCTGGTATGAAAAAAGGTTGAAAACCACTGGGCTAGCACATTTGCCACACGAATGACAACAACGTCATCTGCCTTTGCAATAGTTGGTTGGTATGAACCAATCACCAGTGTCTGGCAGTGTATAAGTATTTCTACTTTGCAATATCGATACTTTTACTTAAGTAAAAAATGTAAGTACTCTTCTCACCATTGGCCCATCATGTAGTGCAAAAAAAACAACAACTTTGAGACCTCAAACCTCTGTGTGGTTATGAAACACACTGAGTAAGTGTCCTTATGGATCCCATAGGCCTACATACAAAAAGTCTTGAAATAGTAGCAGCCTCCCACTCTGCCTTATGTAAGCTCCCCAGCAGAGAGAGAGAGAGAGTGTGTGTGTGTGTGTGTGTGTGCGTGTGCGTGTGCGTGTGCGTGTGTGTGTGTGTGTGTGTGTGTGTGTGTGTGTGTGTGTGTGTGTGTGTGTGGTGTGTGTGTGTGTGTGTGTGTGTGTTTTCTTACTGTAGTCTTTTCTGTGTGTGGGCACACGCGTGCGTGCACATTGTGTATTATTGTACATGCTGTTTGTGAGTTTCAATCTGACTGCCATGATGTCTTGCATATCTTCCCTCTCTTTCCCTGTTCTCTTCTCTCTCTCTCTCTATCTCTCTCGGTATGTCTCTCTCCCAGGGGCGGATGTAACAATTCCCAATTGGGGGGCAAGAGAAAATGGTATGGGGGCGGCTTAGCCGCCCCCATACCATTTTCGGTTGCATGACTTATATTAGCATAAGCATCAATAATAACATCAGTTGTTGTTGAAGTTGCAACAGACACGCAGCATGCATAAAGCTCAAGGTCTGACTCAGAGAGTTTTCTGTTTTCAATGATGAAATGCTGTTGGTTTAGTGGTGACACAGCTGTAGTTAGTTAGTTAGTAGCAGTAGTAGTGTTTCAAATAATTTTAAACATAAGCACTTTAATTTGAAATGTCTTGGGTCAGGGGTTTTCAACAGGTGGTCCGGGGACCACCAGTGGTCCTTGAGAGGGTGCCAGGTGGTCCCCAGGCTAAATGATGGAAAGTTAGTTAACCAGATGTAACTCTTGAGAATGTAAAAATTGAAACCAAATGGACCCTTGCGGGTCCATTTTTACACTCTCAAGAGTTAAAATATTCATCATCTGAATTAGCACCACTTAATTAAGAAGTCTACACTGTTTTGTTTGCAAAATTGTGCCTGGAATAATGGAATTGTGGACAAAACCAAAATAATTCTTTAGTTGTGGGTTTTTGGGGTGAAATTGTCATCAAATGGTGGTCCGTGGCTCAAATGCTGAATAAATGGTGGGCCCTGGGATGAAAAAGGTTGGAAACCACTGTCTTGGGTTGTTTGGAATTCCATCATGTTTGGTGGGGCAGTCAGGGCATTTAGGGGGACACTGCCCCCCCATGCCCATGCCTAGATCCGCCCTTGCTCTTTCTGTCTGTCTGTCTCTCTGTCGTTCGCTCGTCCTCTGTGCGGTTATGTCTAAATAAAAACGGCCCCCCCAAAAAAAGATCTTAAAGGAACCGAGAACTCCTTAGCGGTAATATTAACCTTGAGACCTTCAGTGTAATGAGCCAACGTCATCATAGCATCACTGCAGGCAGAAAGCGTGTAAGTGCAAAACAGTTCCTTTTTTATTTAAATGAAAAATAATGTGGAAATAATAGATCGACACATGCTATTTTAACTCCCTTCGTGGAACACTGAAATTTAGGGCCTTCTTTTACAGGAGGACAAGAAAACACAAAAACCTAACCCTTAATTGCTTTAAACCAGCTATTAGCTATTGAAAATAGCAGCTCTGCAAGCTCATAGCACGCCACTTGGAGGTGCGCTATGAGCTAGTTAGTAGATCTACTATTTTTGAAAAATCATGAAAATGATGCACAAATCTTTGAATATTTTTATATCAATATTCTTTGAATTTTGATATAAAAACTAGAATCTGGTGTGACATGCTACAATCCAGTGTGACGTGTCATACACTAGAATCCGGTGTCAGAAACTAAATATGGTATCAGAATCTAGAATCAAGTATCAGAAACTAGAATCCAGTGTCAGAATCTAGAATCCAGTGTTAGAAACTAGTATCTGGTGTCAAAAATTAAATCTGGTGTCAAAAATAGAATAGATCTAGTCTAGAATATGTCTGCCATTTGTGAATAGTCAAAGTATAGAGGGGTGCCCAACCTTTTTTGACCCAAGATCTATTTTTCAGCAGCCAACCCCTCCGGGATCTACCAGTCCAATATCAACATTTCAAACCACACGCATCGTTGCCAGCCTGCAGTAACTTCACAACAACACAACACTACTTTGTTTTACCACTTTACTTTATGTCCATATAAGCATAAAGTACAACAGACTTGTCATAAATAGGCCTACAACAGTACAACATAAGTACAACAGACATGAACAAACACTGCCATTGCAAATGCATCACACACACACACGAAAATCGCTCTTTTTTTCTTTTCCACCCCATTTTTTTTCCTTTCCCCCCCACATCTCCCGAGATCTACTTGAGATCAGGCCGAGATCTACCGGTAGATCCCGATCTACTGGTTGGGCTCCCCTGGTAGAATATACTACCGAAATTTTCCTGAGAGGGTACAAATGTGAACCAAATGAACCCTAACGGGTTCATTTGGTTGCATTTGTACGCTCTCAGAAAAAAAGAAGTGTCTAAAGAAATCCATTAACATGGTGAAAATACATGATGTCATCATGTTAGTGGTTTTCTTCAGACCTCCATTTCTTGGGAACACAGAATGGGGGAACTTTTTTATCATGTCCACCAAACACCTCTAGGCCATACTAATAGGCATATTAGAATGCTGAAAATGGGTGGACTTCCCCTTTAACTATGGATATACTGTACAAGGTGTCTGTACAAGCAAAGATAAGATATTTTTCATGTTAGCTCAATTACGCAACAGGTCTCTGGGTTAATTCTCAACAGCTTCAGCTCAACAATAAAGCACCCTTTATTTCATATCATAGTACCGTATTTTCCGCACTATAAGGCGCACCGGATTATAAGGCGCACCGGACTATAAGGCGCACCTTTTAAACTGCTTTCATATATAAGGCGCACCGGATTATAAGGCGCAGAGAATAGAAGCTACTACAGTTAACATAGAATAGAAGCTACTGCAATCGAACGATCCATATATAAGGCGCACTGGATTATAAGGCGCAGTGTGGATTTTTGAGAAAATTAAAGGCTTTTAGTTGCGCCTTATAGTCCGGAAAATACGGTATTCTAGTAGGCCTATGACTATGACGATGGAATATATTGTAATGATAATACTGTGTGTGTGTGTGTGTGTGTGTGTGTGTGTGTGTGTGTGTGTGTGTGTGTGTGTGTGTGTGTGTGTGTGTGTGTGTGTGTGTGTGTGTGGGCGGGACAGTGAGGAAGTGTGCATGAACCATCTTGTATGTGCGTACAATACTTTGTGCGTGCACGCGTGCATGTGTTCGTTCGCTTGCGTGTTCAATTGTGCGCGTGCACAGTACACGTGTGTGCATATGTGTTACAGTGAGAGTGTGTTCTTGTTTCCGATAATAAAGCAGCTATATAAAGACAGTTGTGTGGGCAGGGGGGACCGTTAAGTACATCTTATACAAACGTGACAGGCTCTTTAAGCTCATCTGTTTGTAAGGTATTCATTACGCGGCAGACTGCAGTACCTACTCACACAGTGCCTTGTTAAGGAGCTTGTTAAGGACCCCCAAATTAATGTTTATCTGGCCGCCATGGACCCCACACACCAGTGTAACAATAATTTGTGCTGTTAAAAAAAGAAAGGAAAAGTAATATATACTGTACATTAGGGCTGGGACAATATGGGTACCTCACAATACGATATACTGTAGGTGATGATATCAGGCCCTCTGTAATAAATATACAGTAGTATCATCCATCCATCCATCCACCTTCAACTGCTTATCTGAGGTCGGGTCGTGGGGGCAACAGCTCCACCAGAGAGCTCCAGAGTTCACTGCCCCGAGCAACATTTAATAGCGACCTCCTCCTGGGGGATCAATAGCAATATTTCAGCATACATTAATCCGACCTTTGGTCTAAAATTAATAACCCTTTGTCTAACCCCTCACCCTCAACATAACAGTAGACACAGGGCTTAATGGGACTTAGGATCTACATGCAGTCCCCGCCAATCAGACGGCTTTGCCTGGCCCAGTGGATGATGGGAAATAATTAAAAAAAAAAAAACTCAAATCATTTTTTTTATCCCACAATTTTGTAACCCATTTTTTCACCCAGTGCCAATTCCTAATGTGATCCTGGGCTCTACACACCCTCCACCAACCTGGGGAGGCAGCGGACTGGCCTCATGCTTCCTTCAATGCATGAGGAGTCCAAACTGCCTTCTTTTCACCTGACAGGGGGGAGTTTCCCTGGTTGGACGTAGCGCGTGGAAGGAACACGTTATTCCAACCAGTTCCTGTCCCCTCCATCAGGCGCCCCGGCTGGCCAGGGGGAGGTAGTTTAGAGTCCAGGATTACAGCATGTTTTTGTGAGGGTATCTACCCTAGGGGACACGGGGAGAACATATGAGGGTATCTACCCTAGGGGACACGGGGAGAACATGCAAACTCCACACAGAAAAAACTCAATCATTGACAAACTCACCCACTATATAATCTGTTTTAATTATACAAAAATGCGTCTCAGGTCAAATATTGATATGTGATAAACTGATCTGATTAATTTGAGACATGAAAAACATATCATATTTTACATAGTGATGATCAATCACTATGCAATTAAAGCTGCAGCATTACTTGCAGACAACCCAAGACATGAGAAAAATCTGCTAAAAAACACTTTTAAAGCTGGTCGAAAATCACATAAAAGAGGTACAGTATTGTAGGAGCGGTGCGTGGGTCCAATAATTATAGTCAGCAGAGAACAGCAGAGAGGGTTATCAAAGGCTACACGGATTTTAAAGTCACTCTCCTTTTTTTTGCCTTGGATATGCTGGAGGCATGCAATTCAGGCGAGTTAAGTACAACAAAAAAAAAAACATAGAAGAAAGGAGAAAGGCACATGCGCCAACGCTTTTCCGCCCAAAGAGCTCTCGTAAGGGTCGAACGGTCAACATTAGATAATACTTAAATGGGGTGAGCTACTGTTTGAAAGCCTCTTATCAATTTGCATGATATAGGCTTTTTGAGCGGTGCCTAGCCGCTCCATTACGTAGCAACGTGTGTATGTACTGTACAGTACGTCTCTGTGTCAGAGACATACTGTACAAAATCCAAAATGCACTAGTGGCACTTCCAAAATGCCCTAGAATGTGTATGAGCAGTGGTTTTAAACCATTCTATACCAGGGCCCACTATGTATGCATTTTAGCTACGGAGTATGATTTGATGAGTTTAGTCTCCCAGACTAAATTAGGAGAAATAACTGGCAAAATGTTGGTCAAAATAGCAATTCTTCTGAGTAGATTCTTGAAAATTAGGTAATTCAAATGTTTAAATATAATTGAACTCTTGAGCGCGTGAAATGAAACCGTTTCATTTTACGCGCTCAATTGTTACAGACTGTATCATAGGAGGAAAAATGCTGAAAAATTAGGGTTTATCTCTGGCGCCTGTCAATCAATTTCACCCCAACTCACCAGCAAAAAAGCACTAGATTTTCCGCCAGGAGTTTTTCACTCATTTTGGCGCTAGGGGGGTCTGAAACAAAGCTAAATATAGCGACAAATGCGCCAAGTTGGCAACACTGCTCTGTGTATGTCTGTTCCAGCACAAAAAACTGCAACACTGTCATGCTACACCTACCACAGTTTTTTCCGCATGTACATGAGCCGTATGTCAAATCGAACGGGAATCATGTGCTAACATCTTGCTATAACAGACCATAGTTTATTTATTTATTTTTAATTTTTATCCCACGGTTTTGTAACCCATTTTTTCACCCCTGCAGTGCCAATTCCTAATTTGATCTTTGGCTCTACACACACCCTCCGCCAACCTGGGGAGGCAGCGGACTGGCCTCATGCTTCCTTCAGTGCATGAGGAGTGCAGGCTGCCTCCTTTTCACCTGCCGGTGGAGTTTCCCTGGTTGGACGTATAGCGTGTGGAAGGTTGTAGTAAGCTACAGGAAAATGTGTACTGTAGTTAAGCTATGCAGCTTAGCTGCTTGTAACAAGTTACTGCCTTCACTGGGATGATTGGGATCATCCTGAGGGCAGAAGGGCATTTTTTCTCTAGAAAATTTTTCTTTTTTTTGTCCTTTTTTCCTCATTGAGCTAATAGAGCCTCCCTGGTCGATATGAAGCTATCGATCATCAGGTCCAAATCCGTGTGAGATCCTCCTGCCGTCTATAGGTGAGGCACATGACCTTTTGGCTGGACGGTACAACCGATGTGGTAATCGATGTGTCCCCTGAGCAAAGACACTTAACCACTAATTGCTTTTGATGGTACCTTGCATGGTTTCTGTCGGCATTGTTGTGGGAATAGGTCAGTGGTTTTCTAACCGGTGCTTTGGGGACCACTATAGTGGTCCTTGAGAGGGTTCCGGGTGATCCCCTGCAGGCTAAATGATGGAAGGTTGGTTAACCAGATGTAAATCTTTGGGAGCGTAAACATGAAACCAAATGGACCCTTGCAGTCCATTTGATTTTATGTAAAGCACCTTGGATAAAGGCGCTAGATAAATGTGGCATCTACTGTACCAGTTGAATAGCAGGGTGACCATTCAATTCAACCATGGCAGACACAGTTTCTCTCTGTTGTCATTCTGAAATTAGAACAGACTTATCATTGACATTGAAGGCGCAAAGTCCTTCAACACATTTTAGCCCATATTAAAGGACAACTTTGTTTTTGTTTTTTCAACCAAGGTTTACTGTTTTAGGTTGTTCTTAGAGAAAGATGGGTGTTAATTGTTTCACATTTTCTGGGGCGGGGGCATTCGAACATGGTCCTACAGTATATACAGTATTACAGTACATATTTGTTTATAACAATTAACAAAAGAAATCAGCGAATTTACCATTTTTTTTACCATTATCAAATAATAGTTACGACCGTTGCCATTGATGTTGACCTACGTTGATCTTTGATTAGTATATCGCTATTGTTTGATACGATCTCTATGCTAGCGGCCGCAAGGGACCCAAATCAGCGATCGCCTCCTCTGCCAGCTGAGGGACCCAAATAAGAGACGGACTGGAACTAAGATCCTGTGTGCGCCGATCTAAATTGTCCGATCGGAAACATGGAGTGAAATATGGCCTTCACATGAAAATCCCTGGCATTTTGATCAATATCAACTATGTCAACATCAATGGGCATGGCAACAGGCAACACCTCCCATTGAAAGGGGAATTCCACCCATTTTCATTTTTTCCTGATGGTGTACAAATGGAACCAAATGGATCCATTTGTACACTCAGAAAAAAAGAAGCCTTAGTTTGCATTGAATCGTTTTCACCCAACTGCCACCCAACTTAAAATGTTCATTTAGCGGAATAAAAGTTACAAAATCCTTGTTTTTGTCCACCGCAGTGAAGCAGCTGCAGAAGCCATGTTTTCAGAAAAGTTTATCTGTGGGAGTCCGGGAGAAAGGATCAGGTGACGCCAAAGAGGGCTGTGATTGGAGGATTCCAAAATGTTGACCAGTAGAGGGCGCTAATGATCTGACTTTTCTGAACAACCAGGAGTTGATGATTTGTTATAGAAAGGTGAAAAGTCAACGTTGACAATTGACGTTGCTTGTTGATGTTGATCTAAACAAGGTGTATCAGGGCCCTTATACAAATGCCTTCTAAATCGGCAGTTCTACAACTTTCTACAACTCTGTTGGTAGGCATTTGTCCGCGAAGCAGACAAGTGTGTGTTTTTTTTTTTTTTTTTTTCGTGCTGGCATGACAAGCATGTGCTTGTACCACTGTCGGATATGTCAACAATGACACACCAAGGGTTTTTTCATGCAGGGTCAGGGCGACACGGATGCCACGGGGTCTTTATTTTTTTAGTGGTAAAATAAACACATGGTTGTTAAATGTCAGCGCAGAGGTTTCTGACACCGACACAAACCTTTAACTGCATTCATTTAGCCTTAATCTGACAGGCTTTTACATTATTCATCCTCCTACGCTCTAATTGGCAGATCTGTCACCCCCTGTGTCTCTCTCTCTCTCTCTCTCTGTATCTCTCTCTTTGTATCTCTCTGTATCTCTCTCTTTTCACTCTGTACTTCCTTCTATCTATCTCTCTCTCTCTCCATCCCCCCATCTGTGCAGACCCGGATGTAACATTTCCCAATTTGGGGGGGGGGCAGGCGAAAATGGTATGAGGGACGGCTTCGTCACCTGTGGCGCGAAGAGCTGCACCCATACCATTTTCATTTAAATTCTTTAGTTCTGTGACCCACAAGATTTACATCTTGTACAGGACTTATATTAATCAAGTAAAACATCAATAATAACATCCGTTGTTGTTGAAGTTGCAACAGACATGCAGCATGCATAAAGCTAAAGGTCTGACTCAGAGAGTTTTCTGTTTTCAACGATGAAATGCTGTTGGTTTAGTGGTGCCACAATTAGTAGTTAGTTGGTTGCAGTAGTAGTGTTTCAAATCATTTTAAATATACTGTAAGCACTTTAATTGGTAATGTCTTTGGGCTGTTTTGCATGCCATCATGTTTGGTGGGTCAGTCCCCCCCCCCCCCGTGCCCATGCCTAGATCCGGCCCTGCATCTGTGGGTTGCTGCCGTGCGCATTGTGCGCATGTCGTCGATGAGTCAATTTGTGGAGGAGCGCTGCGCGCGCGCGCTTACACACACACACACACACACACACACACACACACACACACACACACACACACACACACACACACACACACACACACACACACACACACACACACACACACACACACACACCATACGCTCGCATGTCCGTCCTTATTCAGCCTGCCTCTGCGCGCGATCGACGCGGCACCAACGGAGGAGAGCAGAGGAGAAGACAGTCACAAGACTGAGAACTGAAGAAGAAGAAGAAGGCGATCTGGTGAAGAAAGAGAGGAAAAGGCAAAGAGAGAGAGAGAGAAAAGACCGCGGCGGACAAAGTAAAGACATCTAAGGGAGGAGGAGGAGGGGGGGAGTGGCGACATGAGTTTTTCTATTTGGGGACAACAAGTGAGGAGATGTGACAGCCTAGTGCAGATCCACCCTGACAACAACCACGTCGCTGCTGCTGCTGCTGCTGCTGCTGCTACTACTGGACTTCTACTGAGGAGTTGGTGGATCCACATGGCCGCCGCCGCCGCGCCGTGCGTCTGAGCAGCTGTAGTGTGTGTGTGTGTGTGTGTGTGTGTGTGTGTGTGTGTGTGTTGTGTGTGTGTGTGTGTGTTGTGTGTGTGTGTGTGTGTGTGTGTTGTGTGTGTGTGTGTGTGTGTGTGTGTGCAGCCATGGCCAGCGGGCAGCCGGGGGTCCATGCCTTGAAGCTCCAGCCTCCCGACGTCTCCTCGGCGCTGAAGAGCGGCAGCAACTTCATCAAATGGGACGAGGTATGTACTGTATATGCGCTACTTTCTGCTTCCATAAAGTCCTGCTATACTTCCTATGGGGTTTTCAACAGGTGGTCCGGGGGACCACCAGTGATCCTCGAGTGGTCCCCAGGTGCATGGACGATGGACAGCCGGCAACCAAATGGATCTTTGCCGGTCCATTTGGTATCATGTTACGATTCCAAGTTAAATTGTATTTAAAGGGGAAGTCCACCCATTTCAACATTCTAATGTGACATTAGTAGGCTATACCCCAGAGGTGTTGGGTGGACATGATAAAAAAGTTCACCCATTCTGTGTTCCCAAGAAATGGAGGTCTGAAGAAAAAACACGAACATGAAACATCTTGAGGACATCATCAAGATGTATTTTCACCATGTTAATGGATTTCTTTAGATGCTTCTTTTTATCTGAGAGCGTACAAATGGAACCAAATGAACCCTAACGGGTTCATTTGGTTCCATTTGTACGCTCTCAGAAAAAATGTTGAAAATGGGTGGAATTCCCCTTTAACTTTCAAGAATATACACATTCAGAAAATGTTGAAGAATTGGTATTTTGACCACCATTTTGCCAGTTATCTAAATTGTGGACCAAAACTTGAAAATCCGTAGTTTTGGGTCAGAGAGACTGAACTCCACATCAAATGGTGCAGGTCCTTGGCTAAAATGCAAAAAAAAAAATGGTGGGCCCTGGTATGAAAAAAAAAAAAAAACACGTTGAAAACCTCTGTCCTATAGCATTTTTTTTTTCAACTATTTTGATACCAGGGAGGGACCACCATTTGTTCACCTTTGAGCCACGGACCACTATCTGATTTATCTGAATTGTCACCCCCAAAGACCCCAATTTCAGTTAATTGGAAGTAGTGTGCTACTTCCAATTTCCTGTTAAAAGTCCTGCCAATTGCTTAATTGGTCCCATTCCTTGTGTACACACACAGTGCATAGCAGAGGAGGTTTTTGTTTGCAGAGGAAGAGGAGAAAGCTTCTATTTTATATGCAGATGAAGATCATTGAATTTGATTTTAATTGACGTGTGTGTGTGCGTGGAGAGGGGAGAAAATGAATCGCCAGCAGTAATTCACAGGAGGAATGAATAAAGAACTGTTTTGACGGTTGCTTTCTTATCTAGTTCGCCTGTGACGCTGTCATCACATAGAACACTTTCATTACAGAGCTGGTGACTACATATTTTACATGCAGCTTGGCCATTGACAAACCATGAATGCTTGGTGTGGAGTTGGACTAGCAGAGTAGAGTAGAACTGTTCATCTTCTTGTCGTAAAAATGGTGAATTTACAGTACATAGTGCATTTGATCCAAGGGCAAGGCACTTTAGTAGTCACTCTGCCAGAATGTGAACCCAGGCATGTTGAGTACGTCAAGTTTTATGTTAGAAATGTTGAATAGGGGTCCCCATGCAGCATGTAGAAACTGCCCGATGCTAACTTGCATATGTTAAGGAATTTTCATAATTGGCATATGTGACCATAACATTAGCAACCTATTGAAGGCAAAAAAAAAAAGTCGAAATCTCGCTTTATGTAACGTGATTTGTTTAACTATAGGGGGTTTCATGATGCTGAATCAATTTGAAGCATTAATTTAATGTTAAAAAACGGCACATAAGTGCTATGGTCCTTCTCTGCCAAGGAGTGTGTCTGTCCAAACGCTTGGACAGACACACAGGTCCGTGAAAGGTACCACTACCAAACCAGTGCTGAGAGCAAGTTGGGGTTTGTTGTCTTGCCAAAGGATACTTGTAGACAGGAGGGGTCGGGATTAGAACCACGTACCGACCCATGGATTATGGCAGGGGCGGATATAACATGTCCCATTTGGGGGGGGGGGGGGGGGGGGGGGCAAGATAACATGTTGGAGGGGCAAGAGAAAATGGTATGGGGGCGGCTTCATCGTCGATGAAGCCGCCCCCATACCATTTTCAGTTACAGGACTTATTAGTCAAGTAAAGCATCAATAATAACATCAGTTGTTGTTGAAGTTGCAACAAACACGCAGCATGCATAAAGCTAAAGGTCTGAGTTTTTGTTTTCAATGATGAAATGCTGTTGGTTTAGTGGTGCCAAAATTGTAGTTAGTAGCAGTAGTAGCGTTTCAAATCATTTTAAATATAAGCACTTTAATTTGAGTTGTTTTGCATGGCATCGTGTTTGGGGGGGCAGACTGGGTATTTAGGGGGGCATTGCCTCCCCCCCATGCCCATGCCTAGATCCGCCCCTGGATTATGTGACGACCTGGTCTATAGCCTACCTCCACAGCCACCCGTCATACAACCTGTTGGTAGCGTTTATATTATAATCCCGAGAGTTCCAGAGAATAGACACACGTAGAGTTTACACTCACTACCGCTCAGTATAGTTATTGTTGTTTTATTGGAGGTGTGTGTGTGTGTGTGTGTGTGTGTGTGTGTGTGTGTGGGTGCGTGCGTGCGTGTGTGTGCGTGCGTGCGTGCGTGTGCGTGTGTGTGTGTGCGCGCTCACAGTTGGGAGCATTCATACGAAACGTCCTGTCAAGTTGCTATGGTAACTGTTCTGGTTACCGCCGCCTAACCAGATGAGGTGTGCGCGCGCGTGTGCGTGTCATTGTCATTTCAGAAGTGTGTTTGCAGGAGTGTACAATAGTCACGCACTATATGTGTGTGATGTGTGAGCCTGACATTCCTGCACGGAATGCCAACCCAGCACATCATATTTGAAATGTGTGTGTGTGTGTGTGTGTGTGTGTGTGTCTGTGTGTTGGGCGGGGGTGCGCATGCCATGCACGTGGCCAATCAGCCCTTCACTAAGTCCTTGTCCAATTGGTTAGCAGAGGAAAGCTTGACCAGTGCTTGACCTGCATAGCAACAGTTGCCAAACTACTTGGAGTGTCATTGGACCATGACTAAACCACGCCCCCAATGGGTGTGGTTTTGAGAAAGACGTGCGTTGTGTGGACAGAACAATGATATTTAGGGCTCAATTTTCGTCACCACTTAAACCCCTTATCCTTAACTTCTTTGCCTTTTATAAACTAAAAAAGAACATTTTTTCAATAGTTTAAATGGTCAGTCTACAACCTCACAATGTGTCAATACATTGGCACGTTGAACTATATATACAAAAAGTTGAATGATAAGGGGTTTAGGATAAGGGGTTTAGATGGTAACAAAATCGAGCTCTTAGCCTCTCAACCTGACCGAAGACTTGGATTTTATTGTTGGGTAAGATGTCCTGTTTCATGCCGTATTGATGTGGCACTATAGTAACTATAGGCCTATTAACAACACACAGATTGGTTGGCTAGATAGCTTCATTGGTAAACCACATGACAGGAGACCGAAAGGTCCTG
>CM076974.1:48222171-48232171 GCA_039105355.1 Benthosema pterotum
ACTGAATGGCCTCAGTAAAAAAAAACGTCTCGATATGGTGGTGTTGCCGAATTGGAAGAGGAGGAGGGGACATAGGCTACATGTAAATGGATCGTATTCTGATAATGTGGCCGCTATGTTAGAACGAGCATGTCTTCTGTTGCGTTCTAATGTGCGGGCTGCTGCAGCAGCCCATGTGTAGCCTATACTGATAATGTTATGCGTTTTTATGGCTGGCTCACCTTGCCATTGATGCGCAGCCTAGCGAAGTCTTTTATATGAGCACTCGCATCGCACCCCACTCGGGGGACCACGCAGGGGACCCCCCCATCCCCTCGCGGGATATAAATGATGCATCGATGCAACTTCGACTTCTTGTCTGACAAGTCGACTTGAAAAAGTCGTTAATGCCCTAGTGCAGGGGTTTTCAACAGGTGGTCCGGGGACCACCTGTGGTCCCTGAGAGCATTCCAGGTGGTCCCAGGCTAAATAATGGAAAGTTGGTTAACCAGATGTAACTCTTGAGAATGTAAAAATGAAACCAAATGGACCCTGCGGACCAAATGCGGGTCCATTTGGTTTCATTTTCACACTCTCAAGAGTTTAAACTATTCTTCATCTGAATTAGCACCACTTAATTAAGAAGTCTACACTGTTTTGTTTCCCAGATACAGCCTGGAATTGTGGACAAAACCAAAAGAATTCTTTAGTTTTAGGTCTTTAGGGTGAAAATGTAATCAAATGGTGGTCCGTGGCTCAAATGCTGGAGTAAATGGTGGTCCCTGGGATGAAAAAGGTTGAAAAACCCCTGCCCTTGTGCGACACCATAAGGGGGGCAGGATGCTTCAGCTCTATGGGCTACCTGTGAATGGGCCACAGAAAGTGGTTTTCATCACCAATCACCATGTGGGTTCAAACACATTGCATTGTGGGAGTG
Source organism: Benthosema pterotum (assembly GCA_039105355.1). Classification (NCBI taxonomy): domain Eukaryota; kingdom Metazoa; phylum Chordata; class Actinopteri; order Myctophiformes; family Myctophidae; genus Benthosema; species Benthosema pterotum. The sequence continues at coordinate 48,223,088 of CM076974.1, forward strand.
GAATTCTCTCAGTTGTAACAGACGGCTCTGTCTCAATGTCCTCCCACCACTCTGTCTATACTCTATGGCTCTGGCTACAAACCACTTCTGTTTCTGGTGGGAAATCGTCCTCACAATGTCTATTGTTTCAAGGTTTACTGGACTTGATGGGCGTTAAAGAACTATATATTTTTTTTAACCACGGTTCACGTTTTAGGTTGTTATCGGGGAAAGTAAAAGATGGGTGTTAATTGTTTTATATTCATTGCTTTCTTTAGTTGTACGGATTTTAGCTATGGAAGGGGGCATTCCAACTTGGTCTTCAATGCAATTTTGTTTACCAAATTTTATAGTGATTTCTTTTTTTTTATTATCTACTACAGTCTCAATAAACCCCAGGAAATTACATCTGGCCACAAATGATCTACTGAATGTGGCAAACTGCCATTTGGAGCCCCTGGGTCGGTTAAGCTGGTTAACCAGATGTAACTCTTTGAGAGTGTAAAAATGAAACCAAATGGACCCTTGCGGGTCCATTTGGTTTCATTTTTACACCCTCAAGAGTTAAAATATTCATCATGTGAATTAGCCCAACTTAAGGCTCTTTCAGAGTCTGGAATTTCGGTGGCCACCGCGACCACGCTCAGAGCACCGCGACCACCGCTATTTCAAAGTCCACTGTCAGCACCGCACCGCGCTGTGGTGTGTTGTGTGTTTTCTTTTTTTAAACCAGCCATTAAAAACAAGCAACCACCGCGGTGCGGTGCGGTGGTTAGTAAAATCCGAGAGGAGGGCTGGGAGGTGCGGTGGTTGCGGTGGTATGACGTCATATTGTAGGAAACGGTGGTCGCGGGTGGGCACCGAAAATCCATCTCTGAATAGGCCTTTAGTCTACACCAGGGGTTTTCAACAGGTGGTCCGGTCACCACCAGTGGCCTTGAGAGGGTTCCAGGTGGTCCCAGCTAAGTTGGTTAACCAGATGTAACTCTGAGAATGTAAAAATGAAACCAAATGGACCCGCACTCTCAAGAGTTAAAATATTCATGTGAGTTAGCCACACAAACTAGAAGATTAATGGTCATGGACAAAAGCAAAATAAAACTTTAGTTGTGGGGTCTGTGGGGCTAAAATGTCCTTCAATGGTGGTCCGTGGCTCAAATGCTGAATAAATGGTGGTCCCTGGGATGAAAAGGTTGAAAACCCTGGTCTACACAACTAGAGAATGTAGAAGTTTAGTGGTCATTTTGATCTGTATGTTCCAGGTGAGCATCTAGCGCATTCTAGTGCATTTTGGAAGTGCCACTAGTGCATTTTGGATCTTGTCCAGGTCACTAGGTGGCGCAGGCCACCGGGAAAACTCCCTGTACTCCAGATGGCCAATCCGCCCCTGGGTCAACAGGTCCAGGGGGGGGGGTCTCCTGTCATGGCCCACTGCCATGGAGGAAGCCACTTCTTACTGTGTGTGAGATCTGAGGAACGTCCAAGGGTTAGGTGTGTTTGTCCAGTATAGAGACAATAGAGAAAGGAGCCAGACAATAGAAACAAGCACACCGCTTCCCCTCCACCTATTTCACCCAGTTTCTTCTCCAACTCTTCCATGTCAAGCAGGGGTCGGCAACCCAAGATGTTGAAAGAGCCATTTTCGACCCAAAATTAAATTCAAAATCTGTCTGGAGCCGCAATTTATTACTTTTTTCCTGAGAGTGTGCAAATGTGAACCAAATGGACCCTGGCGGTGGTTCCATTTGCACACTCTCAGAAAAAAAAACGTCCTCAAAGAAAAATCATTAACATGGTGAAACACAACCTTTCTTCAGAAACGGAGTTTCTTAAAAAAATAAATAAAGGAGTTTTCTAGAACTCCATTTCTAGTCCACACAACATCTCTAAGGTATATTAATGTAAACTGAGTAAACCTTTGAAAATGGGTGGTTCAGATTGAAAGCTCCACCTCTGATAACTGCTGGGCTTTTTTGACATGGCCAACAAATGCTACTTTAACTGGCAAACTGTCAGACAGCGCAAGTGTTTTCGGTGACTGAAATGTTTCTATTATTTTGGTGCGGATCACCCCAGTGTGTATATAATAATGCTACAGCCACTGAGCCACTAGGGCTGTGTTCTGGAGCCGCATGTGGCTCCTGAGCCGCAGGTTGCTGACCCCTGATGTCAAGGAATAGGAATAGGTCCATACCACATACTGTACTGTCTCGCCTAGCAGAGGGTTGTGTTGGAGTCCCATTTTTCATCAATGGGACGTGGCATGGAGGAGGTGATCAGCCTTGTGTTATGTAAAGCCCGGGTTTGCTTTGATAACAGCCATACATACTTTTGCATTGTTCAGTCTTATGTCTTACATCTTTTTTTTTTTTTTTTTTTTTTTTTTTTTTACAATATTTTACAATATTCTCTGTGGGGTTCAAGTCAGGACATGGACAGTTTTGCACACACACACACAAAAAAAAAACGCTTGCCCATTCCTGAGTCATAGATGTCCGAAGTAGATTCATGAATGTATAGACATTTAGACAACATTTTAGACTAATAAATATATATATACCGTATACACAAAATATCAGACTCCTCACTATCTACAGTATGTGAATACAGTCTGACATAGTTGTATATTCATCTGTATATCTTGTAGAGTGGCTTTAGAGGTCTGCATCTGTTGTATTTATGAGTGAATCTGTCTGTACAAGACCACAGATCTCAGTGGCATGTGTGAATGAATGTCTTGTATTTCATTTCATTTCTGTCTTGTAACCGAACGTCCAACTTCAAATGGATTGATTGGTTTACATCTTGATCTACATCTTGGAGATTTACAGTATAATTCAAGCACAATTCAATACAAGACTGATATACTTGATTACAATGTGAACGTCAACCACCCTGTTCATTTCATCAAGACATTTAGAGACATACAAATATTCACTTCCATGAAGTCAAAAGATCATAGTGGAGGTAAAAGGGAAAAGAGAAATATACATGGAGGGAAAAGGGGAGGGGGGTGGGGGATTTGTTATGGAGGCAGGTTTTGAACTGCAGCTGTTATAGGTGCCCTTTGAGAGCGGTTTTGAAGAGTCCAGGGATTTGCATGTCTTAATGTCCGTTGGCATGGCGCTCCACATGTTAGTGACATAGGAGCGAAAACACTTAAGTCCCTTGCTTGTGCCAAATCTGGGTGGCACATGGTTAAATAAATCAAATCAAACCTCCAAACACCATGTCTAGTATTAGGAATCACAATGCTGTGTGTCATGAGCTTGTAGATCTGCTATTTGGTTTCGTTGTTTTTTTGCAAACGATCAAATGTAAACCAGATTTTGTTTTTGCAATTTTACAAAACTTTCGTATTAGGGGTGTAACAATACAGTGACTGCATTGAAAAAAGTGATTTTTAAAGATTTGAAGTAAATTATATCACAAGTGATTTAATTACTTAGTTTAAGACAATGTCAATGCATTTTAAATAGTTCCTGTATCGATTTCAAATCATTGAATTGTATGGCCAGAATGAACTAATATCGCCCATGCATTGTACCGTCAACAGTGTGTCACGATACTCCCCCTATAAACACACACATTACTCCTGACAATCTGCCAGGTTGCTTTAAAACAAAAACAAGCGCTCCCTCCCCTCCCTGCAGCCATTCGACAGGCTGTGTATCTGGATGGGTGAGCTCAGTGCAGGGGCGGATTGGCCATCTGGAGTACAGGGAGTTTTCCCGGTGGCCTGTGCCACCTAGTGGCCTGGACAGGTTTTTTTTTTTTTTTTTTTTTTGGAAAAGTCCAGGGCAGGCCACCAGGGCGCCAGGCTTATTTTAACTCTTGAGGGTGTAAAAATGAAACCAAATGGACCCGCAAGGGTCCATTTGGTTTCATTTTTACACCCTCAAAGAGTTACATCTGGTTAACCAGCTGCCCCCCACCCCCCCCAGGGTGGCCTGGCAAAGGCAAAATTGTCCCGGTGGGGGAAAATATTTGCCAATCCGCCCCTGGCTCAGTGCGTGCCTGCGAAGGGTTAATATCTGGGAGCAGAGGCTGAACCCGCTCACCTGTTTTAATAAACGGCTGTTAATCCGGATCCGGCGCGGTGCATAGTAAGCAGAGAAGAGGAGAGGGTAGTCCACTCCGCGGCTTCCCTCTCTCCCTCCCTGCCTGCCTGCCTGCCTGCCTGCGTTGGCCCGTCCGTGCGTCCATCCATGTGTGCTGCACGCATGCACGCAGCAGCAGCAGCAACAGCAGAGGGGCTGGAGTAAGAACAGCCCACATAGGGGATCCTTTGTTTAGGAGAGAGAGAGAGAGAGAGAGAGTCTAGAGACAATCTACAAGCCGCTACGGTTCCCTAGCTAGCTCGCCATTGGCTGCTGGATGACGACGAGCGTCTGCGAAAGGCATCCCGCGTGAGCCAGCGTGTGTTGCGCAGACGCGCGATATGCGTCTATACGTCTCCGTCTGTCTGCGAGTGAATGAGTGAGTGAGTAGGTGAGCGTGTGTGTGTCTGTGTGCATGCGTTCCCTGCTTGCTGCAGTTCTCTTTGCCTATGTACCGGTGTGGCTTTCTCTCTCTTCTCTCACACACACACACACACACACACACACGCTCCCCTGCCAGCCGTGGTCATGATCTACCCAGAGCTATGCCTGTAGTCTGCTGGAGGCTGCTGTAAGCCCAGCAAGGCAAGCAGTCTCTCCATAGCGGACAAGCCAGGACGGGACCTACTACTACTACTACTACTACAACTACTACCAGTGTTACCTTTTGCCCTGGGACGACTGGGACGGCATCCCTGGGACAACTGGGACGGCATCCCTGGGACGACTGGGACGGGATCGGACCAGGGGACGGAGCTGGTGGGGTGTGGGGGTAAGGAGGAGGAGGGAACCGAACCCCCCTCCCACCCACCCCCCCACAAGATGGCCACCACCACCATCATTATCACCACCAGAACCTTTTAGGAGCTACAGTAGTAGTAGTAGTTGTGGGACCAGTAGGAGGAGGAGGAGGAGGGGGAGGATATTATTATTATGCTGGAGCCCAAGCTGCAGGGATGTCCGCCGCCGCCACCACCGCCGCTGCTGCTGCTGCTTGCCCCCCGGAGGGGTAGCAAGAGGACAGACGAGGTAAAAAAAGGGTCCGACTGGCTGGGGCAGGATAGGATAGGAGGAGATACCCCCACCACCTCCACTACTAACACCTCCACTTCTAGCAGGGTCTCTCTATCTATCTATTGTCTGGCTGCTGGTGGAGCTGCATGCTGTGTATCTTTTTTTTTTTTTTTTTTTTTTTTTTTCCGGGGACCACCTTGAGAGGGTTCCAGGTGGTCCCCCAGCTAAGTCTGCCTTAACCAGATGTAACTCTTGAGAGCGTAAAAATGAAACCAAATGGACCCGCCAAATGCGAATTAGTCCAAATCTATCTACAAAACTGGAAGATTAATGGTCATGGACAGAAGCAAAAGAGATCTTTAGTTTTGGGTCTAAAACTGTGGGTCTAAAAATATCCTCCTCTCCTCTCCTCTCCTCTCCTCTCCTTTCTTCTCCTTCTCTTCTCCCTTCTTCTCTCCTTCTCTTCTCCTTCTCCTCTCCTCTCCTCTCCTCTCATCTCTCCTCTCTCTCTCCTCTCCTCTCCTTCTCTCTCTCCTCTCCTCTCCTCTCCTCTTCCTCTCCTCTCCTCTCCTCAATTCTCCTCCATTCTCCTCTATTCTCCTCTCCTCTCCTCTCCTTCTCTTCTCTTTCTCCTTGGATGGTCTTTTGGGTTTTGTTTATCGTTGTGGTTTGTTTGTTTTCTCTACTGGCGATGGAGGCAAAGTGTTATTTGGAGCAAAGTGGTTCAGCAGTTAGTATACAGTTAGTTCTAACTCACTGAGTCTGGCTGAGAATATACAGTAGGATGATGTAAAGTAGGATATACCTTCTGTACCTCTCTGGGTCTCTGTCTGCGTCTCTGTACCTCTCTGTCTGTCTCTGTCTCTCTCTATGTCTCTCAGTGTCTCTCAGTGTCTGTGTGTGTGGTGTGTGTGTGCGTGTGTGCGTGTGTGTGTAGTAAACCCAGGTGGTTTTTTACAAGGACGCAGCCTCAGTGTCACTGACAAAGACGGACGGTTTCCACGGTAACAGACGTGACCTCCACCCCCTGCCCCCTCCCCCCCTCTTTCCTCATGTCTTTTTTAGCTCAGACAGCGACTCGGTGGCCAAAACAAAAACATGTTTCTGTTGTTTTCCTGCATCAAGGAAGGACCGTCCCCCCAAAAGTGTTTCACTAGTGTGGACACATCCGGGACTCCATAGGCCTGGAGTTTGTATTATTAAGGGATCAAGCAGTCCACGAAGTGGACTTGATCCTTCTTGTTTCTGTCTCTTTTTTCCTTCTTCTTCTTCCGCCAGAAATAGCTGTTCTGGCTGAACGTGCAGTCGGTTTTCGCGAAAAATTGGTAATTGGTAGAGGGTGATGCCAAACGGTGATGATGCGAAGCCTGTGACCACTGGTCAAATGGTGGCGCTATAGCACTCAACTGAAATTGCAAACTTTAAACACTCATAACTCATGAACTGCTCGACTCTCAGAAATGTAACTTATATTCACTTATCGTCTGCTTATGTCAAACAACTTTTGTATTTGACTTTTGACCTCTGACCTTTAGATGAGCCGCCATCTTTAATCATATGTAAAACAGTTTAAAATGTCTCTTCTCCTACAATCTTTGATCAAAAGCATAACAATGACCTACATATGAACTTTGAAGCCATACAAACATAAAATGAGTGTGAATTTTGTTTTCAGTGAAAAAAATGATGTTTTTACGAGCCAATGAAAATTGCTTGTTTGTGAAAATTCTTCTATTATCCTAATCTACACATGCAAAGTTATCTGTTTATGAGATTTTACAGTTTGGTAGAGGGGGATGCCAAATAACACTAAAACAGTCTTGCTCCAATCGCTCAAATGGGGGCGCTATAGCAATTCTTTGAAACTGAAACATTTGAACAAGCATAACTCAGGCTTCGTTTGGCTTAAAATCATGGGACTTGTTTCTACACGTTCCTTGATTCATGTGGAACACATCTGTAATTTCGACTGGTAAGCTCCACCCCCAGAGTGTCTGCCATTTTAAGCAGTTTGAAAAATGCTCATGCTGATTTTATGCCTGGATTTTTGATCAATTTGCATGACACCTGCTACATGAAAACTTTGGCCCCATCGGACAAAACTTCAGAAGCAAATTTGTTTTCATCAAAAAATGACGTTTTATAAGCAATGAATGTTGCTCGTTTGTGAAGAGTCTTCTTCTGCTTGTTTCTCTCTGGCAACACTGGAGCAAGTACATTCTGCCAGATTGTGTGAGAGGAATAAGCATGTGGAACTTGTTTCCATTTGTCACTTTGACCACTAAGCTCCACCCTCGGACTGCTGAATTGTGCATATTGTTCATATTGCTTACTGCTTGGTGGGTGTTGTTGGGTTGTTTCATTGATGACAACAACTAAGCAAATCATTGTGCCTGGATAGCTCAGTCGGTAGGGTGCCTGACTTCGGAACACAAGATTGAGGGTTCAAGTCCCACTGCTGACAATACAAAGTCTGAGTCTCCAAAAACCCTGCTGTGTTTCCACAATCACATGATGTATTTCTCCATGTTTCTATGGCTTATTTGTGCATATTTAAGGAGCGGTAGTGGCTCAGAGGTTAGTGTAACGGATGGTAACCACAAGGTTGCCGGTTCGATCCCGGGCTCCTGCAGAGTTAGTGTCGATGTGTCCCTGTCCCACTGCCATCAGTGTATGAATGTGTGGGTGAATGGGTGAATGTGATGCACAATCTATGTAAAGCGCCTGGGATAAAGGCGCTATATAAATGCACCATTTACCATTTACCAAGCAGTCCACTGAATGTGTGTGTTGTTTCCAGTACGTCTTGTGTCTGTTGGGTAGCCTCATTGGTAGAGCGCATGACTTGGAAATGAGAGTTCCTGGGTTCAAATCCCGGCACGGACACCTAGTAATATGAGTCAATCATGCACAATCTCATGTGGTCTTCTACATATCTAAGTTCATGGTTCTATGTGTAACCCAGGGTTAAAACTCAATGTAATGGTGGTTGTCACATTCGGCCATGTTGTGTTTTGTCACTATTCGGCCATGTTGTCACTAATGACAGTTCACAGCTCAGTTCACCACTCACTCACAGTCACCAATCATTTACTCATTCAGCAACTCAGTGGCCTTGTGGTTAGAGTGTCCGCCCTGAGACTGGGAGGCCGGGGTTCGATTCCCGGCCGGGGTCATACCAAAGGCTCTAAAAACGGGATCCAATGCCTCCTGCTTGGCACTCAGCATCAAGGGTTGGATTGGGGGTAAGACCCTGCGTCATACTAGCGTCATGTCCAGAGGGTGTACTTGTACATCAGCTGCCTCATGCTACAGAAACAGGAGATAGGACCTGCCCTATGGGCCTCATGGCTGGGCAAGGCTGTTTGACTGTCACTATTCGGCATGTTGTCACTAATGACAGTTCATAGCTCAGTTCACCACTCACTCACAGCTCACCAATCATTCACTCAGTAACACCAGATTGTGAGTCAGTCAGGGCAGGAATCAAAAACCCTGCCCTGCTCCATAATTACTGATGTATTTCTGAAGTTCAGGCTCCATGTTTCTATGGCTTATTTGTGCGTATTGTTCTTATCCTTATTGCTGCTTGCTTGATCCGTTTTATTGCTGCTTGCAGCTATATTTATTTTTATTATTAGTGCATTTATTATTTTTGACAAAAGACATACTGCAGATTATTTAAAGCAAATACTCTAGATCAGTCGTTTACAACCTTTTTGACACCAGGGCCCACTATTTATTCATCATTTGAGCCGCACGGAGGACCAACATTTGAGGACATTTTTGCCCCACAGACCCTCAAAACTAAAGATTTCTTTTGCTTTTGTCCACAATTCCAGGCTGAATTTGGGGAATCAAAACAGACAAACATACAGATCAAAATGACCATTAATCTTCTACATTCTCTAGTTGTGTAGACTTGGAGCTAATTCACATGATGAATATTTTAACTCTTGAGAGTGTAAACGCTCTCAAAGAGTTACATCTG